>CM035099.1:24545285-25145285 GCA_020205505.1 Panax japonicus
GCGTCTGCTACGTGTATTTTACTTTACGTTCAAGTCTTTCAAGTCTCTACAATACATGATCACATAATGCCTTACATTAGGTCACATATAATCAAGTATGTATCTGAATATATCTTATCCTTCATTTCAATCTTGATTATAGATTAGATTTCATTCTTTATGAGTTTCGACTTATCGTTCGCTTTACATTCATTCAACTTGATTATATTCACCATTCTTCATTACTTTTAAGTCTTAACAATGTCCCAACAATGTTACTTTAAGTTGTTTAAGGTAGGTTTAGTTCAATCTCCTACCATCCCCTTCCTTTCCCTTCATTTTTATTCTTTACTGTCCAAGTTCTGTGCCTGGCGCCGCGGCGCGGGCATTACTCTTGCAACTCGCGCTGCGGCGCGAATTAGCAGTAGCCGAGTCCCAGATGTCTCGCTGCGGCGCGACCAAAAAGGCTGAGGGTTGGCGCCGCGGCGCCAACTCTGTGCACCAGAAAATTTTTCTAACTTTTAATTTTTGTGAACTTCCCGGACGCATACCTTCTTCGTTTTAAGTCCGAATTGGTTCGTTCAAAAGCCTACGGTTCACAAATTATGTAATCTACGCGTTCATGCAAGAATTTTATCTATTTGACTTCGTTTACTAAAAATTCACTTATTGGTTCATTTTTAACGAAAACGATAAACGTTCGTGAACGTTAAACGCTCGTTTCTTCGTTCTAAGTCGGAATTCATCCATTTTCGAGTCCACAACTCTTAAATGACAAACATGACTTGTCTCCATTGGAAAATACAATTTTCGAACTCAAACTCAAAATTTGACTTCCATTCCGGGAAATTTATGAATTCGACGATTATCGTCTAATCGTGCGATTTCCGACAATTCTTTGTTCTTAGAACTTGTTCAATACTACCTATGAATTCCCTTCATCATGTGAACATCTCAACATATTTAATACAACAACTTATATTCATTGTTGGATTTTGACTTATTTCTTCATAAGCTTATAACTTTATAAACTACTTATAGTCTCATCATTCATGACTTATGATAATTAAAGTTTCTTAATCATCATACATATATGATTTCATCATATAACTTTACTTATGTATTCTTGATACGTATGATCATACAAGTTCTTTTACTTTCATATTACTTCAACTAACAACCTCACATAGGTTTATCACTTATACTAGTTCAAATGACTTATTACCAACTTATGTGGCTTAAGTTCATTACTCACACATACTTCTTACTTTTTATCATTCATGTTCCTCAATCCAAACTTTTATTATCAACCTATCATGTTAGAGATAGAAGATAATTGGAGAAGAGGTCTTACTTTTGAAGTCTTTGATATGAAATCTTCTTCTTCTTCTTCTTGGCTTATGGAAGTAACTTATTTGCAACTTAATTCTCCTAACACTTGAGCACTTTGAGAGAGAGTGATTGGATTATTTGAACAACTATTAAATGACTTGCCAACCTTCACTATTTATAGAAGTTGCAAGGTTTAGGGCAATTTAGTCAATTCCATCATCCCACCTCTTTTTGCACCTCCTTACTATTCATTAATTGGCTAGCTCTAATCTTATCCTTTGCTTGGCCACTACTCTTAATACTTGATCACTACATAACTTGGTCATTACTCATATAACTTGGTTACCACTTAACTTGGTCATTACACCTTAACCATATTAATATGGATTTCCTCATGGGGTCAATCCATTCATTAAATCCTAGCTTGGGCTTGAATCAACTTAATCTTTGGGCTTTGCTTTAATAAACTTTTATATGTTTATTAATTCATAAGTTGGGCCTTAACCCTAAATTCACTTGGGCTTGTAACAACTATAAACAATCTTCCAAGTCCATTACTAAGTCATAATACAAATACATATAGTTTATGTATTACTCTCGTATTCCAATTCATATAGAATTTATATACGATAATGCATTCTTCTTACAAACTCATATAATACTTTGTATTATACTCGTTTCCATTCTTTGTACAATACTCACGTATCATACCATCATTCCTTAACGCAATAGTTCTTAATTTTCCTTACGTTCTCAATTTAAGTCCGCAAGCGAAATATTACGTTTTCCATAACTAGATTATTATTACATAATCCGTCTTACTTTAATATTCTACCATTACGTATTTCTCGGAAATTCAAAAATAAATCCCGAACAAATACCGATGAATAGTGTTTTTCAGAAAATTTCTCGAAAAACTTTTATTTTCGTCTTGGAAATTCCAACACCTTAAATCCTTCACATAGTTCAAATACTACGATATTTTAATATCAATAGATTACAAAACGACAACCATCTTGATATCCCACATAATATGATTTTTATTATTATTTAATTTAATAAAATCATCTTACATAAAAATCCGAATTTCTCGGTCGTTACACATACCCCAGCTGGGGTTGGCTCTTTTAGTGCATAACACCCTCGCCGGGGCGGGGGGGTCTTGATATGAGTTAACAGTTCAATAGCCAGCCGGGGCTGGCCATTTGCAAGGCAACAGCCCCGCCGAGGCGGGGGTATGGGGTAGAGCAGTTTCTTGGTTTGTTTCTAATGCTACAGTAACGTGAAGACGAGTGTTTGGGATAGCTTAGAACTCATATTGGCAAGGAACTAGAGTCACAATACATGTCTTAGTAATATAATTAACAACAAACAACAAGATTGAGATATCATAGAAGGCAATTAAAATCATTGAAGACAGATTTTGCAGCAAGAGCATTGGAGAGAGTTTTTGAAGAAGTTTCACAACAATTGCAGATTAAACTATAGAGAAGGGTGGTTTTGGGTTTATTCTTCTGCTTTAGTTTAATTTCTGTAATTGGGATGATGTTTTCTTTAATTAATTCAGTTTTTAATTCATTGACGATGAACTAAATTACTTTTTAGGCTTATGATGGATCTTTAAGTGAATCGATGACTATGTAACTTTGATTTTCAGTTTAATAAGCTATTCCTTAGTTTATCTATATTAATTCATGCTTGAATTTATGAATGGCCTGATCACCAATTTTTTGTGGACTTGTATAGATTCGAGAGAGGAAGTACGAGTCTAGACTTAGATAATATAACATGTGTTCTTGAATTCTATGAATGAATGGAATCTTGATGAATGTTAGGGTAGAGATATACTTAACATTGCATGTAATTGGATAGAGAACTTGAACTTAAACCTTCTTTGATTGTAATTTACATAGGGATATAGTGAGTTAGTTAATTAAGGTGTTTAACTTAATTTTATCTAATTTGTGGATTTAAGTTAATATGGTATTAGTGCATCGAGAGGTGGCTAATTCTACTTGAGTGTTCTTGATTAATAAACTGGAATAGTGAGTTAAACTGGAATGAAGGGAAATGATCAGAGTGAAGCTTAGGGTGAAGTTGTAAGCCTAATTCTCCAATACTTGTTTAAAAATTTTAGTTTTTAGGTTTTGTTGATTGTGTAGTGATTTTAATATTTTATTATATTTAGTTTTTATAATTATAATTTTTAGATTGGATAGTTTAATAAAATTTGGATTAATAGAAGGCTAATAATTATGAGGGTTGAATTCATACTAATTCTCTGTGGGAATGATACTCTACTTACTATTATATTACTTGTTGACCATGTATATTTACGCGTCATGCATAATTAGATTTTACCCAACACGTTTTTGGCGCTGTTGCCTGGGAGTTTAGTATAGATTTTACTAATTCTGCAATATCAGTTTATTTAGTCCAGTTTTACTTAAAAAACTTTTTCCTTTTGTTTTGTTCATTCTTTTTTCAGGTTTTTGAAGTTGGTTTATGCAAACCCGGTCCAAAAATCCAGACTTGCTTCCTTTTGAGGGCGACATTGAGAGATGCTTCCAAAGGCTAAGTAAGTGGATCAAGGATACAAGGGAAAACTTCAAAAATTCTGGAAAAGAAGAAGCAATGGCTGCCGAAGACCAGAAAGCGTTGAGGGACTTTGCTACTCCTAAAGTGACTGAACTTCAATCAAGTATTACCAGGCCTGCTATAGTCGCGAACACATTTGAAATCAAGCCTGGGACGATTAAGATGATTCAAAATTCGGTTCAGTTTGGTGGACTTGAAAATGACAATCCAAACTAACATTTGGCCAGCTTTTTGGAGATTTGTGACACCTTCAGGTATAATGGAGTGTTAGATGATGCAGTTAGCCTTCGCTTGTTCCCATTCACTTTACGGGACAAGGCGAAGAGTTGGTTACATTCACTACCGCCGGGATCAATAACTACATGGGAAGACCTCGCTCAAAAATTTCTAGCAAAATTTTTCCCACCAGCGAAGACTGCAAATATTAGAAACGAGATTACCATGTTTGAACAGCAACATGGGGAATCATTGTATGAGGCATGGGAAAGATATAAAGAATTACTCAGAAAGTGCCCACATCACGAATTACCCAAATGGCTACAGATAAACACATTCAACAATGGGTTACCTGGGAATCTCAGGACTAGTATTGATGCAGCTTCAGGTGGAGCATTTATGGCAAAGAGTTATGAAGATGCTTATCAATTGATAGAGACAATGGTGACTAATAACTACCAATGGCCCACGACAAGAATGACACAACCTAAGGCAGCTGGAGTGTTAGAGGTAGATGTAGTGATAACATTAGCAGCCCAAATTTCAGCGTTATCGAAAAAAGTGGATGCTTTGGCGGGTGTGCAAACTCAGCATGTTGCAGTTATTTGTGAATTGTGCGCGAGTGAACATCCTACAGAGCAATGTGTAATCAACCCAGCATCAGTGCAATTTATGGGTAGCTACAACAGAATTCTGCGGAATATGTATCAGAATGCATACAATCCCGGGAATATGAATCATCCTAATTTTTCATGGAGCAACAATCAGAATCAACAAGCTCAACGACAAACTTATCCCCCAGGATTTCAGAATCAACATCAACAACAAACTCAACATCAAGAGAGAAAAGCATATTTAGAGGAGTTGTTGTCAAAGTATATAACGAGTAACGAGGTAGTTATGAAATCACAAGCTGTAGCCATCAAGAACCTAGAGAATCAGATGGGACAACTTGCATTAACATTGAATATTAGACCACAAGGGACTCTACCAAGTGACACCGAAAGAAATTCGAAGGGAAATCATGAGTAGTGTCAGACAATCACTTTGAGAAGTGGAAAACATCTAGATGGGGAAATTGCAGAAAATTCAGTTATAAAAGATGATAAGGTTGATGAGAACAAAGTAGTTGAAGAAAAATAGGGTGAGGAAAAGAAAGTGGAACATACAAAGTCAGATGATAAGCCAATTATTTATCCTCCACCGCCGTTTCAGCAGAGAGTCCAAAAATAGAAATTAGACAAGCAATTCGTAAAATTTTTAGAAGTTTTTAAGAAACTTTAGATTAACATCTCTTTTGCAGAAGCCTTAGAGCAGATGCCAATTTATGCTAAATTTATAAAGAGTATTTTGTCTAAGAAAAAGAAGTTGGGAATATTTTGAAACTGTGGCACTAACAGAGGAGTGCCGTGCCGTTTTACAGCGAAAGTTACCACCTAAGTTGAAAGACCTGGGGAGTTTTACCATTCCGTGCACAATTGGGAATATGGCATTCAATAAGTGTTTATGTGATCTGGGGGTAAGTGTGAACCTCATGCCGTTATCAGTTTATACAGAAATTGGGTTTACCAGCTCCAAAGCTTACAAACATCTCATTGCAATTAGCGGATAGGTCAGTCACGTACCCAAGAGGCATTGTGGAGGATATTTTGGTCAAGGTAGACAAATTCATATTTCTCGCGGACTTCATAATTCTTGATTTTGAGGAAGATATGAACATCCCAATTATCTTAGGGAGACCATTCTTGGCTACTGGTAGGACACTCATCGACGTGCAAAAAGGTGAACTAACTATGAGGGTCCAAGATCAGGAAGTAAAGTTTAACGTATTCAAAGCCATGAAGTTCCCTACAGATGAAGAGGAGTGTTTCAGGATGGATGTCATTGATCAGATAATCAATGAAGACATGGTTAAAAGTTTGACTAATGATCCATTGGAAACTACATTACTGGGGGATGAAGATTTGGATGATCCAGAGTTTGTGGATTACTTATAAATGTTAGATTCTTTGCCACAAGTTAGCAGATTCAAAGCACCCTTTGAACCATTGTGCACAGAGGAAAGAGCCACAACAAGGATGAAACCCTCTTTGGAGGAGCCACCTACACTCGAGCTTAAGCCACTCTCTAAACACCTCAGGTATGCATATTTAGGCAATTCTAATACTTTACTTGTTATTATTTCTGCTGCGCTTAACGAATTACAGGAAAATAAGTTGCTGAGAGTGCTTAGAGAACACAAATTGGCTATAGGATGGACAATTGTAGATATCAAAGGAATCAGCCCATTCTTTTATATGCAAAAAATTCTTATGGAAGAGGATGCAATGCCAACAGTGGAGCAATAGAGAGGGCTCAACCCAATCATGAAAGAAGTAATGAAGAAAGAAATCCTGAAGTGGTTGGATACAGGAATCATCTACCTGATTTCAGACA
Organism: Panax japonicus; assembly: GCA_020205505.1. NCBI lineage: Eukaryota > Viridiplantae > Streptophyta > Magnoliopsida > Apiales > Araliaceae > Panax > Panax japonicus. The sequence continues at coordinate 24,551,847 of CM035099.1, forward strand.
GTAAATGGGTCAGTCTGGTTCAATGTGTGCCGAAAAAGGGAGGAATGATCATGGTAAAAAATGAGGACAGTGAGCTAATTTTGACGAGGACAGTGACTGGTTGGAGGGTTTGCATGGACTATAGGAAGCTGAATAAGGCAACCCACAAAGACCACTTTCCCTTGCCTTTTATCAATCAGATGTTGGATAGAGTGGTGGGCCACGAATTTTACTTCTTACTGGATGGGTATTCGAGATATAATCAGATAGTCATTGCTCCCGAAGATCAAGAAAAGACTACTTTCACCTGCCCATACGACACATTCGCATTTAGGAGAATATCTTTTGGCTTATGTAATGCACCCGCAACTTTCTAGCTGTGTATAATGGCCATTTTGTCGGACACGGTGGAGAAAAATGTGGAAGTTTTCATGGATGACTTTTCTGTCTGTAGAAATGATTTTAATGCTTGTCTAGAGAATTTGGTGATGGTCCTAAAGCGATGCATAGAGACAAATTTGGTACTTAACTGGGAAAAGTACCACTTTATGGTTGATGAAGGAATAATTTTGGTCCACAAGGTTTCAGCGAAAGGGTTAGAGGTTGATATAACAAAACTGGAAATGATTGAAAACCTTCTACCGCCAACTTCAGTAAAGGGAATCCATAGCTTTCTTAGACATGCTGGGTTCTATAGGAGATTTATAAAAGATTTCTCTAGTATTGCAAAACCATTGTGCAGTCTCTTAGAGAAAGATTCAGTTTTCAAATTTGATGAGTGTAAGTTAGCATTTGAGCTATTGTAGAAAAAGTTGACTACAACACTAGTTATTGTCGCACCAGATTGGAATAAACCTTTTGAGTTAATGTGCGATGCAAGCGACTATGTAATAGGGGTTGTGTTGGGTCAACGCAGAGAGAAGACATTCCACGCCATATACTATACAAGTAAAACACTTACGGAGACCCAAATGAATTACACAACTACGGAAAAGGAATTACTTGCAGTAGTATATGCCTTTGATAAATTCCAGGCATATTTAATTGGGACAAAAGTGGTGGTTTATACGGATCACTCGGCAATTCGGTACTTAATTTTGAAGAAAGATGTTAAGCCACGACTTATCAGGTGGATACTTCTCCTACAAGAATTTGATTTGGAAATAAAAGATAGAAAGGGTACAGAGAATCAAATTGCAGATCATTTATCGAGGTTGGAAAATTAGGGTAAAAATGAAGAGGACAAGTGTGTTATTAATGAGTCATTTCTGGATGAGGAGCTGTTTGGAGTCAATGCAAAATTTCCTTGGTATGCAGATTTTGTCAATTATTTGGTGAGCAAAGTCCTTCCAACTGATTTTACATGGCAACAAAAGAAAAAGTTCCTATATGACGTCAAGTGGTACATGTGGGATGAGCCATACCTATTTAAAAGTGCGCCGACAAGATGATTAGATGGTGTGTGCCTTACAGAGAGGTGAAGAATATATTGCACGAATGTCATTCATCTGCATACGGGGGACATTATAGAAGTGAAAGAACAACAACGAAAGTTCTTCAAGCTGAGTTCTATTGGCCTACATTATTTAAGGATGCCCACCAGTTCGTTAAAAGTTGTGATAGATGTCAAAGGGTGGGTAACATATCGAAAATGAATGAGATGCCGCTACAAACTATCTTAGAAGTTGAAATTTTTGATGTATGAGGCATGGATTTTATGGGGACATTTCCTTCCTCCTTCAATAATTAGTACATCTTGCTTGCGATTGACTATGTATCGAAATGGGTTAAAGCCGTAGCACTCCCAGCTAAAGATGCCAAAGTGATTCTCACGTTCTTGCACAAGAATATTTTTACAAGATTTGGCATGCCAAGAGCTATTATAAGTGGTGAGGGTAGTCACTTCTGTAACAGATCATTCATAGCTCTTTTAGCAAAATATGGGGTCAACCATAAGGTAGCTACAACATATCATCCCCAAACAAGTGCGCAAGCTAAAGTTTCAAATAGGGAGGTAAAGAGAATCTTAGAGAAGGTAGTAAACTCGAATAGAAAAGACTAGTCTCTCAGATTGGATGATGCATTATGGGCTTACAGGACTGCCTACAAAACACCAATTAGGATGTCACCATATCAACTGGTCTACGGGAAAGCATGTCACCTACCTGTGGAGTTACAACCTAAAGCCTACTGGGCAATTCAGAAACATAACTCCGATCAAGCAGCTGCGGGTGAAAAGAGGTTACTTCAGTTAAATGAACTCGATGAATTCCAATTTCAAGCTTACGAGAACTCTAAGTTATACAAAGAAAAGGTCAAGAAATGGCACGACCAAAAAATCATGCAAAGAACGTTCAAACCGGGAAAATCAATATTATTGTTCAACTCAAGATTGTGGTTATTTCCCGGAAAGCTAAAATCAAGGTGGTCAGATCCATTTACCATAAAAGGGTTTTCCCACATGGCGCCGTTAAACTATACAGTAGGAATCCTTTGGAGACGTTCAAGGTCAATGGTCAGCGGTTAAAATATTATTGGGGTGGCGAATCCAACATGGATGTCAACATAATCACACTTGTAGACGCGCAATAAACAGAGAGTAGTCAGGCTAAAAGACTTAAAATCAAGCGCTAATTGGGAGGCAACCCAAATTTTACTTTCGTTCTCAGTAATTTTATCCATATTAGTCAATTTGTAGTTTAGAATAATAATTAGTATATAATAAGTTCATTATGTAGTTATTAAGTAATATTGTTCTTGATAATCTAATCTTACATGCTTAAGTTGCTCAATATCTACTTATATTTATGCCTAATAGTATTTCAGGTACTTAAAAAGATCATGTATTGGAGTTAGATGGAAGAAATAAGCAAAATAAGGTCCATTAGTAGACTAATAGCCCTCCAGTGTGGTCCCCTTTATGTCTAATACCCTAGCCAGGGCTAGGGGTCAAGAGTCAATAACAGGTTACAAGCCAGCCGGGGCTAGCATTCAAAGAACAATACCCCCCGCTGGGGCGAGGGTTCCTATTTTTTAAATCAGTGAGCATGCCAATCGGGGCTGGCTTTTCAAGGCTAATACCCCCTTCCAGGGCGGGGGTCCGAAAAGTGAACTAACATGCAACAGTTATACATATCGTTTATACCATTTTTCTCCCAACCATTTTGTACGTGATACCCATTAATTCCACTCCTCCACTCTCTACCCACGAACTTGCACATTAAACCCCATCTTCACACTATATTCAAACACTTACCCACTACTCCAACCCACAATCCTATACATTACACCCTCTCTATAAAACCATATCTTCATAACACTCTAACCACATCTATTAACATTAATTCAGAAATTTAAGGGTGGGGTTCTTCTTGAGAGGATTGTTACAACACAAGAGGGAAGAGAAAATCCAACACATGGAGATACACAGAGAGTGATTAGTTTCTTTCTACAAGTTCTCAACACCTATCACCATAGTTGAAGAAAAATCACTAAGTTTGGGGGTAAATTGTACGTCTTTCCCATAGAGTGTTCGACAGATTGCTTAAGTGAAGTTTGGGGGAAACTTTTGTTGAGTCTCACAAATTCCAATTCCAATGGCACCTAAACTGGCATCAAAGAGGCAACATGAAGAAGGCTTAGGGTCCACACCACCAACATGTCCTTTGATAGACACAAATTCATAAGTGCCGCTGCCGTCGACCGTTACAATTACCTTGTGACAAAAGCACTCACACTAGAGTGGGGGTTGGCACCTGAACATGTCGACGAAGAAATGTTGCAACAAATATATCAAAACGGTTGGAATAAATTCACGGAAGATCCCGAGGCCACAATTGTGAGTGTGGTCAAAGAATTCTACGCTAACACGGAGGATAAGGCCCCCTTCAACGCATTTGTGTGGGGTAGGTTAGTTCCTTTTAGTACCGATGCCATCAACAGGTACTACCAATTACGAGTGCCTAGACATTTCAAGTACACTTACTTATGTGACCATAATCCTGATTATGAGACTATTATGAAGGAAATGACAAAACCGGGTAGCACATGGATTAAAGGCCAAAAAGGGGGCACTGTCTTTCACAGTAAGGATCTGAGCCACTATGGGAAGATATGGTACGCGTTCCTGTATGCCAAGTTGTTTCCATTCACTTACACGTCAGATGTGCCCAATGAGAAGACAGTGCTTTTATATGCTATTGTCCAAGATTTTATCCTCGATGTGGGGGCCATAATCAATTTTTCCATTCAGAGATGCCTGCGAGGACCATTCTCTGGAGGCTTGCCACACCCATCACTCATTTATGGGTTGTGTAGATAGGCGGGAGTACGATGGTCCGATGATGAGACCAACCAGATGCTGCTTTAGACACTAGACTCGAGAATGATTGCGCGATATTCAATGTGGCCCGGGGGTGAGTCGCATCTTAGAGGATTAGGATTTGTATTTCCACCAGCCTCAGAAGATGAGGCTGACATTGAAGACACCTCAGATGATGACGAGTTCCAAGGGGATGTGATAATGGGAGAGCAAGGAACATAGGCGACACCACAACCCGAAGATGTATCTAGCCCTCAGTTCTTGAACCTTCAATGTCAAGTGGATGAGTATAACAAGGAGGCCCGAAGAGATATGCGGAGACTTGCAATGAGGCATGACCATATGTTTGAGGCCATGAATATGACTTTTGCCTCATTGAACATGACACTCCAGAGTTTCAATCCAGCTGCATAATTCCCATATCAACAGCTACCCCCGATGCTAAGGTTCCCACCCAGGGATTCTGATGAAGAACAACATCCACCACCACACCAAGCATAGGCGATTAAATGGAAGTCCTCACTCATTTATTACTTTATCTATACAATGAGGACATTGTAATTTTCAAGTTTGGGAGATTTAGTTTAATTTTCATGTTTTCATATTTAATTTCATTAGTTAGGTTTGCATATGTTAGTTCATTGTTTAGTTTTAGGATTATTAAATGCTTGCATTCATGTAGTAATGTAGTTGCATAGTAGCTTAGGATTGTAAATAATTTTATTAATTATCAATCATGTTATACTCATCGTTCATCGCATATATCTAAATTTTTTTTAGTAAGTATTATGTTATCTTGCATATGTCCAGTGGTTTAATATAGTTCATTTTATTTTGGCCAATGATGAGAGTGTGATTAAATAGACAAGTACGGTACTAAAAATTAGAACTTTGATATAATCTTTTGTTATGAATTGGATCTTGTGCTTTTTTGAAACTGGTATAATAAGGTTAGCAAGTTAATGACACATATGTTGACTGATTAGTTCAAATTGATACATAAGGAATTTCTAAAGGATAATGTTAGTTTAAATAAAAGAATGACAAGGATATGCATTAAAGACGAAGAATTAGGCAAGAGCCTAAGTTTGGGGGAAAAAGTGGGGTATATAAGCTTCTATAAAAAAAAAGCATTAAGTCTTATTGTGGGTTGAGAAGAAGCACAAAAAGCACTCCCCATAAACACAAGCGTGAGATGGAGTGTAAAATGGAATTTAACCATCCTATATATTAGGGATGATATCCACAGGCCTCTTGATTGAGTAGGACTATGAAATGCATGGCCATGCTCAAATAGTGATTTGTTTCATATAGTCTACTCATTGATCAAGAAAACTCAGATTAAATTATGAAGAGTATGACACATTCCATAACTCGAGTTTAATCTAGGATATCAAGGTTAAAAGGATTAAATTACATTGAAACATTGGTCACGAAAAGGTTGCATCGAATCATTTATTTTATTATTACTTGGGTAGCAGTGATGCATTACTAGATGCCGCTCACTGTTTATAATTTTATAATATGATTTTAAAATTATTGCCAACGTAATAATAACCTATAGGGTCACACACATATAACTTATTTAAAAGGTAATTAATTTAAATTGTAAGGATTTAAATATGTCAATATAATTGATAGTATTTAAATTATGAATTTTAATTAATAGGATAATTTGTATATATGTATATTAATTAAGTAAGACTTAATTAAGATATAATATATATAAATAATTTGGATTTTATTTTTTAATTAAATTAGGTTTTTGATTAATTCCTTTTTGACTGCTATATATATATATGATATATCAGCCATTTTGTGAATAACATCATTAACCAAAACCCTAGCCGCTCTTAGAGAGAGAGAGACTAGAGAGAAAATAGAAAATCCATATACTTGGTGGCTAGTACCGCGACTCTCTTTACTATAGATCCTGTGATGATTCGCGGTCATTCGTGTGAATGCCGTAGGGCGCAGTTTCGTTGGATTACGTTGGAGATTCGAAGCCGTTTCAGAATTTTCTATAATTAGTATAATATCTAAACCACTGAATTAATATGTTTTCGTATGGATCCTATTTTAGGGTTTCAGAATTGCTTAGAAAATTTTTTATTTCGTTGTTTTTATGTGCCGAAATCCCTATAGGTCACATGTGTCAGCAGTTGAATTTTAAACACCCGCCTCCTTAGTGTTAAATCTCTATCGGGTCAGGCTACTGATAAGTAGATTTTATACCTACTTATCCGGTATCTGTTACTTGAATTAGTTGCTTAACCTATGTTTCTTAGTTACTTTTCATACATTTTATGTTATTTTGTAGGTTATGACATATCATTGGCATGAAGAAGCAAGGAAAATCAATTCGGACATCGTTTGGGATTTTATGTTTTTTTTTCATGTTCTTGGCTTGGAACTTGGATTATATTGTAGAGCTTCATCTTATCTTTCAGGAACATCTTGAATCATTCCAATCGGAGTTCGGATGCAAGAGTTATGACCTTTGTACCAACGGACGTTGAACTTCACTGTTTTGGGTGACCATTTATATAGCAGCCACTTCAGAGCCAATTTCGACATTACTCCATTCCTTATTTCGAAAACCTCAAAGAATGAAAGTTTTAGATCTACGTCTTCTCTTTTCGGAACATCTTGAATCATCGAAATCGGAGTTCAGACAAAGAAGTTATGGCTATTTTCCCAAAGGATGTCAGAGTAGAAAAGTGACCCTCGCCGGGGCGGCCTTTCCCTTCACAAAATACCCACCGGGGTGGGCATACCATCTGTAAAACAGTAAAGACCCCCACTGGGGCGGGCCCTTTTAGCCTTATAACCCCCACCGGGGTGGGGGTACGCGTAGAAAAGTTGTTTTTTTTTTCCGAATTTGAGTCCAAGAAGGATTGTTTCGATCCGATTGACTCAAGGACTTCCAAGAGCACTTAAAGACAGATAAAGAGACTTATAAAAGGAGGAGAATCACAAAAATTAGGAGAGAGAGAGGATTCTATTAGATTAGATTAGAGTAGAATAGGAAAAAACACTAGTTTTTATGAGATTTGGAGATTAAAACGACTTGGAGACCATTGAAGATTCAAAGTAGGAGCAATGAGAGAGCATCAAATCTATAGACAATAGATTCTATCTTCTCATCTTCTTTTATTCTTATCTTTTAATGTGTATTCAAGTGTGGATTCTTAGTTTTAAATCAATGAACTATTTCTTTGTTTGAGATTACAATGGAACTTATTGTGTAGTTTATTTTAATATGCTTCGCTATCAACTATTATGTTCTATTATGAGGATTGTCTATTGTGATTTAGACTTAATTATTTACTTGATTGGCCATCAATTACCGTGATAATATATATAAACTCGAGAGATGAAGTTTAGATTTAGATCTGATCATGATTGCATGTGTTTGTGATTTCTACATAGATGGAATTCATGATTCGTGTTTAGGATAGAGATATGCCTTTACTCCATATGTAATCTTATAGAGAACTTGTGCTTTAAGTCCTTTTTAATTGTAATTCACATAGAGATATAGTGGATTAGTTAATTAGGGTGTCTTGCTTAATTCTATCATCTGTGGATTTAAGTGAGTATGAGTATTATGCATCGAGAGGTGGTTTTATCTGCTTTAGTGTTCTTGATTAACAATTCAGAATAGAGAATAATTGATGAGAAGCGTGTTAACTTAAATGAAGCAATAAGTGAAGTTGTGATTTTAAATCTCCGTAATCTTAATTTAACTAGTGAAATTTAATAGTAGTTTAATTATATAATTTGAAATTCATTTGTTTAAATAAGATTGAGTTGGTTACGGGTTAGTACTTGGTGATTTTTATTAAACAATTCCTCGTGGGAACGATACTCTACTTTCATTTTATTACTTGTTAACCACGTATACTTACGTGTTGTGCGTAATTAGATTTTACCCAACAAGTTTTTGGCACCGTTGCTGGAGAATTAGTTTAATATATTTTTACCAATATTAGCTTCAATCAAATTAGTCTTAATTTAAACATTTTTTTTTCTTTCTTTATTTTTATTTTATTTTATTATCTTCTTATTTTTCTCTCGTTTCAGGTACCATGGCTGGATTCAATTATCAAAGGCCATATTCGAGTATGACTCAACCAAGGGGAGCGAGGATTGATGGACTCAATGTATTTTCTGCATTATCAGCATAACTTGAGACACTTTCGAGGAGGTTGGACGTTGTTGCAGCCCAACGTAATTGAAGGATAGCAGTTACTTGCAATTATTGTGCTGACAATCAACCGAGTAAATAATGCACCATCAGTCTTGGGCCGGTACAGTATGGTGGTAACTACCTCAAACAATATTCTTATCCCAGTTATCATCAAGTTTGGGGGTATAACCAGGATTCTTCATGGAGCTATAATTATCAAGATCAATACTCTATTCAAAATCCAACATACACGCCAGAATTCTCATATCAACCTCCATTAAAAGAAGAAAAGTCAAAGTTGGAGGAATTACTGTCAAAGGTCATAACAAACCAAGAGGAGAAGATGATGAGTCAAGAAATATCGAGCCACAATTTTCAGCACCAGATGGAACAACTCATCACCACTTCAACTCATGGTCCTCAATACATGGATTCCAAAACTGAGACAGATAATTTGAGATTGGAGGAATTGTTGTCCAAGTTTATAGCATCAAATGAGGAGAGAAGGATTAATCAAGGGAAGTCAATTCAGAATCTTCAGAATAAGATAGATCAAATGACCAAAGCCGTAAGCAACCTTCCTCCAAACACTTGGCTTTATGACATGGATGACGAAATTGACGGAGAACCCGAACCAAATCTGCGACTGGATGAGCCACAAGATATTAGAAGTGTGGAGACAATTAGGGATAATGAAATAGAGGTCGACGAAGATCTAAATGGATCTCCACCAAAGATCAAAGAGTCAGTCAGATTTGCAAAATCATGCCCACTTGGTAGTCATGTCATCGGCGAAGCTCTTGATGACATAAGAGTGAGTACAATTTTGAATCCATGGTGGGATGAGAAAGAGAGGATAGACGAAGAGCCCATTGTGTGTGACAAGCTTCCATGCCCTAAAATGATCACACACACAATGGAGAAAACACCTCGCTGTGGGACGTTCTTGATTGAGATCATACCAAATCAGAGCATGCTAGGTAACTTTGATGCATTAGACATCACAAATTGGAACCTACCAAAAGCTATATTATTTCCGATGGATGGAGGGTTCCTCAATTATCGAAGATGAATTGGATAGCGTTGACCAGACAAAGTCAGGCTGAAAGACTGTAAATCAAGCGCTGACTGGGAGGCAACCCAATCTTTTTTTTTTTATATATTTATATGCTTTCCTAGTTTATTTAGTAGATAGGAATCACGTTATATTCCAAAATGCTATTCTAATCCATGTTGTCTCTTTCAATTGCATGTATTGGAGGTTCAATAGATAGGGAGATGGTCGTCCCCGCCATCGCCACCATCACCTCACGCTTAGCTAATTATAGGGAAGTTCTCTTCTACTTACCGCTATATTCTTTTAATGAGGACATTGTAATTGCTAAGTTTGGGGGAGTTTAGTTTAGTTGTTTATTTGATGTTTAATTTCATGTTTATGTTATGTTATTTTGCATATGTTGCTAATTTAGTTTAGGTTCATTATGTTTGCATTCATGTAGTACAACTGCATAAGTAGTTGCATAGTAGTATAGTTTGAATATCATTATATTCAGTTTCTTGTTAAAAAAATTCAAAAAAATCAGAAATAATAGTTAGTTACTATGTTAATCTTGTATGATTCCAGCTGTTTGATATTTATAGTTTGTTTTGGCCAATGATGAGATTGGAATTGGGTAGACAAGTATAATACTGAATATTAGAACTTTGATGTGATTTTTTGCTATGAATTGAATCTTTTTCTGTTTTAAACTGGTATAATAAGGATAGTATAATAAAAATAACTTGTTGATTGATTGAGTTTAAATTGATACATAATGGGGCTCTAAAGGATAATGCTAGTTTGAATGAAAGAATGACAAGAATAAGAAGTGATGGCTAAAGTTAGACAAGAACCTAAGTTTGGGGGAATATTTGGGGTATATAAGCTATATATAAAAAAAAGAAAAAAAAGAAAAAAAAGTATGAATAAACACCGTGGCGTGCTTGTCTAGTTTTGTGGCCTTTGTTACTTGAGTAAGTAAGCCCGAGGGGATTGTCTTTACACCTAGCGCCCTAAGGTCTTAATGGTCTGGGAGTCGTTGGTCAAAAGCTCGTTAAGGTAGCACTGAATAGCCTAAGGGAATAAGACATTGCATAGCTATGTGTATATAACTAAAAAATGAATAAAATGGGAAATACGAGCAAAAAGCCCCCGTAGATGAAAAATAAAGCATAAGTATCCCATGTTGACCCTCGATATTGGTAATTATTTGATTTTAGTTGGATCTAGCTTGTTTTTGGATTTCTTGAGTTTACATTGTATGATGCCTTCGAAGAGACTTGTTATGTGTTAAATTTGATTTTATATCAGTTAACATTGTTGTGGAGCACATACACACTATATTAGTGATAACATTCTAAGATTTGATGATTGATTGGGAAATTATTGATTTGTTTTGATATGATGTATTATTATGTTTACTTGATTTCTCTAAGGCCGGTTGATTAGACTTGTTTTTGTCATTACTGCTGGATTCGTATGCATGTATATTAGTTGCATTGCATAGCATTGTTGTTTTGTGTTTTTGCTTGAGGACAAGCAAAAGTTTAAGTTTGGGGGTATTTGATAAGTAGATTTTATACCTACTTATCCGGTATCTGTTGTGACAACCCGAGAAATTGGACAATTTATGAAAATATTAAATGATTGATTTAAGGTTAAATAATAAACCTAGACAGAAAATATGTGTATATCTTCCGCAAATAGTTATAGAAATAGTATACCGGATCCGAGGTGATTCGGGGCTCGAATTCGGGGCCCGAATTCGGGGATACTACAGTTGGTATCAGAGCTGTTGGTTATGAAGCTTAGGTAGTAATACCTGAGACCAATAACCGCAGTGATTAGGATTAAGTACTAACTCAAATCGAGTTAGTGTGTCGGTATGATTCAAAGACGAATCTCGGCGAGTGTAAAGACACAGAGTTCCCTAACTCTGATAATAAAGTTGAATAGTAACGGTAAATAGATCGAGTCTAAAAGACTGAAAGTGCAGGGATAGGAGATCTTAAAACAAAACGATCATAGGCATAGAAAATAAATCGTAATATATACGATAAGATCACCCCGTGATCTGATAAGGAAATGGCAGTCAGAAAGAATCAATCTTATGATTGAAAAGTTTACAGCAAGATGCTGTGTGTAAGTTGTACTATGAAATTGTACTATGAAAACTCATGAAAGAGTTATGGATTATGAATACGAATTGAATTCGTATTGAAAAAGGGGGGTTAAGATTAGGTGGGGATTTCAATGAGGACTCGTGTTAGCAACTGAGTTGTATGATTTCTTGTATGGGCGGGGAATTGTACTTGGTGTAAAAACTACTTAGTTGGTGGCATTGGTAACCATTGAAATGTTGTGTCACGCTAGTTGTTATATATAGATAAATAGGTCATAGGTAGAGAATATAGGATTAAGTACGAGTTCTTAGAACTCATACTTATGTGACATTCTTGACTTATAGTTATATGAAATGTTTATGAGCCCCTCAGCGAACGGACGCCAAAGGTCAGACTAGGGTATGTTCGTAAACTCATATAATTGTGGTCAGGTTATGAACTCATAAGTGTGGTTTTATGAATTGGGTATAGTTGTGTGTGAATGGAGTGTTAAAGATTATAGGAACATATAGATTGTTAAGCATATGATCATTAGTGGAGATTTAGGTTTTCCTAAACCCCTAGCTTTGCTAAACCTCAATTTTTGACATCAAGCTAAATACGCACTATGTGCCTTTTAAAAAAATATATTTTTATTTATCACTTATGTACCATGTAACCTGGTGCAGAGATGATAAAAATGATGGAGTTATCAATGCAGAATTACTTGGTGTTGGATGTGATCTAAGGATCGTCAGCCCACTACAGTATGATGTAGTATAACAAAGTCACAAAATGACGAATTCCTCAATGGACTGCTAAATACAGTGCGGCATCATGACGTCATTCTAAAAAATATTTTATTGAAAGAAATTTCCCAAACCAAATTGTTTTGCTGTGGAATCAAATAAGACTGAGATAAAATTTTTGTGCCTTTGGCAGTGATGAAAAACAGATAAAATCAGTACTTGGCCAGTACAGGGCATATCGGGCTAATCACCCTTTGTGTCCGTAAGTAATGACGGTTTGCGGATGAATTTTCATAAAACCTTTGCGAAAATGAAAAACAAACAGTCTATACGATTCCTCAGCACAGTTTTAAAATTTTTACCCTTGTGAGTGGTGTATTGGGTAGCATGTGATATGTGTGAATGGTGTAAGGTGCACGGTGTAAGGTGTAAGGTGTAAGGTGAATTTCGGGGACGAAATTCTTAGAAGGAGGGGTGAATGTGACAACCCGAGAAATTGGACAATTTATGAAAATCTTAAATGATTGATTTAAGGTTAAATAATAAACCTAGACATAAAATAAGTGTATGCGTTTGATGTTATTGGGATTGAATTTTGAGGATTTCAAAATTCGGTGAAGGATATAGGTGAATTATTCAGGATTAAGGATTTATGAGAATATGTTTTGTGAATATGGTTATGTATGTGTGCTAAATGTGGTTAAGGGTCAAGGGTTGACCAGATAAATTATATATGTGTCAAACCCTAATCGTATATTAATAACGACAACGTTCAGTTAGTAAACCCTAACGTCTAATAAGAAACCCTAGAAATCGATTCTGGAAACCCTAGTTTCAGCTCCGGGAGTGTGAAATCTTAATTTGGATATTGAAAACCCTAGATTGGGAATGCAATGTATGTACAAAGTTAAACGCCAATGATTTTAATTAATTAGGGAAAGCCCTAATGAATTATCTAAAATCTTAATTGATTATTTGAAAACCCTAATACCAGATCTGAAAACCCTAATTTCAGATTCTGATAAAATGAAACCCTAATCTGGGAATATAACGGAGAATTTTAATGCTTTAGTGCTATTAATTAAGTACTAATGAGGGTAAAGGTTAATTAATTAACAAACCCTAATTTTCAATTTTTGGAACCCTAATTGTTCCGTTAGAAACCCTAATGCTCAATTGTGAATTTAATTGCTAAAATTAGCAATGCTAATTAAAAATCCCTAATCCTAATTATTTCAATTTATGAGTAATTAGAAAACTCTAATCTAATTACGAATATTTATATTCTATTTTAGAAAATTATTTTCTATTGTAAACCCTAATTTGTGGGTTGAAAACCTTAATGACCATTTTGAACCCTAATTATGCAGTGATGGATTTAATTGCTATATTAACAATGTTAATTAGGAAATATAAATCCTAATTGTCAAGTTATTAGAAACCCTAATCTAATTAGGAAATCTAAATTTCTAAAATTGAAACATTCTTTTAAACCCTAAAATATGGTTTTGAAACCTAATATACAAATTTGACCCTAAGTGCTTAATTAGCAATTTTAATTAGGATAAATTGGTCCTAATTAGCAAAGATTGATTTATAACCAGGAGGTTATGATATAATTAGGAAACCCTAATTATAAATTTAAAATCAAAATTTTCTATTTTTTTAATTTTAATTAGAGAATTTTTGGAAATCTAAGTTGCTAAATCTTTAAGGGTTAAACCCTAAACCCTAAAGGGTTAAACCCTAACCCTAATGTCCAAACCCTAAACCCTAAGGGTTTGTAACAAATGACCAAACTAGAATTAAAATGGTGAGGAAATGGCTATTTTACCCTTTTGTCATATTCTTTATTAGATAGCTTGAAAATCTTTCCATGATTTTGGTTTGGTGACCAACCCTAACCTTAACCTAGCTCTAGCCCTAACCATGTGTCCAAAATCAGCCAACTTACTAGCAAATACAATGAATCTATTAGACTAAAAAGGAGAAATAAAGTAAAGTCATTTACTTTACTTGTTAAATCAACCAAGACCCTTCTCTCTCCTTATTTTCGAATTATAGAGTGAGAAAGTGAGATGAGATAAACAAGTATCAACCTTAGATCACCCAAGAACAGAAATCAAAGATCAAAAATCAGAAATCAAAGCCAAAAAGGTATAAGAACCCTAATCTTGGAAATCCTATGATTCTATGTTATTTGTTGTTATTGATTGTTTAATATGATGTATTATGATGTTATTGAGTGATCTGGGTGGTTTTATCTTAGAATCCACAACATCAAGATACACGGAAATGAAGTTTTAAAATTTTTGGAAAAATGTTGAAAGTTGTCTGACAGCCATATGTCAGACGTCATAGATCTGTGTGTATTAGATGTTTAGTGTGTTTGTTGTTTTAGATCTGTTCTATGCCATGGGGTCTTTACTCTGGAACTTGAATCAAGTCCAGATCTTGTCTAGATCAAAAGTTATGAACGGTCAAACCTAGTTGACCGATCACAAAATATGATTTCTGGGCAACCCCGAAATTTTCTATGTTGTCTGACAAGATTTTTGCAGGCTTTTAATCTTGCTGATATTTGATTTTATTGCTAGGTTGTTGATTGATCTTTATAGTCTGACATCTTGTGTTCATACTAAAACCTTTAAATCACCCAGATCTGTAATCGGATAGTATAGAATCACGGTCAAACTACGTTGACCGAACTGCTTGATGAACAATCTGGAAAACACAGATTGTTCTTGAGCAGGTACCTGACAAGTACTTTGACCAGTAATGAATCCTTTTATATGATGTTTTTAAGATGATTTTATATGATATAATGGTACCCTGACATGAGATCTACACGATAAAACATTTATATCACACACACAATTCATAGATTGCATGTTATAAGGCATCAAAGTAAGCACCTAAGACTGTTCTTCAAATCTGGAAAACCCATTTGAAGAACAAGTCTGACATCAATTTAGTTGGCCAAGATCTTTCTGTAATAATATGTTATGGACATTAAATTGATTGATGATGGTAGTATTACACTTATGCTACAATATAAACACTATATTTTGGTCAGAAAGCCTTAGTGTCATGGATTAAATCTCGGTCAAACATACCAACTTGGTGTCTGACAAGGAAATCTGGGCAGGCTCAAGAACTCACCAAGAACACCTATAGCGACGGTTTTGTCGCTATAGGGCCCTTTAGCGACACTTATTTTTGGAAAATGCAGAAAATTAATTAAAAATTAGAAAAAAATGGTTTTTAATTATTAAAAATTCATAATAAATTATGAAAAATTATTTTAAAGTCTGAAAAATAGTTTTTAATTATTTTAAGTATATTTCATAAATATTTAATATTTTTGGAATATAAATGGTATTTATTTATTTAATTATAATATTAAATAAATTATTTAAAAATAGTTTTTAATTCATGAAAAATTATGAAAAATAATATTATGGTGTTAGAAAATATTTTAAGTTATTTTTGATGACTTTTGATATTTTGTGATGAGTTTCATTAATAATTTATATTAAGGATTATTAGTTTATTTAATAAATATATTAAATAAATTATGGAAAAATAAAATTAATGATTTAAAAATCATATAAAAGTGATTTAAGTGTTATAAAAATATTCTAAGTTATAAAATATAACTTTTGATATTTTGCCATGAATATATTAATATTTTAATATTAATAGCAATTATCGGATAATGGATTAAAGTGTTGGAAAATCATATAAAAAATGATTTTAAGGTATTAAAAATACTTTGATATATTATAATTATATTATAATATTATGTAATGATTTTCATTAATATTTTATATTAAATAAATATTAATGATTAAGGTATTATGTGGTATTTAATTCATTTAAATACAATTTTAAGGATTGAAAAATGTTGATAAATGGTAATAATTATCCGAAAATTATTACGAGCCTAGGAAAAATGTTTTGACTGATAAGAAAATTATCTGTGATATTGTTAAGTATTAAGTCAGAGTTTAATTGAACTTAAACTCGATATTCGTCCGACTAGACCTTCGGGATGATAGAATTGTGTCGATTTCAACTCAGACTGCAATAGTTTGACTTGATACCTAGTTTTATGTGTGTTATAGACTGATAGGATTATGTGGTAATGTGTTTAGGTTATTCTGTGGATATAAATATAACAATAATATACTGTGCTGATATTATTCTAATATTGGAGATCTATATTACTAATATTAGGTCTTCGGGTAAAGCGTTAAAAATTGCGTTGCGGTAATCAATGGTTCAGGCAAGTTTTCTTTTACTTAACTCTAATAAGAGTAGTTTCTTCAAGCTTATGGTTAATCATTACTGATTGCCATGAAATTTGTACTCTGTACATCTTTCATGTATAAGTCAGGTATGAAAGGCTGATCACCTTCATTACCAGTTGGTTCAGAAATGTTTGTTCATGTATAATACTTGTTCAGTCAAAAATTTGTTCGTGCTAGTTCTCAATTATATTGATAAATTATAGCAAACTCATTATTCATACTCTTCAATCATGATATATCGTTACATTGTTGTATATAAACTTGCTGGGCAACTTTTATGCTCACCCTTGCTATATCATGATAAAACATTGCAGATAAGGCGAATGCGTTCGGACACAGGAAAAAGACAATGCCAAGTTTAGCATGGGGCAATATATGCGGCTATCTTGTAATAGAATAGTTTGAAAATATTGTTGTGTGATAAATAGTTTATGATTTGTGTATAAGTTAAGGTTACTCGACCTTGGGGAAAATAGTGTGTAATGTAATGTATAAACAATTTATGTTTATATCTTCCGCAAATAGTTATTGAAATAGTATACCGGATCCGAGGTGATTCGGGGCCCGGATTCGGGGGTACTACATCCGTTATTTGAATTAGTTTCTTAACCTATGTTTCTTAGTTACTTTTCATACATTTTATGTTATTTTATAGGCTATGACATATAATTGGCATGAAGAAGCAAGGAAAAGCAATTCAGACATCGTTTGGGATTTTATGTTTTTTTTCATGTTCTTGGCTTGGAACTTGGATTATATTGTAGAGCTTCTTCTTATCTTTCAGGAACATCTTGAATTATTCCAATCGGAGTTCGGATGAAAGAGTTATGACCTTTGTATCAACGGACGTAGAACTTCACTGTTTTGGGTGACCATTTATATAACATCCAATTCAGAGCCAATTTCAACATTTCTCCATTCCTTATTTCGAAAACCTCAAAGAATAAAAGTTGTAGATCTACGTCTCCTCTTTTCAGAACATCTTGAATCATTAAAATCGGAGTTCAGACAAATAAGTTATGGCTATTTTCCCAAAGGATGTCAGAGTAAAAAGTGACCCCCGCCGGGGCGGGCTTTCCCTTCACAAATTGCCCGCCAGGGCGGGCATACGAGCTGCAAAATAATAAGGACCTCGCCGGGGTGGGCTTTCCCTTCATAAATTACCCACCGGGGCGGGCATATGAGCTGCAAAATAATAAGGACCCTCGCCGGGGCGGGGGTGCGCGCAGAAAAGTCATTTTTTGTTCTAATTTGAGTTCAAGAAGGATTGTTTCGATCCGATTGACTCAAGGACTTCCAAGAGAACTTAAAGACAGATAAAGAGACTTATAAAAGGATGAGAATCACAAGGATTAGGATAGAGGGAGAGAGGATTCCATTAGATTAGATTAGAGTAGAATAGGAGAAAACACTGGTTTTTATGAGATTTGGAGATTGAAGCGACTTGGAGACCATTGAAGATTCAAAGTAGGAGCAAGGAGAGAGCATCAAATCTACATACAATAGATTCTATGTTCTCATCTTCTTTTATTCTTATCTTTTAATTTGTATTCAAGTGTGGATTCTTAGTTTTAATTCAATGAACTAATTCTTTGTTTGAGATTACAATGGATCTTATTATGTATTTTATTTTAATATGCTTCGCTATCAATTATTATGTTCTATTATGAGTGTGACAACCCAAGTAAAACCGGATTGTCCAGAATTAAGTTAAAGAATTAGTTATTAATAAAATGAATTTTTATTAATACTATTTTGTGCTATGTGTTTATTAATCGTTCTAGAACCTAGGATGATTATTAATCGGGAGGATTCTGGCTATGAGCTAGACTGAACGAGTAAGAATTTTCCAGGAGAAAATAAAAAATTTTCCGGGAATAAAATATTTTTGGGAAAAAAGACGAAATATGCATTATTCACCCGACAAAACCCTAAGGGTTAGGGTTTGAATTACCTAAGCCTTTTCGAGAGTTTGGTATGTCGAAATGACATTCCGTCGAATTATTTGACGATAATATATTGTGAAAAGTTAAGTAAGGCGATAAAAGTTTTTCTCAAAAAATAAACGTGCAGAAATTGGACGAAATAAAAACAACGAAAAGTACTGTTATGTGCTTTTCACTCGTTTAACTACATTAGGGGAAAACGTGAAGGAAAACACTTATCGTGGAAAAGTGTTTTTCAGTTTTTTGGAGATCCGAGGATTATGTAAAATTTAATTGGTAAAGGAAAGACGAACTATCCAAAAATATTTGGATTCCGAGAATCGCCATTTTTGAACTATCGGACGAATTCTGCAAGACGGAAGCATAAAGCTTCCAAGGGAAGCTTCGTGAATAGTAAGGAGGTATATTGAGGAGGTGTGAATTGTAAGGTGGTTGGGGTGAAATGACAAAAATACCCCTACCCTTGGTTTTCTATAAATAGAAAGCTTATTTCATTGTTTAAGGATTTTGAAAATCCTACAACTTTGAGAGAGAGAGAGAGAGAGTTCAGATGGGAGAAGAGAAGGAAAAGGAAGAGGAAAAGCTTGCTCGTGAGCACGCTTTGTCCGACGGAAGGAGATTAAAGAAGAAAGGTAATCCAAAAACCTAGCTTCTAGATAATTTTCTTTAAGTTTATATGTCAAAAACATAGCTTAATGATAATAAGAAGTATATGATGTTAAGAATGATTTCTTATGGTTGAAATCATTGATAGAGGAAAAAATAAGAATTATAAGTTTAGTTTATAAATTTCTTAAGGAAGTGTATGATTCATAAGGAATTAGAATGATCCGAGTGGATTATATGAATAAGTATGTGAATTAAGTATGGAATGGTGTTTTATAACATCAAATTCCAAGAAAAAGTAAAATCATAATCAAAATATCGATTAAAAATGAAGAACGAACGAAGAACGCGAAGAACACGCGAAGAACGCGAAGAACGTTGTTGATGGATAAGTTTAAAACCATCATAGGATAATTGTTGTTGATGGATAAGTTTAAAACCATCATGTATAAGTTAGTTGCTTATTGCTTGGTTAGGAATGTTAGAAATGTTCATGAAGAACGGATTAAAACTTAGCTATAACGAAGTTATGGCGAAATTTCGTAAAAGAAGAACGAGAATTAGAAAGTTAGTAAATGAACCCGAACGTGTAGGGTTTCATAATAATGTAAGAGAACGTATAAAACGTGAGTCGTGGACTCAAGAACGAACGAATTTTGAGTTCGGATGACCGAATTACGGACGAAAGAACGAAGAACGTTAAAAACGTAAAACGAACGAAGAGCAAAGATTAAGCCAATTGAATGGCATGTTAACAGATTCAGAACGAAGTTCTATCCATGGGTAATCGAAGTACGTAAGACAAGAAAGAAAATAGAATGGAACGACCTCGTTCCAAGTTATAACGAATAAGTTATGGAATCGAGAAGTAAGCGTCTTAAGAAATTTCTAAGACTTAGAAAAATTTTCTAGGTTTTGTGCTCGGCGCCGCAGCGCCAGTCAAGCCTTGGGAGGCGGCATTGCAGCGCAAGGCCCAGGCCATCAGCTACTACTGAGTGGCACCGCGGCATGAGAAATAGATAAGGGAGTGGCACCGAACTGCCAGCCTCGACAGTTTAACACTGCAGAGTGGCACTGCAGCGCAAAGTAATGGAAGGGGCCCCGACGCCACGGCGCTGGTGCATGGAAAAAGACAGTGATGAGCTTTTAAGTGCTCAATTTCTGGGGGATGTGCAAGAAAGAAATATGAACATGTAGTTTAACTAATGTAACAATTAATTAAGTGTATTAAACCTTTGATGAAGGTTGAACGAAAAGATTAAACGAGATTAAAAGATAAAGAATGTAGATACGTGTTACGGAACCAATATTCGGGGACCGTAGTCGCGATAAACGAACATGAGGGATTGCTATGATGGTGATTCCTTAGACGTTGATTGACGAGGGTAATGAATAACATTTCGATGTTATGTCATGGTAATGCGAGATAAATGTAAAGTGTTTAAACACTGTGAATGCAACGCTGTTGCGATGAGCGAACAATCTTAGCATACAACAAATCGTATGGCTTCGACATTAAGAAAGAATAATGAACATGGGGTTCTGGTGATGAGCAATGAATGAAAGCGATTAAAACCTTAGGTAAAGGTTGAATTAGAGATTAAGGGATGAACAACGTAAACGTTGAATACATAAATGACTCTCGTAAATCGTATTCACGTCGAGCGAACATTCTAAGTATACATTGGTTGTATGACTTAGACGTTGATGAAGGTAGTAAGTAAGATATGAATTATCAAAAAATCTGTAGTGAATGATAATAAGATTAATGAAAGATGAATGTGAGTCGGAGGAGAATGTTAGAATGAAATGTAAGCATTGAACCCTTGAACTGACGTGAAGGTTAAGTGTAGGCGAATATTAAACGTGTAGAACCTACACCCCATGTATGGGTTGACCGTAGGATAATGAAGACCAATGATTAAAACATGTGAACGGTGAAGAAGCTGAATTAAAGACAAGTATGTATAACGTAAAAGAAGCCGAGTTAATGTTTATAACTTGGATGACTTTTCGAGTCGAATGAACCAGACGTTGTAAGATAAGAATGAGGTAACGTAAAATGCTTAACACTATAAATACGTAAAATGAATATTGAATGATCGTTCTGAGTATACAAAAGACTGTATGTCTTAGACGATAAAGAATAAACCCTGAGGTATGACATTTAGTTGTCAGAAAGCCATAAAGAATAAGAAATTGACTTAATGAACATTATAGTTAATGGTTCGGATAAGTTAGATAGATTTAGGTTGTAGTACAATTGTAACCTTTGATGGTTGACATATGGGAGCTGAGCTAAACAATTCATTCAGGGAGCGAAGGTATATACGAAACTGGCAACCGATCTAACTCACTGTTGTGGGCAGTGTAGATGAGACGGGAACTTGTTTGTTGGTTATTTGTGGAAAACCCCTCAGAATACCATATGGACTACTAGCAGAGACACGATGTGTGATGAGTCCTATGAGAGTATAAGAAGAAGATAAGAATGTAAATCATCAAAGATGATGAATGTATTGAGTAAGACATCTCTGTATGTCATGAAGCCATTAACCGGTAAAGGAAGTTGGTCGCGTAAACATAGATTATAAGAACGCGAACCCTAATAAGTAAAGTTAAGTAAACCAATGTGTAAGTCAAGTAAATGACTAATTAGTGTATGTGTTATTTCCTTATGTGCTACACGGGAATTTGAATGAGCAATTCAACGTAAACTATAAGCTGTAGCTGTGCGTAAGGCAAGTTTCCTAACTTCATTCATATTTTTAATGAATGCTAGTTTATAAAGCTTCTCAGATGTTGAACTTGAGAAGTTCTGTCTATGTGCAAATGTGTGATATTTGTACAAGGTGTTAGAATATATGAGGCCTTGTGCCACAATTTGAACACTTCAGAGTTTCTGTGAGATGAACTGTTCTATGATTGAACTATTCAATATGAGAATGTTCTGTTTATACATGAACCATTATTGTTAAGTCTGTGCTATTGATTCTAGCCAGACAGAATTTTTATGAAAGAGAGTAGAGAATGAAAATATTTCAAAGTGAATGTGAATAATGTTTTAAAATGATAGGAATCAAGATTATTCCTATTATTCAAGCTACTTCATAACCTTTGTTCGGTTATTGAAATCTTAAAAGAATGTTTGAAATCTTAAAATTGTTTGTTCAACTATTATGACTTGCTGGGAAATTAAATGCTCACACTTGCTTAAAATAAAAATATTTTCAGCGAACGATGTTAGAAGAACTTAAGGATCCCGTAAAGATCAAGATGATCGATATCCAGAAGAAGTGCCATTCATTATACGAATGAGCGTGAAGATCAAGTCAAGACTTGTAATGTAGAATATTTTAATTAAACTATAGAATAGTTTAATGAACTGTTATGTATCCTTGGTGGTGGATAAAATCACTTGTACAAGATGTAAAGAATAATGTAATTATCATTATTTGTAATGGAAGAGGTTATAAGGTTTTAAACCTGGGATTTGAAGATGTATGTTGTTATATTTAGCTATATAATGATGTATGTTTGGAAGAAGATGGAATCATGACATACGTAATTCAGATGTGAAAATAGACTAGATTTAGTGAGGATTGTCTATTGTGATTTGGACTTAATTATTTACTTGATTGGCCATCAATTACCGTGATAATCTATATGAACTCGAGAGATGAAGTTTAGATTTAGACCTGATCATGATAACATGTGTTTGTGATTTCTACATAGATGGAATTCATGATTCATGTTTAGGATAGAGATATGCCTTTATGCCATATTTAATCTTATAGAGAACTTGTGCTTTAAATCCTTTTTAATTGTAATTCACATAGAGATATAGTGGATTGGTTAATTAGGGTGTCTTGCTTAATTCTATCATCTGTGGATTTAAGTGAGTATGGATATTATGCATCAAGAAGTGGTTTTATCTGTTTTAATGTCCTTGATTAACAATTCAGAATAAAGAATATTTGATGGGAAGTGTGTTAACTTAAATGAAGCAGTAATTGAAGTTATGATTTTAAATCTCCGTAATCTTAATTTAACTAGTAGAATTTAATAATAGTTTAATTATATAATTTGAAATCCATTTGTTTAAATAAGATTGAGTTGGTTATGGGTTAGTACTTGGTGATTTTTATTAAACAATTCCTCGTGGGAACGATACTCTACTTTCACTTTATTACTTGTTGACTACGCGGTATACTTGTGTGTTGTGCGTAATTAGATTTTTCCCAACAGCTACACGTGTGACACCCCCAAATCCAGGTACTTCATTCCCACAGGATTTTGTGCTCACTATCCAAAAGAATTACTTCTAACTACCCATAATCAAGGATAAAAACATAAATTAAACAACTTAAATAATAATCCTCCCCATTATAAGGTTACATCAACGTAAAACAAATCTCAAGTAATCTAACCTTAAACTATTACATAAGTCTACGGAATACATCAAAAAATAAAATAAGTCTTTTAAAATAGATTCAGTTAAGTAAATTCAAATAAGTCTTCATCACTTGGACATCTTGACCTTGCCCTTGCCTTTGCTAGAAGATGGCACATCAACTTTCTGAACTTTAGCTGCATTGTTAAATGCGAGAGTTCAAAAATATAATGATGACAATAACAATAACATAGGAGTAAGCAATGAATAATGAATACTTAAGAACTTTTTTTTGAATAAAATTAAGAAACAAGTTCAAGATTTATATCTGAGGGTCTTAAGACCATGAACTACATCCCAAGTTTATTAAGTATTTCTAACTTAAACTTTAACAGTAATTAGACTATACAGACCTTTTCTTTCGTACTTAGGGAGATCAGCCCTTCGTACCCTGTATTGTGCACAAACATCTAAACGCTAACACGTACATAATCCCCTATATTAGGGTTGTTCATTTTAGTTTGACTTTAGGATTTCTACACTAAAGAAAGTATAGTTTGGATTAGCTTAACAGTGCTTCTAGAATTTTAGAATAAAATATTTAAATCAAAGTTTGAATATCAATGATATACAATTGAATAAAATATTGTATATCCATAGTATTACATCCAAAAGAGTTTGAAAATCTCATTTGGAACAATGAACTTGAACAATTTATGTTTTGGAATGGCAAGAAATAAAAGTTAGAAACTTGTTCAGTAAAAGATTAATGCTTTAGGAACTTACATAACGATAACAAGTTAGGAATATGAAACTTACTCAATGTAAAAGAATTAGAATACAAGAACTTGCATAGCAAAAAATTGGGGTTAGAAAATTTGCCTTGTGCTAAGCTACACAAGTATAACAAATGTTCGCCAAATACCCTACATATACTATTGAAATCGTAATACCAATTAGTTAAACTAACATTAACCCTATATGTTTAAATCTCATTCAAATTCATCTCATTATCCTATCTCATATTCTAATCTCTGATACCATTTACAGGTTTGAAATCACCAACCTAATAATGCATCATCAAGCCTTAAATAACATCTCAAGTCTTAATCAATTAAAAGTTTTCTAAGTCTTTATCTTTTCCATCTAAAAATCACCAAATACATGATCACAATCGGTTATAAAATTTTATTACATGTTTAACTCCTTAACATGCATCTTAGACTAGGTTAAGCCAACATGTCATGGATTGACACTAAAAAAAACTGCCTATGCTCAGGGGACGACACAACTGCGCAACCCCAAGCCTTGACACCAGCACAGCTGCGCTCGTGCTCGATCCTAAAAACTCAACAGGCTCAGCTATGCCATTTCTGCCTTTGGTACCGGCGTAGCTATGCCAGTACGCAGACATAAATTGCAGCAACTTCAACACTGTTACAAGCCAAAAACTCCAACTTGCCTAATTCTATAGCAACATAGACAAACCCTTACATTATAAACCTAACCAAAACCACATAATATATACAATCAATACTTTTAACACCTAAAACAACATAAATAACAAAATTTAGTGGATTAAAAACTATATTTTTACTAGTTTATCTATTTTCAACACATTTAGCAAATTAAATCATCAAATCCTCATTTTTAACTAAATTAAACCATTTTAATTGCATTGTTTTTGTTTCTTGACTTCTTAACATAATTCATAATCAATTTATAGACTATACCAAAAATTAAACACCAATTTTGGCCTCAAATAAGCCACTTTTATATGTATACAACACTGTAAACTAAATTATCTTTTTCAAACCAAATTCCATGAATTTGATCGCTAAAGATTGCTTATATATGATAACCATCAGATTATATACTCATATAATCAACATTTTAAACAACAATCCAACAAAAATCAATTACAGAGAATGTATATTGCAAGACCAAAACTTGGAATTAGAAATAGATTATACCTTTAATCCCTTATTTACACTAGCAAAGATGATAACAAACTTTTTCCAAAAACTCTTCTTCTCCAACTTCTCAATTCTCTCTCAATCTCTCTCCCTAACCTACTCTCTCTTCCTATGTATTTCTCTGTTCTTCTAAGCCTCTTGGAAAAATAATACGCAGAACCAAAAACTGAAGTATATAACCTCTCCCACATTCATCAGTTAAAAAAAATAAGCTTATCAGTTATAATATGCCAAAGGCCACATGACCATGTTTTTGCTACATACTAAAACTCTCCCCTTTAATTTTTTTTTTTTATTTTCCTTATACTATAGTTTTTATGTCACACCCATTATACAACTAATTTAATTAAATTCATAATTCAAATTAACATTTGTCATATAATCATAATTTCGATTATAAATTATAATTTTATTACATAAACTAGTAAATCTCTAATTTAATTATTAAATTAAATTAGAATAATATTATAATTATTTAATAATTTATTTAATTTAATTATCTCATTAAATTAAATCTTCAAATCATAAAATTACCATTCATTAATTTAATTATTATAACACATTTTAACTAAATTAGTACACCACAATTTTATAAATTATTTATTTATCTCAATAAATAAATCAATTAAAAATATTTATTTAATTCGATAAATATTTAAAATTAATTACAAAATTCTCGTTCGTTACATTCTTCCCTCAAAAGAATTCTATCCCCAGAATCACGACTCAATAAATTCATTCGTTACATTTTTCCCTCCTAAACAAGATTTTGTCCCCAGAATCGCTATACAAAAATAAATAAGCAAAAAACTGAGGGAAATTTTATATCATAACATCTTCAAGTTCCCATGTAGCTTCTTTAGCATTGTGGTTCCTCCAAATTACCTTAACAGAAGGTATTATTGAGATAACCCGGGATTTTGAATAATCCAAAATTTACGAATAATTTTTTTTATTTAATATTGATTGTTTATATTGTACTATGTATCTGTGATACGAGTCTCGAGAATTAGTCAATTTGTGTATTGACTGAGAAATTAGAGTAGAGTTGTGCTTAACAGCTTTAGAAAACCCTAACCCTAATTTCTGGATAGGGATTTGGTAGAAAATATAATTAAAATAATTATATGGATGAATACGTGTTTGTACTGTATAGAATGTTGATCAATGATTGGTCAGGTAGGGTACAATATTTGTAAACCCTAATAAGGGATTGGAAACCCTAATCTCAAGATTTGAAACCCTAACGCATAGTTAGGAACCCTAATTGAAAGCCGAGAAACCCTAATTTAAAATTCGAGAATCCTAAACCCTAATTAGGAAACCCTA
Organism: Panax japonicus; assembly: GCA_020205505.1. Lineage (NCBI taxonomy): Eukaryota > Viridiplantae > Streptophyta > Magnoliopsida > Apiales > Araliaceae > Panax > Panax japonicus. Next base: position 24,578,792 of record CM035099.1, read on the forward strand.
ATCCTAATTAATAAGTCGTAATGTGTTTGATAACATTTAATGTAATTAGTAATCACTAATTATATTTTATCATCTTAATGTGTGCTTCAACTGTAAACAGGAAGGACATATTTCCTTACATTGTCCTCAGCCGAATATGAGGAAGTGTTTCTCATGTGGGAGAACATGTCACGGATTCAACAAATGTCCCAACAAGAAGAAGACTGGTGAAAGGAGTGGACAATAGATAGCTTAAGTTTGAGCGTTAGTATCTTTTGGTAGAAGATTATGATATAAAGGGTTATAATATCGAGAATGATGTATAAACATATGTAAATATATATGTTTATATGAATGAAATATTTATTTTCTATATGAATATAAGATTAATTTGTGAGTTCTTAAAACTCATACTTATGGTAAGTTTATGACTCATAATTATATGAAATGTTTTGAACCCCTCAGTGAATGGACGCTAAAGGTCTGACTAGGATAAGTTTATAAACTCATATAATTGTGGCAAGTTACTTGTGTTGTGAATCCTGAAATTTATTTAAAATGGGATAATATTATGTGTTAAGTATTAAATGTATGATTTGCTATTTGAATAAATATGCGATTATATGAGAACTATGTGTTAAATTCTTTTTGTGTTAAGAATTTGTATAGAGACAGAAAATTAATATAAGATTTTTATTTAAATCAGATCATGCCGCCTAGACGACAGAATCACAATCAAAGGGAAGAGCAGTCGGCCAATAATGAAGGAGGTCAAGCTGACCCGATAAAATTTTGCAAATATGATAGCCGAAGCTATGGAAAATAGAGCTCCGGCAAGAGGAAGAGCGAGAAATTAGCCAACTGATAGATTGGCAAACTTCAAAGACTTTAAAGTGGTAGGACCGCCATAATTTAAGGGAACCACAGATCCGATTGAAGCCCAAACTCGGGTGAAGGAGATGGTGAAAGCATTCGTCGTTGCACGAGTGGAAGAAGAGCAGAAGACAACTTTTGGAACATATCTGATGAAGGGAGAAGCCAATTACTGGTGGGAGACAAATCAGGCGCGAGCTGGTACAGCCATAGTGACTTGGACCAGATTCAAGGAATTATTCTTTGAGAATTACTTTTTAACAAGTATGCAAGCTTGAATGGAAGTCAAGTTTCTAGAACTTAAGCAGGAAAATATGTCTATTTCTCAATACGCAGCTAAATTCAATGAATTAGCGAGATTTGCACCTCATCAGGTGGATACAGAAGCGAGAAAGGCGAGAAGATTCGAGAATAGATTGAAGTTGGGGATATACAACAAGGTAGCGGTATTATAGATAAATACATTCACAGTTTTATTGGATGAAGCATTAATTGCTGAAGGAGGGAGCGAAGCTGCGTCTCGATTTCATCAGGAGAAGAAGAAGAAGACAAATAACGAAGGCAGTAGTGGGGGTAGTAACCTAAACAAAAGGAAGTGGAGCGAGAATACCCAATCGGGTAGTAATACTGAAGGGAATAAGAAAGGAAGAGAGCCTTGTGCTACATTGGAAAGAACCATCCAGGAGTATGTCTGAAGAGGAAGGGAGTTTGTTACAACTGCGGATAAGAAGGGAAAATGTCACCCAATTGTCCCAGCCCGAAAAATATTCAAGGTTTTTATGCGTGCGGATCGACTGATCATTTGGTTAGGAACTGTCCTAAGAAGAATGCGGAGAATGAAATTGTCAACAAGGGACATGGTAACAGAACCTTAGCGATTTGAGGACCTGCATAGCCAGGAAGACCAACAGCCCGTACATTTAATATGACGGCGCTAGATGCAGTGGCTACTCAGGAGGTGGCAGCAGGTAACAATTTCACTTAATATTTAAATTACGCGATTAATATTGGATAAATATTGCTGTGAATTGTTTTCTTTTATGGATCCAACTCACAGGTTAGAATTTAAAACACAAATTAATATTGTGTTGATAAAAATGAATTGATGATACAACTTTTAAAGATTGTAGAGAATAAGAAAGTGGTGATTTCGAGGACGAAATCCTTTTAAGGAGGGGTGAATGTGATAACCCGGGATTTCGAATAATCCAAAATTTACGAATAAATTTTATTTTTAATTAATATTGACTGTTAATATTATACTGTGTATTTGTGATACGAGTCTCGAGAATTAGTCAATTTATGTATTGACTGAGAAATTAGAGTAGAGTTGAACTTAACAGCTTTAGAAAATCCTAACCGTAATTTCTAGATAGGGATTCAGTAGAAAATATAATTAAAATAATTATATGGATGAGTACATGTTTGTACTGTATAGAATGTTGATCAATGATTGGTCGGGTAGGGTACAATATTTGTAAACCCTAATAAGGGATTGGAAACCCTAATCTCAAGATTGGAAACCCTAACGCATAGTTAGGAACCCTAATCGAAAGCCGAGAAACCCTAATTTAAAATCTAAGAATCCTAAACCCTAATTAAGAAACCCTAATCCTAATTAGTAAGTCGTAATGTGTTTGATAACATTTAATGTAATTAGTAATCACTAATTATATTTTATCATCTTAATTTTCTATTATGAAAACCCTAATTTGAGAATTGTGGAAATTAAAGTTGTAAAACCTAAGGATTAGAACCTTAGGGTTAAACCCTAAGGGTTTGGACAATTGATCATCATTCCATTAAATTTGGAGTACAATAGACAAAAATACCCTTTTTACATTTTAAATGAGCTAACTTGTAAAAATTGCAAAACCTTTAGTTGGTGACCAACTAAAGGCAACCAATTGACTTTTATCTCAGCCAAAAACTGATCAAAACAGCCACCTAGCCTTTGAGCATTCATTGAATCAATTATATAAGAGAATTAGAGAGAGAGAAAGTCACAAAAAGTTAATCATTTTTCACCAAAGCTCTTAACAACTCTCTTTCTCACCAAACCTTCGAAAAACCTTAGTAGATCAGTCACATATTAACGATCCAAGTTGCTAAGAATTTTTTGTTTAAAGTGTTTAATCAGGTGTTATATGATGTTTTTAGTTGATCTATGATGATCCATGATGGATCCATAGCATCAAATGGCTTTAAAATAGTGTTTTTTAAAATCTGTCCAAGAACAAAATTTGTGGTCTGACAAGCTAATGTCAGGAGCCACATATTCTTGTTTGTTTGTTATTTTTGATGTTTTAAAGTTGTAATTTGTAGCCTGGTATATGGTCTTCAATATGTAAGTGGAATCAGTCTCATTTGATGTCTAGATTTGTAGTTATTCATGGTCAAACCCGTTGACCGGGCATGACCATGAACTTTCTGGGTAACCCAGAAAGTGTAATATAGCGTCTGACAACGATTTCAAGCTTCCTGATCTGTCAGATTTTGTGATGTTTGAAAATGTTGTTGTAATGAATCTGTAGCCTGTAATATGGACCATAGTTCCTAGCCATTAGATCCCTTAATTAAACATTAAATAATCGGATGTAGTGGATGGTCAAAGTAGACCATCCGACATGGTTTTTTATTTTCTGGAAATTCCAGACATTGCAAGAATGAACGTTCTGACAAGGTTTGACCGTGTCATAATCTCTGAATCTATTGTTGTTGGACTGAGATCTTGTTATGTTGTTATTCTTTGTCATGTATGCGATGGTTATGAACCAAGAAATAACCAAGATAATTACCAGAACACTTTGCAATTTGAGCTTAAAGATGCCTGGTTGACACTGCCTTGGGTTTATGGGTTACCCAGAAAGCCCAGGCATGGTCTGACAAGAGTTTTGATCGCTCAGATCTCCTTGTGTGTTTGTTGTTTGACCTAGGAATTGATTTATAGTTGTAGTGTTACATAATGACTACAAGATTTGAGTTTTTGTATGGACAGAACATACATGATCCGAGATTAAAGTGTGGTCAAACATGACCCCTTGTACACTGAGATTGTCAGTGTTCTTGAGCTAAGAACACCTAAGTCAACAGTCAAGTGTCGCTAAAGGTCTTTAGTGTCGGTTTTATTATTTTCTAATTTTTGATTTTTTCGAAAATTATTTAAAAATAGAAATAAATTATAAAAATTATCAAAAAATGGTTTTAAAAATTATTTTAAATTATAAAAAATAATTTTTGACCAATTGGAATATTTTTCTTTAATAATTATAATTATTTAAATGTTAAAGGTATTTAATTTATTTATTTAGTGTATTAAATAAATTAGAGGAAAATGATTTAATATTATAAAAAATAATTTTAAATAAGAATAAAGTATTTAAAAATGTTTTTAGTTATAAAATGTAACTTTTGATATTTTTAGAGAATTTTCATTAATAATTTAATATCAATAATGTTTAATTTATTTAATTAATATATTAAATAAATTAGAGAAAATGATTTTATTATTATAAAAATCATTTTAAAATGAGAATAAAGTGTTAGAAAATATTTTGAATTATAAAATATAATTTTCAGTATTTTTGGAGAATTTTCATTAATAAATTAATATTAATGATATTAGATTTATTTAATTATAATATTAAAAAAATGAATTAAAAATAATTTTTTTGATTTAAAAATGAGAAAAATGATTTAAAAATATTTAAAGTTATAATTAATGACTTTTACTATTTGAATAATAATTTCATTAATATTTAGATATTAATGGTGATGATTTAAAAATGATTTTAATTATTTTAAAAATCATTTAAGTAGAATATTTTTGATTTAAAAATATTTGAAGTTATTAATAATAACTTTAAAATTTTGACAAGTATGTCATTAATATTTTTATATTATTAATTGCTTATAAATTATTAAAAGCTTCCAAAAAATATTATTAATGATAATTGACATATCTAAATTAATATTAAAGCATAGAAACCGAATTTAATTGACAATAATTGTGTTAATTGTTGGATAAGGTGACCAGAACACCGAGAATGGACCGAAGTCCAACCAGACCGAAATAGTTAGACTTGATAAGTGTTTATATAGGTTATAAATACTGTTGTAGCTACATGGTAATGTGTCTAGGAGAAGTTTGACGGTAGATTATAGTGATGCGTGTTATGAATTATTGTGCTAATTGTGTGACCAATATTATTGGTTATAGGTTTATCGAAAACAGATAAGTTTATTGTGTAGCTGTAATCAGCGGAAGAGGCATGTTTCCTAACTCAACCTTGAGTTAATATTGTTTAATTATTATTGGTGGTTAATTATTGCTAATTATACCACGTCCAGGAATTTATTGTTGATTATTCGCAGTTAGTGCATGTTTAATAATTCAAATTGAAATACTGATTCGTAAAATATACGTTCATAGAATAACTATTGTTGGATATTCATATCCGTAGAAGCTAGTATTGACAGTACAGATAATTCCTATTTATTGCCGAATTATGTAGAGAAATGTCTCAGCCAATTATTTTGGTTAGACAAACATTTGTTAGAACTTGATAGGTTCGAGAAGAGAAGAGAATAGAATTTAATTATTATTGATAGATCAATGCTATTTATTTCGGCTAGATCGAAGAAGAATACTTGATAGGTTTGAAAAGAGAAGAAAAGAGAAGAGAAGAGAATTTGAAATCACAGTATTTCGTTGTTAAATCAAAATCTTGATTCTGAGACTGAGAAGAACAACCTTTTACATAAAGGGAATTTTTTTGATCGTATATTAGATCTTTGCGCGCGACTTAAGTATTATGCATAATATAGGGTACAAGGAGTTGGCCGGCTCTAAGTACTTGCAGAGGGGTATGATTTAATCTTTATGGTTATCTGATACACCTGTGTATATATCAAAGTAAATATTTGATAGATACCCGAGAAGAGAAGTTCAAGATCCAATGGATAGCTCATCATAAATCTGGAAAACATTCCACTTTGCTATTTCGTAGAATTAATTCTTGATTATTCATTTGAATATCGTAGAAAACCTTGAAAGCGTTGTACTCTTTCATTATCTGATTATTGTTGCATAGAAGGCGAGAAGACTTGTTATTGATTCTTATACATTTATTATTTAACTTAACTTGGTGGGCAAACTTGTTGCTCACCCTTGCTAAATAAAACCTTTCAGCTAGGGACGAAGTTGCAGAAGGTGCTATGAAGAAGAATAAAGGCAAAGGCATCGCGATAAATTAGTTATGTAGAACATTATTATAATTATGTTGTATTGTAAACCCTTTTTGTTTATCTGAAGGGTAATGTTGTAATGTTAAGGTTAGAAAACTTGGGACTTATGTATTAACAACATATGTTAATGAGTTATGTATTCCTATTTATATATAAATGGGTAGTTAGATGATATTATATTGTGGATAGTGAACACCAAACTCGGGAGTTAGGTAACTCGAATTTGGGGGTGTCACAGGTTGGTATCAAAGTTGTAGGTTATAAACCTTAAGTGGGGTGGGGAAAACCCTAAGATTATAACCATAAGCGAGATAGAGAATATTCATATAGAGTGCTAAGTGAGGGATTGCCGAAGCGTATCAATAGTGAGATATGTGGACGCGTAGTGTGAGAAGTTTGTACTATTGAAGTACTAATCAAGTTGTTTAAACTGATTATAGGAAGTCGAGAGAAGATAAGATGAGTACGGAGATGCCAGCGGTTGTCGCACGAGTGCCAGTAGATGAGGTGCCAAAACAAAGTGAGTTAATGGAAGAAGTGGGGAAGGATGAACCTATGGTTAATCTTTGGAGTGATCATGACAATTATCCTGAGATGTATCTGAGTGGGGATGAGAAGTCGGAGTCTGAAGAAGTCAAGGTGGAGAAAGGGAATAAGACCAAAGTAGGAGAACCAGATCAAGTATCAGCAGAAGTACAGGAACTCCACAGTAAAGTATTTCTCTTGGAGGAATTGTGGATGACGGAGCGAGCATTACGTAAAATGACTGAAGAACGAAATGAGCTAAAGGCATAACTGGAAAGGATGAAGACTGAAGGTGGTGGATTGTCTGAAGAAGCAATCTAGCTGAAAGACAAGAACAAGAGAAAGAGGGACAACGACAGTGAAAATTCTAAAAATTCAAACCCGAAGAAGAGGCAAACCTGTAGCATGTGTGGAAAGACTCATGCGGGGGAATGCTCGATGTGGAAGAATGTGTGCTTCAACTGTAAACAGGAAGGACATATTTCCTTACATTGTCCTAAGTCGAATATGAGGAAGTGTTTCTCATGTGGGAGAACATGTCACAGATTCAACAAGTGTCCCAACAAGAAGAAGACTGGTGAAAGGAGTGGACAATAGATAGCTTAAGTTTGAGCATTTGTATCTTTTGGTAGAAGATTATGATATGAAGGGTTATAATATCGAGAATGATGTATAAACATATGTAAATATATATGTTTAATTATTATTGATAGGTCAATGCCAGTTATTTCGGCTAGATCGAGAATGAAAACTTGATGGTTTAGAAAAGAGAAGAGAAACAAATAGAATTTGAAATCATAGTATTTTGTTGTTAAATCAAAATCTTGATTCTAAAGACTGAGAATAACAACCTTTTTTTATATAAAGGGAATATTTTATTGGGTGTGAATTTGACCTTTGCACACATTTTGAGTATCTTTGATAGATACCCAAGAAGTTTGATTATCTTTAATAGATACCCGAGAAATTTGAGTATATATCAAAGTAAATCTTTGATAGATATCCGAGAAATTTGAGTATCTTTGATAGATACCCGAGAAGTTTGAGTATTCTTTGATAGATACCCGAGAAGTTTGAGTATCTTTGATAGATACTTGAGAAGTTTGAGTATCCTTGATAGATACCCGAGAAGTTTGAGTATCTTTAATAGATACCCGAGAAAATAAGTTCAAGGTCTTGTGTGATCGTTCTGTATAAATGGTGTAAGGTGCACGGTGTAAGGTGTAAGGTAAATTTCGGGGACGAAATTCTTATAAGGAGGGGTGAATGTGACAACCCGAGAATTTGGAGAATTTATTAAAATCATAATTGATTGTTTTAAGGTTCAATATTAGGACCTAGACAGGAAATAAGTGTATGGAATTGGCAGTTATGTAATGAAATTTCAAGAATTTCAAAAGTTTTGAACAAAACTTGAATTATGTGATAGACTGTAAGTGATAGTCTAGTAATGAGATATAAGATTATGGTAGATTTAAAATTCTTTTGAAGAATTATCAAGTATAAGTATCGAAGCGAATACTAGTCAGTATATTTGGTTACATATGTGAACCGTAATGATTTGAGATCAAGGATTGATCAGATAAGTTATAACTTTAGAAAACCCTAAAGTCATGTTGATCATACATTTATTAAGTTAGAAAAATCTAACGAATTGTTAGAAAGCCCTAACAATGGATGAGAAACCATAGAAATCGGTTCTGAAACCCTAGTTTCTGTTCCGGGAATCCGAAACCCTAAATTCATAATATGAATATGGTGATTAAGTTAGAAAACTCTAACGATACGCTTAGAAACTTTAATTTTAGTTTCGAGAATCCGAAGCCCTAATTCGGATATTTAAAACCCTAATTTGGGAATTTAAAAGCTAAGTGTTAAAAGCTTAAATGTAAATATGTGGGAGAATAATAGTATTTAATTATATACTAATTCTAAGAGATTTATTTTATACATCTCGGTTGAATAAATTTATAACCTAATTATAGCAAGTCTAAATTGGGTTAACAAAAATAAGTGTGCATGAGCAAGGATTGGTGTTTTAATGGAGAAGTGAAAACCCTAATTAAATGAATTGGGTTGGATAAGAATTTAATGTAGTGGATTATGTATATTTTATAGCCCAAGTGTTGGCGAATGATATTGGTTAGAGGCCAAGCAATACAGTAAAGGAATGGTTCAAATTTTTTAGCCTCAGCGAGAGAGGAATTTTTGGACAATTGTTAAATCAAATAAGTATTAAATCAAAAAGCCAAACTTGGAGCATTTTTTTAGGCCATGAGGGGCTAGGAAGGGGAGATGAATGTGCATTAATGGATCACTTTAGTTGGTCACCAAATCTCAACAACCCCTTCCCATGTGTCAATTTTTATTTTGTCCAACATTTTGTTCATTTATCTTGCAAGTAACCACTTGGATATTGCTAAAGGGAAAAGGAGAAAGTGAGTGGGATCAATAATACAAGGCATGGCCGGATCATACCAAGAGAAAAAGGAAGGAGCTTGAGATATATTAAGTTTACTAAAGTAAAGTTATGTTATCTTTTTCTTTCTCTTTCATTTTACTTCCAAAGTTAGCTAAGAAGAGAGAGAGAGAGATAGAGAAGAGAAGGCCATTTTCGGCCACTCTAAGGGAAGGAGTGGAGATTTAGACTTTCATTCATCCAAGATCCATGATCAAGCTATGGAGAAGAAGAAGAAGGAGAAGAAGAAAAGCTAAGGTATAGCAAATAAATTTCTACTTATGTAGTATATTTCTTTTGTGGTTTAATTTGATTTTTGGACAACTTGAAGTTATGATCTTGAGGCTTAAAACCTTAGATCTATGTGTATATAAGTGTTTAATATGTAGATCTAACCTTTTTGAAGATCAAAAGTTAGATCTATAGCATGAATTGGAGGATAGGTTTTCAAAAGATAGAAAACCCTAAATTTTTCTTAGCTTTGATGTGTTTGATGCTTGTTTGTTGAATCAAGAAATTTTGGTTCTAAACTCAAGGAGCATGTTTACACATGTTAATAAATTTTTATTGGTTGGATCTACCCATATTGGGTGTTGATTTTGTTGAAATCAAAAGGAATAGAAAAATGGAATTTTTCCGAAAAGTTTGAACTTATAAGGTGTGAGCTAGGTTTTGATTATTTTTGAAATCTATGATTGATATTTATGATTTATGCTCTTGGAATGTTAGATATATGTGTTAAGGGTAAAATCCCTTTGGAATCATGCAAATAGGTTGAAAAATGAGCAAATTATGGGATTTCTCCCAAACTACACAAAGTTAAGAAAACTGTGAAAAGGACAGTTTTGGAACAGTCACTTCCGGGGTAAATTCTGGGAGCTAAACATGTCCAAATATTGATTTTAATATATGAAAACTATAGTTCGGAAAGATACGAACCTAAAAAAATTGATGGATCATTAATCGGAGTTACAGAACTCGTTTTATATGAGTTTTAGCAAAGGACTCCAAAACTACCAAACGTCAAAAAGTTTCTGGCCAAGATTTTCCGAGGGCTGTTTCGGACATTTAGTTAATGGGAAAAATTCCAGGCTTTTGGGAAATGAAAATATATGGTAATATGTAGCTCGTGTCCAAAAATGAGCTGATTCCGAGTTAAAACGACCAAGTTATGACCATTACAATTTTTGTGATTTTCCGACGGAAATTGCTATAAACGGAGTTCTACAACTCCAATTGCCACGAAATTTAAAATGGGGCATCACGTTAACATATATAAGGTTATGCCAAAAGATGGGCATTACTGGAGTTAAGCAAGAGGTAGCTAATTTCTTAAGCTACGCACTAAAAATTAATTTTTGAAAAATACCAAAGGATGTTGGAAAATTATGGAAAAATACTTTTTATGCATGAAATACATGTATATGTGTTTGACCAAAGGATAGAAAAATAATAAGTTGATTTGGAATTTTCGTGAAGAAGAATAATGAATTCAGGTTGCTGAAATGGAATTAAGGTTGCTGGATTAGTATTTGACTTACTAGGTGTTAACGAATAACTTATGAAATGAAAAAGAGTGTTAAATCATATAAATATGACTCTATGGCATGGTTAAGCGCTGAGGTAGAGTTTAATTGAACTTAAACTCGATATTTATCCGACTAGACCGTCGGGATGATAAATTGCGTCGGTATCAACTCAAACTTAATATTCTAACCTGATACTAAGTTTTATGTGCTGTATAGACTTATAATATTATGTAATGATTTTTATTAATATTTTATATTAAATGAATATTAATGATTAAGGAATTATGTTGTATTTAATTCATTTAAATACGGTATTAAAATGGTGATATATGGTAATAATTATCTGAAAATTATTACGAGACTAGAAAATATGTTTTGACTGATAAGAAAATTATCTGTGATGATATTATTCTAATATTGGAGATCTATATTATTAATATTAGGTCTTCGGGTAAAGCGATATAAATAGCGTTGCGGTAATCAACGGTTCAGGCAAGTTTTTCAGTTCTATTATGTTTGTGGATTGAATGTGGTTATGTGCTAAATTACATATCATCTCTATGAATTGTTAAAGTCAAAATATGACTAAGTTAATTGGGTATGGAACTCAATTTATATGTGATATGTGATAACACATGTTGTATGATATAACGCGATAATTGGAAATGTATAATGCAAGAATATATGCATTGCACAGAATTATTGTTGCATGTAGGATATGCATAGTAAAGAATATATGTTGCATGTAGATATGCATATTAAAGGAAATGTAGTGCATGTGAGATTGTGTGCTATGTGAAACATGATAGATTGTTAAATTTGCTGGGCTGTCGAGCTCAATCTTGCAAAAACAAACTTTTTGCAGGTTAAAGATGTTAGACAATACTATTTGCTATACGGATGATGAGGATTGAGCGATGCACAAAAATGAATACATTTTCTTGATTTAAAAATGGTATAAATCTATGATTAATAGTTTTGTCAAATGTAATTGTCAGCTATGTACAGTTTGAAATGAGAATAGATATGATTTTTAAATAAATGAATCATCGATAGAAAAGATAATGCCAAGCTCAGCTTGGGGCAATATATGCGGCTATCTTGTAATAGAATAGTTTAAAAATAATGTTATGAGTTAGATAACTTATGAATTGTGTTATAAGTTAAGGTTACTCGACCTTGGGGAATAGTCTGTAATGTAATGTATAAACAATTTATGTTTATATCTTCCGCAATTAGTGATAGTAATAGCGTACAGAGTCCGAGGCGATTCGGGGCCGGATTCGGGGTTACTACAGTTGGTATCAGAGCTGTTGGTTATAAAGCTTAGGTAGGAATACCTGATACCAATAACCACAGTGATTAGGATAAGATCTAACTCATATAGAGTTAGTTGGTCGGTAAGATTCAAAGATGAATCTCGGCGAGTGTAAAGATAAAGAGTTTCCTAACTCTAATAATAAAGTTGAACAGTAATGGTGAATAGATCTAGTCTAAAAGACTGAAAGTGCAGGGATAGGAGATCGTAAAACAAAACGATCAAGACATGGAATTGAATCGTAATAAATACGATAAGATCACCCCGTGATCTGATAAAGGTTATGACAGCTAGAAAGAATTAATCTGATGATTGAAAACGATCAAGACATAGAATTGAATCGTAATATATACGATAAGATCACCCCGTGATCGGATAAGGTTATGATTTGGGAAGAGAATCAATATAATGATTGAAAAGTTTACAGCAAGATGCTGTGTCTATGTTGTACTATGAAATTGTACTATGAAAACTCGTAAAAGAGTTATGGATTATGAATACGGATTAAATGAAATTCGTACTGAGAAAGGGAGATAAGATTAGGTGGGGATTTCAATTGAGGACTCATGTCGGCAGCTGATTTGTATGATTCCTTGTATGGGCGGGGAATTTGTACTTGGTTTTAGAATCACTTAGCTTCCTGGTCGATGTAGTGGTTAGGTTGATCAATTCTTTGTATGGGCGGGGAATTGTCCGCTTAGCTTTCTATATTGATTAGTGGCCGAGTTTGGTTTGACAACCACTTAGTTCTGGCACTGATAATCATTGAAATGTTTGAGTCGCGCTATTTGCTATATGCGTGTTAAGAGGGTGATTCCTTTCTCATTGTATGACAGATAGATAAGTCATAGGTAGAGAATATAGGATTAAGTACGAGTTTTTAGAACTCATACTTTTGTGACATTCTTGACTCATAGTTATATGAAATGTTTATGAGCCCCTCAGCGAACGGACGCCAAAGGTCAGACTAGAGTAAGTTCGTAAACTCATATAATTGTGGCCAGGCTATGAACTCATAAATGTGGTTTTATGAACTGGGTATAGTTGTGAATGGAGAATTGAGGATTATAGAAATAGATGAAGAGATAAGAGAAGAGAATTTAATTATTATTGATAGGTCAATGCCAGTTATTTCGGCTAGATTGAGAATGAAAACATGATGGTTTAGAAAAGAGAAGAGAAACAAATAGAATTTGAAATCATAGTATTTTGTTGTTAAATCAAAATCTTGATTCTAAAGACTGAGAATAACAACCTTTTTTATATAAAGGGAATATTTTATTGGGTGTGAATTTGACATTTGCACGCATTTTGAGTATCTTTGATAGATACCCGAGAAGTTTGAGTATCTTTAATAGATACCCGAGAAATTTGAGTATATATCAAAGTAAATCTTTGATAGATACCCGAGAAATTTGAGTATCTTTGATAGATACCCGAGAAGTTTAATTATCTTTGATAGATACCCGAGAAGTTTGAGTATCTTTGATAGATACCTGAGAAGTTTGAGTATCCTTGATAGATACCCGAGAAGTTTGAGTATCTTTAATAGATAACCGAGAAAATAAGTTCAAGGTCTTGTGTGATCGTTCTGTATAAATGGTGTAAGGTGCACGGTGTAAGGTGTAAGGTGAATTTCGGGGACGAAATTCTTATAAGGAGGGGTGAATGTGACAACCCGAGAATTTAGAGAATTTATTAAAATCATAATTGATTGTTTTAAGGTTCAATATTAGGACCTAGACAGGAAATAAGTGTATGTAATTGGCAGTTATGTAATGAAATTCCAAGAATTTCAAAAATTTTGAACAAAACTTGAATTATGTGAAAGACTGTAAGTGATAGTCTAGTAATGAGATATAAGATTATGGTAGATTTAAAATTCTTTTGAAGAATTATCAAGGATAAGTATCGAAGTGAATACTAGTGAGTATATTTGGTTACATATGTGAACCGTAATGATTTGAGATCAAGGATTGATCAGATAAGTTATAACTTTAGAAAACCCTAAAGTTATATTGATCATACATTTATTAAGTTAGAAAAATCTAACGAATTGTTAGAAAACCCTAACAATGGATGAGAAACCATAGAAATCGGTTCTGAAACCCTAGTTTCTGTTCCGGGAATCCGAAACCCTAAATTCATAATATGAATATGGTGATTAAGTTAGAAAACTCTAACGACATGCTCAGAAACTTTAATTTTAGTTTCGAGAATCCGAAGCCCTAATTCGGATATTTAAAACCCCAATTTGGGAAATTAAAAGCTAAGTGTTAAAAGCTTAAGTGTAAATATGTGAGAGAATAATAGTATTTAATTATATACTAATTCTAAGAGATTTATTTTATACATCTCGGTTGAATAATTTTATAACCTAATTATAGCAAGTCTAAATTGGGTTAACAAAAATAAGTGTGCATGAGCAAGGATTGGTGTTTTAATGGAGAAGTGAAAACCCTAATTAAATGAATTGGGTTGGATAAGAATTTAATGTAGTGGATTATGTATATTTTATAGCCCAAGTGTTGGCGAATGATATTGGTTAGAGGCCAAGCAATACAGTAAAGGAATGGTTCAAATTTTTTAGCCTCAGCGGGAGAGGAATTTTTGGACAATTGTTAAATCAAATAAGCATTAAATCAAAAAGCCAAACTTGGAGCATTTTTTTAGGCCATGAGTGGCTAGGAAGGGGAGATGAATGTGCATTAAAGGATCACTTTAGTTGGTCACCAACTCTCAACAACCCCTTACCATGTGTCAATTTTTATTTTGTCCAACATTTTGTTCATTTATCTTGCAAGTAACCACTTGGATATTGCTAAAGGGAAAAGGAGAAAGTGAATGAGATCAATAATACAAGGCATGGCCGGATCATACCAAGAGAAAAAGGAAGGAGCTTGAGATATATTAAGTTTACTAAAGTAAAGTTATGTTATCTTTTTCTTTCTCTTTCATTTTACTTCCAAAGTTAGCTAAGAAGAGAGAGAGAGAGAGAGAGAAGAGAAGGCCATTTTCGGCCACTCTAAGGGAAGGAGGGGAGATTTAGACTTTCATTCATCCAAGATCCATTAATAAGCTATGGAGAAGAAGAAGAAGGAGAAGAAGAAAAGCTAAGGTATAGCAAATAAATTTCTACTTATGTAGTATATTTCTTTTGTGGTTTAATTTGATTTTTGGACAACTTGAAGTTGTGATCTTGAGGCTTAAAACCTTAGATCTATGTGTATATAAGTGTTTAATATGTAGATCTAACCTTTTTGAAGATCAAAAGTTAGATCTATAGCATGAATTGGAGGATAGGTTTTCAAAAGATAGAAAACCCTAAATTTTTCTTAGCTTTGATGTGTTTGATGCTTGTTTGTTGAATCAAGAAATTTTGGTTCTAAACTCAAGGACCATGTATACACATGTTAATAAGTTTTTATTGGTTGGATCTACCCATATTGGGTGTTGATTTTGTTGAAATCAAAAGGAATAGAAAAATGGAATTTTTCCGAAAAGTTTGAACTTATAAGGTGTGAGCTAGGTTTTGATTATTTTTGAAATCTATGATTGATATTTATGATTTATGCTCTTGGAATGTTAGATATATGTGTTAAGGGTAAAATCCCTTTGGAATCATGCAAATAGGTTGAAAAATTAGCAAATTATGGGATTTCTCCCAAACTACACAAAGTTAAGAAAACTGTGAAAAGGACAGTTTTGGAACAGTCACTTCCGGGCTAAATTCTGGGAGCTAAACATGTCCAAATATTGATTTTGATATATGAAAACTGTAGTTCGGAAAGATACAAACCCAAAAAAATTGACGGATCATTAATCGGAGTTACAGAACTCGTTTTATATAAGTTTTAGCAAAGGACTCCAAAACTGTCAAACGTCAAAAAGTTTCTGGCCAAAATTTTCCGAGGGCTGTTTCAGACATTTAGTTAATGAGAAAAATTCCAGGCTTTTGGAAAATAAAAATATATGGTAATATGTAGCTCGTGTCCAAAAATGAGCTGATTCCGAGTTAAAACGACCAAGTTATGACCATTACAATTTTTGTAATTTTCCGACAGAAATCGCTATAAACGGAGTTCTACAACTCCGATTGCTACGAAATTTAAAATGGGGCATCACGTTAACATATATAAGGTTATGCCAAAAGATGGGCATTACTGGAGTTAAGCAAGAGGTAGCTAATTTCTTAAGCTACGCACTAGAAATTAATTTTTGAAAAATACCAAAGGATGTTGGAAAATTATGGGAAAATACTTTTTATGCATGAAATACATGTATATGTGTTTGACCAAAGGATAGAAAAATAATAAGTTGATTTGGAATTTTCGTGAAGAAGAATAGTGAATTCAGGTTGCTGAAATGGAATCCAGGTTGCTGGATTAATATTTGACTTACTAGGTGTTAACGAATAACTTATGAAATGAAAAAGAGTGTTAAATCATATAAATATGACTCTATGGCATGGTTAAGCGCTGAGGTAGAGTTTAATTGAACTTAAACTCGATATTTGTCCGACTAGACCGTCGGGATGATAAATTGCGTCGGTATCAACTCAAACTTAATATTCTAACCTGATACTAAGTTTTATGTGCTGTATAGACTTATAATATTATGTAATGATTTTTATTAATATTTTATATTAAATGAATATTAATGATTAAGGAATTATGTTGTATTTAATTCATTTAAATACGATTTTAAAATGGTGATATATGGTAATAATTATCCGAAAATTATTACGAGACTAGAAAATATGTTTTGACTGATAAGAAAATTATATGTGATGATATTATTCTAATATTGGAGATCTATATTATTAATATTAGGTCTTCGGGTAAAGCGATATAAATAGCGTTGCGGTAATCAACGGTTCAGGCAAGTTTTTCAGTTCTATTATGTTTGTGGATTGAATGTGGTTATGTGCTAAATTACATATCATGCTCTATGAATTGTTAAAGTCAAAATATGACTAAGTTAATTGGGTATGGAACTCAATTTATATGTGATATGTGATAACACATGTTGTATGATATAACGCGATAATTGGAAATGTATAATGCAAGAATATATGCATTGCACAGAATTATTGTTGCATGTAGGATATGCATAGTAAAGAATATATGTTGCATGTAGATATGCATATTAAAGGAAATGTAGTGCATGTGAGATTGTGTGCTATGTGAAACATGATAGATTGTTAAATTTGCTGGGCTGTCGAGCTCAATCTTGCAAAAACAATCTTTTTGCAGGTTAAAGATGTTAGACAATACTATTTGCTATACGGATGATGAGGATTGAGCGATGCACAAAAATGAATACATTTTCTTGATTTAAAAATGGTATAAATCTATGATTAATAGTTTTGTCAAATGTAATTGTCAGCTATGTACAGTTTGAAATGAGAATAGATATGATTTTTAAATAAATGAATCATCGATAGAAAAGATAATGCCAAGCTCAGCTTGGGGCAATATATGTGGCTATCTTGTAATAGAATAGTTTGAAAATAATGTTATGAGTTAGATAACTTATGAATTGTGTTATAAGTTAAGGTTACTCGACCTTGGGGAATAGTCTGTAATGTAATGTATAAACAATTTATGTTTATATCTTCCGCAATTAGTGATAGTAATAGCGTACAGAGTCCGAGGCGATTCGGGGCCGGATTCGGGGTTACTACAGTTGGTATCAGAGCTGTTGGTTATGAAGCTTAGGTAGGAATACCTGATACCAATAACCACAGTGATTAGGATAAGATCTAACTCATATAGAGTTAGTTGGTCGGTAAGATTCAAAGATGAATCTCGGCGAGTGTAAAGATAAAGAGTTTCCTAACTCTAATAATAAAGTTGAACAGTAATGGTGAATAGATCTAGTTTAAAAGACTGAAAGTGCAGGGATAGGAGATCGTAAAACAAAACGATCAAGACATGGAATTGAATCGTAATAAATACGATAAGATCACCCCGTGATCTGATAAAGGTTATGACAGCTAGAAAGAATTAATATGATGATTGAAAACGATCAAGACATAGAATTGAATCGTAATATATACGATAAGATCACCCCGTGATCTGATAAGGTTATGATTTGGGAAGAGAATCAATATAATGATTGAAAAGTTTACAGCAAGATGTTGTGTCTATGTTGTACTATGAAATTGTACTATGAAAACTCGTAAAAGAGTTATGGATTATGAATACGGATTAAATGAAATTCGTACTGAGAAAGGGAGATAAGATTAGGTGGGGATTTCAATTGAGGACTCATGTCGGCAGCTGATTTGTATGATTCCTTGTATGGGCGGGGAATTTGTACTTGGTTTTAGAATCACTTAGCTTCCTGGTCGATGTAGTGGTTAGGTTGATCAATTCTTTGTATGGGCGGGGAATTGTCCGCTTAGCTTTCTATATTGATTAGTGGTCGAGTTTGGTTTGACATCCACTTAGTTCTGGCACTGATAATCATTGAAATGTTTGAGTCGCGCTATTTGCTATATGCGTGTTAAGAGGGTGATTCCTTTCTCATTGTATGACAGATAGATAAGTCATAGGTAGAGAATATAGGATTAAGTACGAGTTTTTAGAACTCATACTTTTGTGACATTCTTGACTCATAGTTATATGAAATGTTTATGAGCCCCTCAGCGAACGGACGCCAAAGGTCAGACTAGAGTAAGTTCGTAAACTCATATAATTGTGGCCAGGCTATGAACTCATAAATGTGGTTTTATGAACTGGGTATAGTTGTGAATGGAGAATTGAGGATTATAGAAATAGATGAAGAGATAAGAGAAGAGAATTTAATTATTATTGATAGGTCAATGCCAGTTATTTCGGCTAGATCGAGAATGAAAACTTGATGGTTTAGAAAAGAGAAGAGAAACAAATAGAATTTGAAATCATAGTATTTTGTTGTTAAATCAAAATCTTGATTCTAAAGACTGAGAATAACAACCTTTTTTATATAAAGGGAATATTTTATTGGGTGTGAATTTGACATTTGCACGCATTTTGAGTATCTTTGATAGATACTCGAGAAGTTTGAGTATCTTTAATAGATACCCAAGAAATTTGAGTATATATCAAAGTAAATCTTTGATAGATACCCGAGAAATTTGAGTATCTTTGATAGATACCCGAGAAGTTTAATTATCTTTGATAGATACCCGAGAAGTTTGAGTATCTTTGATAGATACCTGAGAAGTTTGAGTATCCTTGATAGATACCCGAGAAGTTTGAGTATCTTTAATAGATACCCGAGAAAATAAGTTCAAGGTCTTGTGTGATCGTTCTGTATAAATGGTGTAAGGTGCACGGTGTAAGGTGTAAGGTGAATTTCGGGGACGAAATTCTTATAAGGAGGGGTGAATGTGACAACCCGAGAATTTGGAGAATTTATTAAAATCATAATTGATTGTTTTAAGGTTCAATATTAGGACCTAGACAGAAAATAAGTGTATGTAATTGGCAGTTATGTAATGAAATTCCAAGAATTTCAAAAGTTTTGAACAAAACTTGAATTATGTGAAAGACTGTAAGTGATAGTCTAGTAATGAGATATAAGATTATGGTAGATTTAAAATTCTTTTGAAGAATTATCAAGGATAAGTATCGAAGCGAATACTAGTCAGTATATTTGGTTACATATGTGAACCATAATGATTTGAGATCAAGGATTGATCAGATAAGTTATAACTTTAGAAAACCCTAAAGTTATGTTGATCATACATTTATTAAGTTAGAAAAATCTAACGAATTGTTAGAAAACCCTAACAATGGATGAGAAACCATAGAAATCGGTTCTGAAACCCTAGTTTCTGTTCCGAGAATCCGAAACCCTAAATTCATAATATGAATATGGTGATTAAGTTAGAAAACTCTAACGACACGCTCAGAAACTTTAATTTTAGTTTCGAGAATCCGAAGCCCTAATTCGGATATTTAAAACCCCAATTTGGGAATTTAAAAGCTAAGTGTTAAAAGCATAAGTGTAAATATGTGAGAGAATAATAGTATTTAATTATATACTAATTCTAAGAGATTTATTTTATACATCTCGGTTGAATAATTTTATAACCTAATTATAGCAAGTCTAAATTGGGTTAACAAAAATAAGTGTGCATGAGCAAGGATTGGTGTTTTAATGGAGAAGTGAAAACCCTAATTAAATGAATTGGGTTGGATAAGAATTTAATGTAGTGGATTATGTATATTTTATAGCCCAAGTGTTGGCGAATGATATTGGTTAGAGGCCAAGCAATACAGTAA
This sequence comes from Panax japonicus, assembly GCA_020205505.1. NCBI lineage: Eukaryota > Viridiplantae > Streptophyta > Magnoliopsida > Apiales > Araliaceae > Panax > Panax japonicus. The sequence continues at coordinate 24,598,997 of CM035099.1, forward strand.
AGGAATGGTTCAAATTTTTTAGCCTCAGCGGGAGAGGAATTTTTGGACAATTGTTAAATCAAATAAGCATTAAATCAAAAAGCCAAACTTGGAGCATTTTTTTAGGCCATGAGGGGCTAGGAAGGGGAGATGAATGTGCATTAAAGGATCACTTTAGTTGGTCACCAACTCTCAACAACCCCTTACCATGTGTCAATTTTTATTTTGTCCAACATTTTGTTCATTTATCTTGCAAGTAACCACTTGGATATTGCTAAAGGGAAAAGGAGAAAGTGAGTGAGATCAATAATACAAGGCATGGCCGGATCATACCAAGAGAAAAAGGAAGGAGCTTGAGATATATTAAGTTTACTAAAGTAAAGTTATGTTATCTTTTTCTTTCTCTTTCATTTTACTTCCAAAGTTAGCTAAGAAGAGAGAGAGAGAGAGAGAAGAGAAGGCCATTTTCGGCCACTCTAAGGGAAGGAGGGGAGATTTAGACTTTCATTCATCCAAGATCCATGATCAAGCTATGGAGAAGAAGAAGAAGGAGAAGAAGAAAAGCTAAGGTATAGCAAATAAATTTCTACTTATGTAGTATATTTCTTTTGTGGTTTAATTTGATTTTTGGACAACTTGAAGTTGTGATCTTGAGGCTTAAAACCTTAGATCTATGTGTATATAAGTGCTTAATATGTAGATCTAACCTTTTTGAAGATCAAAAGTTAGATCTATAGCATGAATTGGAGGATAGGTTTTCAAAAGATAGAAAACCATAAATTTTTCTTAGCTTTGATGTGTTTGATGCTTGTTTGTTGAATCAAGAAATTTTGGTTCTAAACTCAAGGACCATGTATACACATGTTAATAAGTTTTTATTGGTTGGATCTACCCATATTGGGTGTTGATTTTGTTGAAATCAAAAGGAATAGAAAAATGGAATTTTTCCGAAAAGTTTGAACTTATAAGGTGTGAGCTAGGTTTTGATTATTTTTGAAATCTATGATTGATATTTATGATTTATGCTCTTGGAATGTTAGATATATGTGTTAAGGGTAAAATTCCTTTGGAATCATGCAAATAGGTTGAAAAATGAGCAAATTATGGGATTTCTCCCAAACTACACAAAGTTAAGAAAACTGTGAAAAGGACAGTTTTCGAACAGTCAGCTTCCGGGCTAAATTCTGGGAGCTAAACATGTCCAAATATTGATTTTGATATATGAAAACTGTAGTTCGGAAAGATACAAACCCAAAAAAATTGACGGATCATTAATCGGAATTACAGAACTCGTTTTATATAAGTTTTAGCAAAGGACTCCAAAACTGTCAAACGTCAAAAAGTTTCTGGCCAAAATTTTCCGAGGGCTGTTTCAGACAATTAGTTAATGAGAAAAATTCCAGGATTTTGGAAAATGAAAATATATGGTAATATGTAGCTCGTGTCCAAAAATGAGCTGATTCTGAGTTAAAACGACCAAGTTATGACCATTACAATTTTTGTAATTTTCCGACAGAAATCGCTATAAACAGAGTTCTACAACTCCGATTGCTACGAAATTTAAAATGGGGCATCACGTTAACATATATAAGGTTATGCCAAAAGATGGGCATTACTGGAGTTAAGCAAGAGGTAGCTAATTTCTTAAGCTACGCACTAGAAATTAATTTTTGAAAAATACCAAAGGATGTTGGAAAATTATGGGAAAATACTTTTTATACATGAAATACATGTATATGTGTTTGACCAAAGGATAGAAAAATAATAAGTTGATTTGGAATTTTCGTGAAGAAGAATAGTGAATTCAGGTTGCTGAAATGGAATCCAGGTTGCTGGATTAATATTTGACTTACTAGGTGTTAACGAATAACTTATGAAATGAAAAAGAGTGTTAAATCATATAAATATGACTCTATGGCATGGTTAAGCGCTGAGGTAGAGTTTAATTGAACTTAAACTCGATATTTGTCCGACTAGACCGTCGGGATGATAAATTGCGTCGGTATCAACTCAAACTTAATATTCTAACCTGATACTAAGTTTTATGTGCTGTATAGACTTATAATATTATGTAATGATTTTTATTAATATTTTATATTAAATGAATATTAATGATTAAGGAATTATGTTGTATTTAATTCATTTAAATACGGTTTTAAAATGGTGATATATGGTAATAATTATCCGAAAATTATTACGAGACTAGAAAATATGTTTTGACTGATAAGAAAATTATCTGTGATGATATTATTCTAATATTGGAGATCTATATTATTAATATTAGGTCTTCGGGTAAAGCGATATAAATAGCGTTGCGGTAATCAACGGTTCAGGCAAGTTTTTCAGTTCTATTATGTTTGTGGATTGAATGTGGTTATGTGCTAAATTACATATCATGCTCTATGAATTGTTAAAGTCAAAATATGACTAAGTTAATTGGGTATGGAACTCAATTTATATGTGATATGTGATAACACATGTTGTATGATATAACGCGATAATTGGAAATGTATAATGCAAGAATATATGCATTGCACAGAATTATTGTTGCATGTAGGATATGCATAGTAAAGAATATATGTTGCATGTAGATATGCATATTAAAGGAAATGTAGTGCATGTGAGATTGTGTGCTATGTGAAACATGATAGACTGTTAAATTTGCTGGGCTGTCGAGCTCAATCTTGCAAAAACAAACTTTTTGCAGGTTAAAGATGTTAGACAATACTATTTGCTATACGGATGATGAGGATTGAGCGATGCACAAAAATGAATACATTTTCTTGATTTAAAAATGGTATAAATCTATGATTAATAGTTTTGTCAAATGTAATTGTCAGCTATGTACAGTTTGAAATGAGAATAGATATGAATAGAGGTATTTAATTTATTTAATTAGTGTATTAAATAAATTAGAGGAAAATGATTTAATATTATAAAAAATCATTTAAATAAGAATAAAGTATTTAAAAATATTTTTAGTTATAAAATGTAACTTTTGATATTTTTAGAGAATTTTCATTAATAATTTATTATCAATGATGTTTAATTAATTTAATTATTATATTAAATAAATTAGAGAAGAATGATTTTATTATTATAAAAATCATTATAAAATGAGAATAAAGTGTTAGAAAATATTTTGAATTATAAAATATAATTTTCAATATTTTTGTAGAATTTTTATTAATAAATTAATATTAATGATATTAGATTTATTTAATTATTATATTAAATAAATGAATTAAAAATGATTTTATTAATTTAAAAATGAGAAAAATGATTTAAAAATATTTGAAGTTATAATTAATGATTTTTAATATTTGAATAATAATTTCATTAATATTTAGATATTAATGGTGATGATTTAAAAATGATTTTAATTATTTTAAAAATTATTTAAGTAGAATATTGTTGATTTAAAAATATTTTAAGTTATTAATAATAACTTTAATATTTTGAAAAGTATGTCATTAATATTTTTATATTATTAAATATTAATGATGATAAGATTATTTGATGATTAAATCATTTAAAAATGATTTCGATATTTGAAAAATTATTATAAATTATAATATTTGCTTTTAAATTATTAAAAGCTTCTGAAAAATATTATTAATGATAATTTACTTATCTAAATTAATATTGAAGCTTAGAAACCGAATTTAATTGACAATAACTGTGTTAATTGTCAGATATGGTGACCAGAACACCGAGAATGGACCAAAGTCCAACCAGACCGAAATAGTTAGACTTGATAAGTGTTTATATAGGTTATAAACACTGATGTGGCTATGTGGTAATGTGTCTAGGAGAAGTTTGACTGTAGATTACAGTGATGCATGTTATGAATTATTGTTCTAATTATGAGACCGATATTATTGGTTATAGGTTTTTCGAAAGTAGATAAGTTTATTGTGTAGTTGTAATTAGTGGAAGGGGCAAGTTTTCTAACTCAATCTTGAGTTAATATTGTTTAATTAATATTGGGGGTTAATTATTGCTAATTATACCACGTCCAGGGATTTATTGTTGATTATTCGCAGTTAGTGCATGTTTAATAATTCAAATTGAAATATTGATTCGTAAAATATACGTTCGTAGAATAACTGTTGTTGGATATTCATATCCGTAGAAGCTAGTATTGACAGTACAGATAATTCCTATTTATTGTCGAATTATGTTGAAAAATGTCTTAGCCAATTATTCGTGTTAGACAAACATTTATTAGAACTTGATAGGTTCGAGAAGAGAAGAGAAGAGAATTTAATTATTATTGATAGATCAATGCCATTTCTTTCGGCTAGATCAAAAAAGAAAACTTGACAAGTTTGAGAAGAGAAGAGAAGTGAAGCAAATAGAATTTGAAATCACAGTATTTCGTTGTTAAGTTAAAATCTTGATTTTGAGACTGAGAAGAACAACCTTTTATATAAAGGGAATTTTTTTGATCGTATATTAGATCTTTGCGCGCGACTTAAGTATTATGCATAATATAGGGTACAAGGAGTTGGCCGGCTCTAAGTACTTGCAGAGGGGTATGATTTAATCTTTATGGTTATCTGATACACATGAGTATATATCAAAGTAAATCTTTGATAGATACCCGAGATGAGAAATTCAAGATCCAATGGATCGCTCAGCATAAATCTGGAAAAAATTCCACTTTACTATTTCGTAGAATTAATTCTTGATTATTCATTTGAATATCATAGAAAACCTTGAAAGCGTTGTACTCTTTCATTATCTGATTATTGTTGCATAGAAGGCGAGAAGACTTGTTATTGATTTTTATACATTTATTGTTTGACTTAACTTGCGGGGCAAACTTGTTGCTCACCCTTGATAAATAAAACCTTTCAGCTAGGGACGAAGTTGCAGAAGGTGATGTGAAGAAGAATAAAGGCAAAGGCATCACGATAAATTAGTTATGTTGAACATTATTATAATTATGTTATATTGTAAAGGCTTTTTGTTTATCTGGAGGGTAATGTTGTAATGTTAAGGTTAAAAAACCTGGGACTTATGTATTAACAACATATGTTAATGAGTTATGTATTCCTATTTATATATAAATGGGTAGTAAGATGTTATTATATTGTGGATCGTGAACACCAAACTCGGGGTCAGGTAACCCGAATTTGGGGGTGTCATAATTATTTTGTTTCTGAGAACCTGCTGTTTCCTATCAACTATTTGAACTGGAATTTCTTCATAAGATAAGTCTTTTTCAAACTATAACGGTTCATATTCTATAACATGTTTATAATCGGCCTTATATGGTCTTAATACCGAAACATGGAAAATGTTATGTATATGTTCTAGTTTCGGAGGTAGAGCTACCTCATACGCCATTTCACCAACTTGTCGTAGCATTTCAAAAGGTCCTATAAACCTAGGGCTTCGTGGCAGTTGATCGCATTTATTATTTTATTTACATTTCTGATCATGTCCATATATATATATTTACCGTTTTTATATATTTACATTTTTGATCCCCCATGGAGGTGCTTCGTGGTGGTTGATCATATCTGTATATATATATTTACAGATTATATATATAACTGCTTACTGCTTTTCATATAAATTACGGCTTCATGTGATCATAGATTCAGTCTACTGAATCTAGATTCGGTTCCCGTGATGGACATGTTCAGCTGTAAGCAGCTTGTACATTATTTACGTTGTTCGAATTTCCTTAGATGGCTTTCATGCCCATGAGGAGTTCGGCACTGCTGTATATTATTTTCTCGAAGATGTCTCGCATCTCAAAAATAAAAGCAAACAAGCCGAACATTTAATAATAAAATGGAAGTATGAAAAGGTCTCAATTACTATTGAGCACAGGGTTTAAAAAACCTCTTTTACAAAACTTCACTGCTATATCATGTTTAAAACTGAAATTTTCTATAAATTCAAACCCTTTGTATATAGGTGTGAGCGAGGCCTCGCACTACTTCCAAATAAATTGCACATTGATCCACACACACACACACATTCATATAATAGTTTCTTAAAAAGTGGTGGTCACCGTGGCAACACGGATGTCGGGGGGTGCCTAACACCTTCCCTCTGCATAATCAAACCCCTGAACCCAAATGAATCTCGGTTTCACGGTCCCATTTAGTAGTGTCACATCACTAGGGTCAATCTGCAAACCTTTTCGCGGTTGCGTTGGTGCAACCAGTTAAAAACACCAACTGGCGAATCTTACAGTCAAATCGTCGACATGATACATGTCAGACCTTTTTCACTTATTTTTTCAAACAAATCTCACATAACATGAGAACACCAGAAAATAAGAAACGAAAATGGATAAATAAAAATCCTGACGTCGACAGCTGGCGACTTTGCTGGGGATCCTAGTAAGAGGGCTTAAGCCACTACTACAAGTTTTTCAAAACTGTTATATGCTTGTGTGTGAATGTTGCATTTACATTTATGATGAATGTGTACAAATGCATTTTTACTTACTACACTGCAATATATCTATCTGTGATATTAGTGCTTCACACATGTCATCATTTTCATAAACGGTGAGACATGTTACATGTGAATGTATGTTGTGTGGTTCCTCCACTAGGAGGCTATCCTGTCGGTGTTTGATTACTAGACTCGTAGGGGAAACTAATTCCAATGAGGCTCAGGAAAGGCACCACCCAGATTCTCTTCAGTTGAAAGACTGGATTAACTTTCCGTCAAGTAAATTACGATGATCTGGGGACCTTTATGCCAAAAAGCCGCGAGAGTAACCCTAAGATAGGTTAACCTCTGATAAACCAAACGCAGAAGGAAGTCTCTTCATACTTTCCACTTTTAATTACTTGTAAAAGCATTTATGTGTAATTTTATTCCATGTTCATCTTTATGTAATGGAAAATAAGAAGAATATTTGTGCATACATGACATGCTATCAAATAACACCCATTTTTGTAGGATGATATTCCTAAAATAGACACATTATAATAGCATTTACGTTATCCCTAAGACTAAACTACATAAGTCTTTTGTAGGGAAACAATTGGGCCTGTTACCCACTTAAAATCCAAAAAGGTCACGAGCCTACAACCACTCATGTCTTCTTCTGGCCAGTCTAATGCCGTTTCTCAAGAATAATTTGACGGATTAAGTAAAAAAATTACAAATTTGGCTGTTCTGCTTAAACAATTACATCAATCTACTATACACACATAATCCTTTACACAAAGAGGAACACAAAGTTTGGATAAAACAAATCCAGAACTACAGTTGGATACGACCAACAAAGACCCTGAAAACACCCATCTCAAAGGAGATCCAGACACCGGTGATATCAGAATTGGTCATGACTTTCATAGACATACAAGAAGCTCCTTTCTTTGAGAGAGTCTTAGCTGGTATTGGCAAACCATTTTCTGAAATGATCAAGCACGGAGAGATGGCTGAGTTGGGGTTAAAGTCAGGAAAGATTCAAGACCTAGCCGCTCTTAAAGCACTTGCTGAACACAACCAGTCCGAATCTTATGGAAACAACCCCTGGAGGCTACATAAAAAGCAAGGTCAAAAAGGCAGTCAGAACATGCCTATGCAGAGGAAACACTACTCCTCTTTACAAGCACAGCCTTCAAACCCTCCATTGCCTAAAGGTGGAGATGTAAAGCACCCTCGAACGTTCACACCCTTAGGGGACTCGCTCCAGAATATTCTTGCTTTTCTGACTACTCAGAAGAAAATCACGCGTCTTCTTCCACCAGCCAACCCTAATGGAAGGGGTTTCAATGCTACTCAGAAGTGTGCTTATCATGCCGGGGCACCTGGACATGATACTCAAGTTTGTTGGGCCTTGAAACATAAGATCCAAGATTTAATAGACAACAGTGAAATCGTGGTTACTAAACCAGATCAACCTCATGTGAAAGACAACCCTCTTCCTCAATACAAAGAAGAAGAGGTCAACATGATTAATTAGAGCACTGGACAGAGTTCCAATTTTAATGGTGAATCATCCCAAACTATCAAAGACGGTGTTGATAGATGGGATTATGCAAAGTTCCAATTTGCTATGGAACGAAAGATGGAGGCTCTTAGTAAGTAAATTAAATAATTGGCAGAACTGGTGACCCATCAGCATCAAGTCAATGCCAGTTAGTCAGCCAAGAGCATGCTTATCTCCTTCATTTTGTTATGAATGATCCACCATCACCTTCAGAAAGTGAAGCTATGGAGGATAAGGTTGTGAAGAGAGCAAATGCTAAATCCCATCGGGATTTTGCCAATCAAAGGGAATTTACATACCTGGGCCAATCTATGGATGAGATATTTTATATGTTAATCAATGAAGGAAGAATTACCTCCCTTCTACCTCCAATCAATCCCCGTTTAAGACGGTTCAACTCCGATGGAGTATGTCGATATCATTCACATTCTCGCGATCACAGCACAGAAGAACGTTGGGCACTCTGCCACCTTATTCAGAATTTAATTGATAGCGGTGTCCTGCAGTTGGCAGACGATGACACTGTGATACTCGAGAGTGGGAATACCTGTCCTACCAAATAGAAGGGGCTAGTAGCAGTTATATCCGCTGAGGATGATGAGACTGTCAAACCATTTCCCATACAAGTAATTCAACTCAAAGGAGCTGACAGTCCTTTGAGAGTGGCTGCACTAGAGCCAATTTCTTTACCCTTCAGACCACAGTATCCTGTTGTTAACTTACACAAAGTCACATGGAATTATAGAGAAGCTGAAGGATCCATATCTTATACTACTGCTACAAAAATAGGAGATTTGGCGACCATCTAAGCTGCGGTTGTACCTCAAAGAGAAACACCAATCCATAAGAGATGGAATTAACTAGGCTTCTCACAAATAGGAGTACTGGCGACCATCTATGGTGCGGTCAATCTCAAAGAGGAAAAGCCACACTCCTCTCCACATTTCCATACATAGACCAGTCCTAAGACACCAAATATGGTAGGGATATGCACAGATCAATGATCCATTTTTAAAGATCCTGCGACATCTCAATGTCTACACCCTGCATGAAATGGATCTCCGATCCCTGCCAAGAAAGCTGACTAAGATGCAGCATTTGTACACTTTGTAGGATGAAAGGAGTATAACATGGCTATATCATGGCTGAAACAATACCTATGCCGTCTAAAAGTTCTAATCGATCTCAGGTGTGACATAAACCACACGTACAACATGACCGAGCTGCCTGTAAACACTACTGTCAGATAAGTGCAACCGTATGTGGCCGATCTCAGAGTCTCTGCTATGATCATCGGTATAATGCTGTGACCCTCCCTAAGAGCTCTCACTGCCATGATGACTCCTATGTCTAACTCATCCATATACCATGGCATGTAGACATACAACATTATGCACAATAGCAGTACATCTACTCTGGCCAAACGTCAATGATCCTCTGGTGTGGTGAAATCCTCGGAATACCATGCATAACTATCCTCTGAGCCAAATCTATTAAACAAAAATGCTGGGATATAACATGGCCAGATGTGAGCTCATCCTGCACCACCCTACGCCTCAATCAAGTGAGGGTCATGAACTGCCTATTCATGTCTCTAATCGCCATATGTACACAAGGTGTATTCAGTGGCAGCATCGTCAAACGAGCATACTCCTCCAGAGTAGGAGTCAACTCCTGGGTCCCAAATCAGAAAACCTGTCTCTCCGATACCTAGTGCTCCAGCATGCCCTCCACGAATACTGTGGGAACCTGAAACATCAACAGGGTCATAGTATGCTGCAATAGACGATCTACAGCCACCCTATCTGATTGTGACATGCTATCATACCATGATTGCATACCAGATGCCATAAAAAATGGCGGGGTATGATCAATACGGCTAACTATCGAAGAAGACATCTGTACGGGGCGTATCATAAGACCATCTAGGGGTCAATGCTGAATATCTCTGGACATACGTACACATGCATAACATAATAACATGCATGATAAAGAATAGATGTCACTATGATGTAGGGAATAATAGTATATACATTCTTAAATACATCATCATCTAATACATCTCTGTACAATTAGAAATACAAGGAAATGGGGAAAAACTGCCCTACATCTAATAGAGGCCTATAAAAAGATATAGCGAGAATGGGTCCCACCCCTCCGGTTTAGTTCAGTTCAAGTTGTAAAGGAGGTTTCACATGCTGATAAGGCCAAATAAGGAATAAAAATGCTACGCGATTAAGCGAAATAGCCCAGAATACTAGTTTTCATGGTCCAAACTCTGGCTCCGCACATCACTCATTGGTATTCACCTGAATGCAAGGTATACTATATAGATGAGCTAAGCTTTTGAAAATTATGCTCGACAATGCCTCACATAGGTCCGATGCCACCCAACATAGGGTCATAACCCTAAAAGACGTGTTCCCCGGCGGGGGTCACAACGCCGAAGTCAAACATTGATAAAGTATTCCCGGCGGGGGTCATAATACCGAAGTCAAACATTGATAAAGTATCCTCGGTAGGGGTGACAACATCGAAGTCAAACATTGATAAAGTATCCTCGGCGGGGGTCACAACGCAGTACAACCATTGATGTACGTGTCAATGAAGGTCTAGCAGCCTTGACATCATTTCAAACGATGGAAAGTAAACCCATCGAAGCATCGGAGGCCATTCGATGATCTCATCCATCATTGCACTTATCCACAACCTTCCCCGGTGGGGGTCACAACGCAATGCAACTATTGATACACACATCAATGAAGGTCAAGCAGCCTTGATAGTTTGCCCAGCAGGGATCTATTCGGTGATACACACATCAGCGAAGGTCAGGCAGCCCTGACAATACATATTGTTGGCAGTAACTCTGACATGATTATGGTGTATGTTATACACATCCTCAAATATACAAAGCTTTATCCGCACAGATCTCTTGTACACGAGAGGCACATCTTTGGAGTAAAGTTTGTATTAAGGATCTAGGACTTTGGTGATAACCCCTATGTCAACATACTTGAAGACTTAGATCACATGTTCAAGATATCACTGATTTTCGTCCTCGACAGGATTAACAGGGAATCGACAATCATCCCATCATGTTGGAAAATAATCCAACAAAACCCATGCATCATACATTTGCATCATGTTGTTGTACATAACATCATGTTTATCTAGTTGCATTTCAAGTGTCTAGGATTCTTTATCCTATCCATGCATTTCACTGCATGAATATGATAAAGAGAGGAATTTTTAGACACTTGAAATTTTTGGCACACCTGTTACTAATATTGCAGGAGGGCAGATTCGTCTTTAGGAGATAACCCTGGAAGACAACTCACATCCATTTCGGATACTACCGAAAGTTCAGTTTCAACCCCGGAACACACACCTGGAGTATCAATTCCAACCTCAGAGATAACCCCGAGTTTCATCCTTGGAGATAACCCCAAGGATTGTTGTTGCAGTTCCGGCGATAACTCCGAAAATGCTTGTTTCAAATGCATGCAATCAACTTTAACCTCAGACCTCCTGCCGAGACACTCATTCTAAAAACCTGGAGATAACACTGGGAGGACAGGCACACTTACAGATGACCTTATGGAATTCAAACACTTACAACAGTTCAATCTTAGATGTAACCCTGAGCAACATCTGCTATTAGCCCAAATCGGAGATAACCCCGGTGAGGAGAAAAATCGTTATCTTGCCACCTCAACCCCAGCGCGCCATCTCAACATTTCATACATACATTGCTATACAACAATGTCCCACAAGAGCCAAGGAGTTCCAATCCCGAGTGACTATCACGCGTGGCAGCACACCGGATAGAATTTGAAGCTTGAAGACCATGGGCATGGTCCCTTCTTCCTGACTTTGTACAACCTCTAATCCCATGTCATTGCATAACTCTCGACAAAAGCAGTCCGAAGATGGTATTGTACACCTCGTTCAGATGCTCGGATGGAAGTTCTGCAAGTTCGAGTGGACATCACAGTGCACGAGTGCACGTACTTCGAGACGGCAGGACCCACGGAGCCTGGGGCACCCCGGACAGTCGCAGGTGCATCTGCGGCTATCGCAGGTACACTTGCGACTCCCCCTTCTATAAATAGAGGGCTTGGGGTGGCCATATTCAAGAGTGAAAGATGCGAGGAAGCCCTATCTAATTTTCTCTGTACACACCCCATATTGAGTGCTTTCTCATTTTAGACACATGTTAGCTCACATATAGTTGTATTTTACCCGCGGGAGCTTAGTATTTATCCATTTAGAGTCATAGAAGCCTGCTTTGGCAGCCCACTGTAAGCCTTCTCACACTCTATAAAGCCTTTTTCTTCATCTTTGCACACACTATCTTCACATTGAGAGTCGTGTTATGTGTGTATGCCCAGACTTCGGTCCGTGGTTTTCATTTATGTCTGTACATATATACTTATATATGTACATATTTATATATGGACTAACATTATTGAGTTATGCCTCGATTGAGCCTAGACTTATGTCTAGAGTGTTTACTTTTATATATATATATATATATATATATATATATATATATATATATATATATATATATATATATATATATATATAAGTTGTTGTCAGATTCTGTCTGATGAGCCTGGATTTTACATCTGGAGCATTTATTGCTTTTATATATATATATATACTTATATATATGAATTGTTGTCAGACTCTGTCTAATGAGTCTGAATTTTACATCCGAAGAGTTTATTGCTTATATATATATATATATATATATATATATATATATATAAGCGATAAACGCATCGGATATATATATAAGCGATAACGCACCAGATATTTATATATATATATATATATATTTACATTTCTGTCAGACCTGGAATTTACTTCGTGGCCTTTTACTGCTTTATTTACATTCCGTCCCACCTGGAGTTTACTTCGTGGCGGTTGATCATTTTTTACTGCTTTATTTACATTCAGTCGTGCCTTGAGTTTACTTCGTGACGGTTGATCACATTTATTGCTTTATTTATATTTCCGATCCCCCATGGAGGTGCTTCGTGGGTGGTTGATCATATCTGTATATATATATATATATATATATATATATATATCTTTTATATATATAACTGCTTACTTCTTTTCATATAAATTGCGGCATCATGTGAGCCTAGGAATCATGTGATCACAGATTCAGTCTACTGAATCTAGTTTCGGTTCCCGTGATGGACATTTTCAGTTATAAGCTGTTTGTACATTATTTATGGTGTCCAAATTTCCTTAAATGGCTTTCATGCCTATGAGGAGTTCGGCACTGCTGCATATTATTTTCTCGAAGATGCCTCGCATCTCGAAAATAAAAGCAAACAAGCCAAACATTTAATAATAAAATGGAAGTATGAAAAGGTCTCAATTACTATTGAGCACAAGGTTTGAAAAACCTCTTTAACAAAACTTCACTACTATATCATGTTTAAAACTGAATTTTTCTATAAATTCAAACCCTATTGTATATAGGTGCGAACGAGGCCTCGCACTACTTCCAAATAAATTGCACATTGATCCATACACACAAACACATTCATATAACAGTTTCTTGAAAAGTGGCGGTCACGTGGCAACACGGATGTTGGGGGGTGCCTAACACCTTCCATCCACATAATCAAACCCCTGAACCCAAATGAATCTCGATTTCATAGACCCATTTAGCAGTGTCACATCACTACGATCAATGTGCAAACCTTTTCTCGGTTGCATTGGTGCAACCAGTTAAAAACACCAACTGGCGACTCTTACAGTCAAATCGTCAACATGATACATGTCAGACCTTTTTCACTTATTTTTTCAGACAAATCTCACATAACATAAGAACACTAGAAAGCAAGAAACGAAAAAGGGACAAATAAAAATCCCGACGTCGATAGGGAGAAAATCAAGGCTATAAGGAGTGATCATGGTAGAGAATTCGACTTCTCAGAGATGGACCAGTTCTACACAGACAATGGCATAAGTCACAACTTCTTAGCTCCACGAACTCCTCAGCAAAACAGAGTAGCTAAGAGAAAGAACAGAATGTTGATTGAGGCTGGAAGAACTCTAATAGCAGCAACCCGTCTACCTGAATATTTCTGGCAGAAGCTATCAACACTGCATGCTACACTCAGAACAGATCTCTTGTGCAATCTACATTAAAGAAGACTCCCTACGAACTGTGGAGAGGAAGAAAGCCAAGTGTCAGCTACTTTCATGTATTCGGTTTTGCATGTTATATTCTCAACAATGGAAAATAGTATCTAAAAAAGTTTCAACCCAAGTCAGATGAAAAAATCTTTCTCGGATATGCCACATAAGTAAGGCTTATAGGGTGTTCAACAAAAAGACGCTAAGTGTTGAAGGCTCAATTCATATCATATTCGATGAAACAAATTTGGACAAAAATGTGTCTTAAGACACTACGAACGACAACTCAGACACTATGAACACGGCAGTCGAGCTCAACACCACGATCGTAGTCCAAAAAAATGAAATCATTGAGCCTTTAAAGAAGATCGTAGAAAGAGATATGCCAGACAATGAACCTCAATATTAAGAAGTAAAAGTTGATCTTGAAGAATTCAGATAGGAGGGGATCAGATCAAATGTTCCAATAAGAAACAGATGGGAAAGAGATCACACTCAAGACCTGATCATTGGAGATCCAAATGCTAGAGTCAAGACACGATCTACCACCCAAAATGAGTGTTTCTATCTAAGATTTCTATAGAAAATGGAACCCAAGAAAATAGAAGATGTTATGGAAGACTCAAGTTGGATCGAAGCCATGCAAGAGGAACTAAATCAGTTTGAGAGAAGCAGAGTATAGAGATTAGTTCCAAGACCAAGAAACCACCCAGTTATTGACACCAAGTGGGTCTTCAGAAACAAGATGGATGAAGATGGGGTTATAACAAGGAATAAGGCAAGACTAGTAGCCAAAGGTTACTTTCAAGAAGAAGGCATCGACTATGACGAGACCTTCACACCTGTTGCCAGATTAGAAGCCATCAAGACATTCCTTGCCTTTGTTGCACACATGAAGTTCAAAGTCTGTCAAATGGATGTCAAGAGTGTATTCCTGAATGGTGAACTTTAAGAAGAAGTATATATGGAGCAACCTCCAGGTTTCATCAATCCAACTCTCTATAATTATGTCTATAGATTAGACAAATCCTTATACAAACTTAAACAAGAACCTAGAGCATGATATGAAATATTAACTAACTTTCTTATTGAAAATAGTTTTACTAGAGGTAGAGTAGACACCACAGTATTCCTTAGAAAGCACAAAAACAAAATCCTATTAGTTCAAATATATGTTGATGACATTATTTTTAGTTCTACTAATGAAAAACTTTGTAAGAGATTTGCCAAGCTTATGCAGAGCAAGTTCAAAATGAGCATGATGGCTGAGCTAAATTTCTTTCTTGGATTACAAGTAAATCAAACTAATGAAGGTATCTTCATAAACCAAGCTAAGTACATTAAAGACTTACTTAAAAAGTATGGTATGGAATCAGCCTCTCCCATGAAAACACCAATTGCTCCAGCAACCAAGCTTGATAAAGATGAGAAAGGTAAAAGTATTGATATAACTCAATACAGAGGTATGATAGGCTCTCTTCTATATCTAACTACCAGTAGACCAGAAATAATGTTTGCACCATGCATATGTGCTAGATTTCAAGCTAATCCTAAAGAATCACACTTAACTACTGTAAAAAAGATTTTTAGGTATCTCAAAGGGACACCTCACTTGGGACTTTAGTATCACAAGGAGTCCTCCTTTGATCTGATAGGATATACAGGTGCTGATTTTGCAGGCTGGAAGATTGATAGAAAAAGTACCAGTTGCACCTGTCAGTTGCTAGGAAACAGACTTGTGTCCTGGTTTAGCAAGAAGCAAAACTCAGTATCTACCTCAACAACAGAAGCTGGATACATTGTTACTGGCAGCTGATGTGCTCAAATCTTATGGATGAAAATCAGCTAGCAGACTATGGGTTTGATTTCAAATCTATACATGTTCATTGTGATAACACAAGTGTCATAGCAATAACACACAATCCTGTCATGCATTCTAGGACTAAGCATATAGAAATAAGATATCTTTTTATTAAGGATCATGTTCAAAATGGAACTATATCTTTACAATACATCCCTACTAAAAATCAACTTGCTGATGTCTTTACAAAACCTCTAGATGAATCCAGATTTAATAAATTTATAAGTGAGTTAGGCATCCTAAATCTGCAACTATAAAACTCTATGCTCTAGTGTGTGCTAACCCTGCAGAAAAGCTATGTTTTTAATCGTAGAGGTGATTAAAGAAGAACCACGATCGTAGAACTTCCTTGTCGTGACAAAGAAGCATCATGTGGTGACAATATTCCTAATAAATTCAAGAAACTCCTATGATAAGTTCCTCAGGGACAAACCCGATCCTTAGTTCACTCTAAGAGGTTGGCCCTTCATGAGCTACCTCAACTCAGAAGGAGTGCTAAGTCAAAGATCACCACAAGGACCAGGATAAACAACAATCGAAGAGTGGATTCAGTAGTGAACTCGACGATCGTAGTGCAACCTCGACGATCGTAGGCATCCCAAAGGATACACTGTTACACCCCAAAATCTAGGTATCTTCTAACCCGACAGATGGTGCTACACGGTACAACAGCTCACATATACATTCAATTGAAATAACTCAAAAGAGTGAATATATCTTCTATATATTCCAAAACAATATTCCCTTTCCCAGGTTCTTTGTAACCATTACATGCGTTCTTTATCATAATATCAAATAATTACAACATTCATAATATACTATTACAAAGATAGCTTATTGGTCTGCCTTAGCCTTCCCTTTATCTCTACTAGGTCCTTTCGATCGTTCGGTCTTAGCTGCATTCATATGGTTCAAGCAAGAGTGAGCATAACTAGCTCAACAAGTATGACAATTTCATTTAAGCAATAGGCTTGAATCATATGAATCGTATATCTTTAATAACTGAAGCAATAGTTATAAAGTACCATAGATAATTCAAAATATCACTTCTCTTTTCTTTAAAATATTTCACAATGAATAATGTTCATTAAACATAAATTTTGGTCCAAGACCTTGAGCATTTCATTCTTTCTTTGAAAAGGATAACCTAACACCAAGTCCGTAAGTTTGACATATCTTACAAGCACGTCTAGGTGATCGACCTATAGTACTCTATGTTGTACAACACTAATTCATTAAACGTATCTACTTTTAAGTTTTGGCAACCTCACATGCCTGTTGTTTGACGACAAAATATTTCTTTATTCATACTTAGTCTTTCTTTGAAATCCATACCAAAATATTTGGTAAAAGATAGCAACATTGATAATATTTTGATAGATTATAAGAAATCCATAAAATACATTAACTCTAGCTGAAGGAATTGGCTTTGACTTCATTATACATCAATTCATGCATAAGATACATGAATTACAATGCTTGTCTAGAATGAACATAGACAAGGGTTAGAACTCTTGCCTTAAGTGTCTTCTATAGTTAATACACTTTTCCTTTAATTCTTTAAGGTTTCTACAATACATAATCACATAACATACCACATTAGGTCATAAACAATCATGTATGTTCACTAATGTATCTTACCCTTCTTCTCAATCTAATCATTCTTTAGATTGGTTAACGTTTGTTACGGTTTATCGTATTACTTTGTGTTTACATTCAAGTAATCTTTCGTAAATCTTCAATTGTAATTCTTAAGGTTATAATCATCTTTAAGGAGCTTACTTTAAGTTTATTAACGTAATAACTCACCATTAATCAACTTCTAGATTATTTACATTCATGTTTATTCTTCTCTGGCTCTTTCTTAGTGCTGACGTTGCGGCTCTAGCTTTCTTTACTAAGTCTCGCGCTGCGGCGTGACTTGATAGTACTTGAGGTCCGGCTCTAGCAATGTTGCTGCACTTTATAAACTAAGTGCCACGCTGCAACGTGACTTAACCATGAGTGATGGCTTGGTTAGGTGTTGCGGCGCAAACTACAAAGCCTTGAGCCGCGCTGCGGCGCCAGCCCTGCCTCAGAGAAAATTTTCCCAATTTTCCTCTTCTGTAAATTTTTCGGGCTCATAACTTATTCATTATAAGTTTGAATTGGCTCGTTCAAAAGCCGTTAATTCACAAATCACATGAACTATGATTCATCTAAGAATTTTATATTTTCAAATCCATTAATATGGAATTCACTGATTAAGTTCTTTATTACGAATTAGATAAACGTTCGTGAACGTTAATAGCTCGTTTCTTCGTTCTAAGTCAGAATTTGACAATTTTTTAGTCCGCAACTCTAAAATGCAAACTTAGACTACTCTCCATCGAAAACTAATGTTTTCAAGTTCAGCGGTGACTTTTGACTTTCATTCTGAGAATTTAATGATTTCGACGATTATCATCTAATCTCGTAAATTTCACCATAACTTAGTTACTTGAGATTTTTTCACCATTCAAAATGGATTTATTCCATCATTCTATCATCATAACCAAACATATATCATTTAATCCTATACACGATGGTTTTAAACTTGTCCATCAACAATAAAATGATAATTATTTAATGTTCTTTATTAGTTCATAACTTTTATGATTATGATTCACTTACAACATGGTTTATGAAGGTTTAAGTCCTCTAATAGCCATCCTTATCACTCCTTATCATATATGCTCCACCAATATTTACTTCTCTATCAAACTACAATTGAAGAGATAGAGAATAATGGTTTAGGATTTCTTACCCTTGATGTTCTAGCTTTCTTTCTTCTTCTTTCTTCTTGAATTAGCAAGACTCTTCTCACTTTTCTCTTAATAATATAAGCTCTAAGATGTTGGTGGAAATTTGAACAAGGTAAAAATGAACTAACTAACTCTTCTATTTATAGAATTTTAAAGGTGAGGGCATAAGGGTCATTAAGCCCCACCTCCTTACTATTCCACCTCCTTACTATTCATTTCTTGCACCCCACAACACTTGTCCCTTGATTGGCCACCAATTTGGCTGGCCATGACTCACTCATGGGGCCCACATAGGTTTCTCCATGGGTTTTGTTACCAAGTGACCCATCGGTTCGATCCACGGGTTCGGTTCTTGGTTTGGGCTTAATTTTTATTAACTTTGGGCCTTAATTTGGTCTTACATTATTAATGTTTGGGCCTAAACAAGTTTGTACTTTGGCTTGCCCAATTCCTACACAAATCCTACAAGT
Source organism: Panax japonicus (assembly GCA_020205505.1). NCBI lineage: Eukaryota > Viridiplantae > Streptophyta > Magnoliopsida > Apiales > Araliaceae > Panax > Panax japonicus. The sequence continues at coordinate 24,618,230 of CM035099.1, forward strand.
CCATTACAATTTAGCTTAAGGCTTTTAACATATAATCTTTATATTCTTCGCGTATACTAGTTAGTATAATTATTCATCATATACGATATACTATCTTTCATACATACTCGTATAATATTTTGTATTATACTCGTATTCATTACCTCGTATAATACTTGCTTATCATATGATCATCATTTATTTAATCTTTACTTTCCCTAACATTCTTGAACTTAGTACGCAGGCGAAAAACTGCGTTTGTCATAGTTGAATTATTATTACATAATCCATCCTTCCTTATTATTCTATCATTACGTATTTCCCGGATGTTCAAAAATAATTTCCGAGTAGAAATGGATGAATAATGTTTTTCGAAGAATTTCTCGGAAAGATTTTATTTTCATCTTGAAAATTCAAACACTTTAATTCCTTCACGTAACCAGAATACTACGATATTACGACACTTTTAGGTTATAGAACAACCTTTTTCTTGTTACTCTTTATAAATAACATATATAATTATTTTATTCATTAATTAATAAAATAAAATTATTTTACAAATAATCTGATTTTCTCAGTCATTACATTCTCTCCCCTTTATAAGGATTCTGTCCCTAGAATCCTGTTAAAATTAAACAAACAACTGAGGGTAATTCTTCTTCATTTTTTCTTCAAGTTCCCACATTGCTTCTTCGGCATCGTAGTTCTGCCATAACACCTTTACCAAAGGTATAACTTTATTCCTCAAAATTTGCTCTTTTCTATCAACGATTTGAATTGGTATCTCTTCATACGTTAAGTCTTTCTCAATATGAGTAGGCTCATACTTTATTACGTGCTTATAATCTGGCTTATAAGGACGTAACACAGATACATGAAACACATTGTGTATTCATTCTAAGTCTGGAGGTAATGCTACCATATAAGCTACCTCTCCTACCCTTTTTAATATCTCAAAAGGTCTTATAAATCTTGGACTTAACTTTCCCTTTTTCCCAAAGAGTATCTTTCCTTTCCAGGGAGATACCTTTAAAAATACATACGAGCCTACTTCAAACTCTCTGTTTACTCGATGCGAATCTGCATACTTCTTCTGTCTGTCTTGAGCTGCTACTAGACACATTTGTATCAGGTTAACTATATCCGCTATTTTCTTGACCAATTCAGGTCATAGCATTCGGCATTCTCTTTCTTCATCCCAACACAATGGTGTTCTTCACTTCCTTCCATATAAAGCATTCTAAGGCGGCATGCCTATGCTCGCATGATAACTGTTGTTATACACAAACTCTACTAACGGTACATGATCATCCCAACTATCTTTAAAATCCATAACGCAAGATCTCAGAATATCGTCTAGCTTCTAAATTATCCTTTCACTCTGCCCATCTGTTTGTGGATGATACGATGTACTTAACTTCAACTGCGTTCCCAACTATTCTTGCAGACTTCTCCAAAAGTTTGATGTGAATCATGGATCACGATCTGACACTATCGAAACTGGTAACCCATGTCTGGAAATAATTTCCTTAACAAAAAGTTTAGCTAGGTGATCTAAATTATACTTGACTCTTATTGGCAAAAAGTGAGCCGACTTTGTCAGTCGGTCCACTATTACCCAAATTGCATCGTACCCTTTCTTTGTAATTGGAAGTTCAACCATAAAGTCCATTGTGATATGTTCCCATTTCCATTCTAGAATCTCAAATGACTGTAACAAGCCACTTGGTCGTTGATGTTCGACCTTAACTTTTTGACAAGTTAAGAACCTACTCACATATTCTGTTATCTCTCTCTTCATGTTCGGCCACCAAAAACTCTGTCAAAGGTCTTGATACTTCTTAGTACTACCAAGATGAATCGAGTACCCCAAACTATCAACCTCTCGTAACACTTCCTTTTTTAATTCTGTTTCATTCGGAACCCAAATTCTTTCTTCAAATCTTAAAAATCCCTCATTATCAAGACTATACTTAATATCTTTTTCATCAGCTAGCCGCTTCTTCATCTGACCACACTCATCATTTTTGAGTTGTACTTCCTTGACTCTCTCTAGAATAGTAGATCGAATCTCCGTTGTAAACAATCTCTGACCCGATTCAATCAGTAACTTCACCTCCAACTCCATTCTAGCCATCTCTATTATTAACTCAGTTTGAGTCGTTAACATAGATAACTTTTCCTGACCCTTTCTACTTAAGGCGCCGGCCACTACATTTACTTTTCCTGGGTGATATAGGATATCGCAGTCATAATCCTTTATCAATTCCAACCATTTCCTTTATCTCATGTTTAAGTAATTTTGTGTGAAGATATATTTTAGACTCTTATAGACACTCAAAATTTTGCATTCCTGTTACTAACATTGCAGGAGAGCAGAATCGCCTTTCAGAGATAACCCTAGAGGACAAAACAGTTCCAGTTCTGGAAATCCCACCGGAGAAGCCTTTTCCATCTCAGAGATAACCCCAAGATATTCAATCCCGAAAACCACACTGGGAGTTTCAGTCTCAACCTTGGAGATAACCCCAAGGAGTGAAGTTGCAGTTCCGAAAATAACCTTGAGGAGTGCAGTAAACCCTAAACCCTAAGGGTTTGGCCAATGTCCAAAATGCCATTAAAATGGTATGGGAAATGACATTAATGCCCTTTTGTGCATTATTTAATGTAACTTGTAGATATGGCCAAGACCTTTAGTTGGTGACCTAATTATTTGACTTCCCTGACCAAAAATCTCAGTCACAATCAGTTTTGCATGACACCTTGCATTGAATAGATACATTGTATCAAATTATAAGAGATAAAGAGAGAGAATACACAAAAAGTTGCTCATTTTTCACTTTAACTCTCAACAACTCTCTCTCTCCCAACCTCCGAATTTACTAAGTAAATCAGTCCCTAGTTGAGCCTCTTGATCACCAAGATCAGTTAAGGAAAGCTAAGATCAAAGATTGGACAAGAAAGGTAAAGAACCCTAAAAATTTGAAATCCTTTGATCTTATGTTGTTTAATGTTAGTTGTTGGTTAAAGTTGTGTAATAGGGTGTCTTTTAATGTTCTGGGTTGTTGGATCATGGATCCATAACACTTAGATGCACGATTTTGATGTTTTGAAAAATCTGGGAAAACTTGAAAAAAATGGCCTGACAGCCTAATGTCAGAGGCCTTAGATCTTTACCTATTAATGTTTTGGTGACTTTTATGATTTGAATCTGTTCTATGCCATGAGTTCTTTATTCTCCAACTTGAATCAGAGTCATATAAGGTCTAGATCAAAAGTTATGAGCAGTCAAACTGCGTTGACCGATCACGTTTTGCAATTTCAATGTTATATGTAGGGTATTTGGCGAACATTTGTTATACTTGTGTAGCTTACGAACGAGGAAAGTTCTCTAACCCAAATTTTTGTTATGCAAGTTCTTCTATTCTAATTCTTTTACATTGAGCAAGTTTCATATTCCTAACTTGATATTGTTATGCAAGTTCCTAAAACTTTAATCTTTTACTGAACAAGTTTCTAACTTTTGTTTCTTGCCATTCCAAAGCATAAATTGTCCAAGTTCATTGTTCCAAATGAGATTTTCCAACTCTTCTGGATGTAATACTATGGATATACAATGTTTTATTCAATTGTATATTGTTGATATTCAAACTTTGATTTAAATATCGTTGTTTAATCTTATATTATTCGTATTGAACCTTCAAATGGCTAATAAACCTTTATTGATTCGACTAGTCTATAATTGATGAGCATTCTAAAATTCTAGAATCACTATTAAGCTAATCCAAACTAAACTTTCTTTAGTGCAGAAATTCTAAAGTCAAATTGAGATGAACAACTATAATATAGGGGATTATGTACGCGTTAGCGTTTAGATGTTTGTGCACAATACATGGTACGAATGGCTGATCCTCCTAAGTACGAAAGATAAGGTCTGTATAGTCTAATGATTGTTAAAGGTTAATGTAGAAATACTTAATAACCTTAGGACGTAGTTCATGGTCTTAATACCCTCAGATATAAATCTTGAACTTGTTTCTTAATTTTGATTTGAAGAAAAAGTTCTTAATTATTCATTATTCATTGCTTACTCCTATGTTATTGCTATTGTCATCATTATATTACTGAGCAATTGTTTGCTCACTCTTACATTTAACACTGCAACTAAAGTTGAGAAAGTTGATGAGCCGTCTTTTAGCAAAGGAAAGGGCAAGATGTCCAAGTGATGAAGACTTATTTGAATTTACTTAACTGAATCTATGTTAAAATACTTATTTTATTTTGTGATGTATTTCGAAGACTTATATAATAGTTTAAGGTTAGATTACATGGGATTTGTTTTACGTTGATTAACCCTATAATGGTGAGGATTATTATTTAAGTTTTTTAATTTATATATTTATCCTTGATTATGGGTAGTTAGAAGTAATTGTTTTGGATAGTGAGCACCAAATCCTGTGGGAATGAAGTACCGAGATTTGGGGGTGTCACAGGTTGGTATCAGAGCCTTAGGTGGGGGAAACCTTAGGAATTATCCTTTAAGGAGATAGAAAACATAGTGGTGATAAACTCTTATCGAGTCCTAAGTAATGAATTGAGAGAATTCATTAAAGATAAACAATAAAAGACTTTATGTGCCACGTGTTAATAACTTATGTGCTCGTGAGTATCAAAGAGTGTCACATAATAAATAAAACTTAAAAGTATTTTGTTGTCAGGATGTCTAACGTTGAAGGATTTAGTCAAGTTAGGGAAGTGAAACCTCAGGTACCTAGAGATGAGGAACCTTGAGATGTCCATGTTGTTCGGGAGCAGTTGATCTAGAAGGAGCCTTCTCTGTTGTTCTCTAAGGAATGATAGGAGAATGAGCTTGTGTCTGATCCTGAGGAGGAGGAGGACTCTGAGGAGATTGAGGTGGGGGATGAGGAAGAGGATCTTGTGGAGTTTCCACCAAACTTTATATTAGCCGAGATGTATGATGAGCTGTATGTGTGACGCCCCCAAAACAGTTATACATCACCCATCTTGAGTCACCAAATACAAGGTACAAAATTCAAATACAACTTAATTATATAACAGTCGTGTAAAATACGACAAAACATAATCTAATAGTTTTAATAAGAATATTGTCATCTAGACAATATCCACACTCAATGGAGTCCTCATTACAATTATTATCACACTATTCCATAGAATAGTGAGGACTACTAACAACTTGCTTACTTTGCAAAATTTATAAATATTACCCACAACTATAACATTATATCAAATCCACACCATAATATTCAAAAAAATATTTTGAGAAATTTAAATCTTTATTCATAAAATTTGGGGTCTCACAATCTCCCGTCCTTATGAAATTTCACCCTCAAAATTTACGTACGTACCTGGTATGTCGAATAGGTGAGGATACCTTGACTTCATTTCAATTTCTAACTCTTGAGGTATAACCTTTGAGTGTCGAATATGATCCTTCGTATCCAAGATTTTAACATGTATCTCCTCATACGTTAAATCTTCTGCTATCTCGTCTAGTTCTAATTTAATAATGTGGTTCGGGTCGTCCACATATTTACATAACATCGATACGTGAAAAACATTATGAACACGCAACATACTTGGCGGTAAAACGAGTCTATAGGCCACAGTTCCTACTCGATCAAGGATTTCAAATAGACCAACAAAATTAAGGGTTGAGATTTCCTCTCTTCGTCGATTCTTGCTTCTAGAATAACGCCCTCTTGAACCTTCTTCTTCACATTCATCAGCTCTGAGTATTTAGCTTGCACAGCTTTAACTTTATCATTTAAAGTCAATTCTACTCGTATATTCGTTATCTTCACGTGGGTCCCTAGAGTATTTAACTCTATCTTCATCATTTGTAAGTTATACGAAATGGGTCTTTGTGTTAACAACATCGCGCTCGTAAACACATACGATCTTTTACTCAACGCGTCAGCTACCACGTTCGCTCTTCCACGATGATATTGAATGGTTGTAACCTTCAACAGCTCGAGCCATCGTCTTTGGCACATTATACGTTCGTTTTGGGTGAAGAAATATTTAAGGGTTGAAGAAATGGGTTTTGTACTAGGGTCAATACAAAATTCAATTTCACGTTCTGGGGTAGGCTAAAAAGTCTTCAAGAATACGTCAGGAAATTTATTAACAATAGAAATATCATTCAAAACTGTGACTCTCATCCAAGACTTGGATATCACATGTAATGAAGGTTTCTCCTAATGGAGTTTCAACAGATAAGTCAAAGTCTAACTTCTCTGGAGTTAAATTTAAACGTTGAACGCAAGAAAGAGAGATAAAAGAATGGGTAGAACTGGTATCTAATAAGATATAAACTTCGCAAAAATTTATAATTAACTAACCCGGGCTAACTTCGTTCGGGTTAATCGCTTTTTGAGAAGTCACGAAAAATGATCTTCCTAAAACCACCGACTTTGTTTTGTCCGTATCCACCTTTGGTGCCACCGTCCCAGCTGGACTTGACTTCACTATACGACAAAATTGAGCTAAATGACCTTCTCTTCTTGAAATTTCCACTTCTATTATCTTGGCCATGATTACCACCGAAGTGGTTACCATTCTTGGCATGATAATTTCCCCCACGATGGTCATCATTGTTCCGATGGCCATTGCCACCGGTACGATTATTATCGTCTTGCTGGTCATTACCTTTTGGTTGAGCTGACTCAACGGTCTCATGTGCTTCATTGCTTATCTCAACATTTTCAGATACCATTCTCAAACACTGTCACAAAACAAGGGTTAATTGACATATTACATATTATCCCTATACTCTGACCGACCAATTAAATACCAAATAAACTTAGGTAGGTCATACTAGCAAAGGAATTCCCTGTCTCTCACCTCCTAGTTCTTGTCTCACATCTCAGCCAGGGATCATATCCCTAAGCTTTGATACCAACTGTGACGCCCCCAAAATAGGTATACATCACCCATCTTGGGTCACCACTTACATGTACAAAATTTAAATACAACTTAATTATACAACAGTCGTGTAAAATACGACAAAACATAATCTAATAGTTTTAATAAGAATATTGTCATCTAGACAATATCCACACTCAATGGAGTCCTCATTACAATTATTATCACACTATTCCGTAGAATAGTGAGGACTACTAAAGCCACTTATCCTGGACCATCACTCCAGTCCCAGACTCATCCCAACTATATTCTCATTTCCTAAAGAGAACAATGAAAGAAAAGGGTGAGCTCAATTAGCCCAGTAAGAAATATTATGACTAAGATAATGCAAAATAAATTATCCTTAGCCTTCAACAGTATAACAACTGATATAATACAATAGACAACAAGTTTTAGATCAATAACTACAACGGAATAAGCAATCCATTAGAAGAGTCAAGTAGAGCATGATATCTACTATCTTTTATGATTTAAAAAAAATGTTTTTCATCAACTTTATTGCTGAGACTCATCTTAATAAATAAACCACATCATCGAATTATCCCTTCACTACGGGCCAAGGATATTCATGTATATAATAATGTGAATCAACAGTTCCTCCTTGCCACAAAGGCTTAATAAAACGTTTACTCAAAATTCTTACCCCAAAGGCTAAAGATATTCAAATGTAATAACAATGATCATACCAATCAGTTGTCTATCTTTGCACTACTGGCCAAAGATATTCAACTATAAAACCAATGGTCATGATCATACCAATCAATTGCCTGTCAGTGCACTACGGCCAAAGACATTCAACTGTTAACTAATGGCCATGATCCTGCCAATCACATCATCGAAATATCCCTGCACTACGACCAAGGATATTCATTAGTATCACATGTGGTCATGATCATGTCATACACCTGTCCATCTTTGCACTACGGGCCAAAGCTATCAATTAACAGTTCATCTTTGCACTACAACCAAAGATATCAATCAACAGTTCATCTTAGCACGTAAGCCAAAGATATACTACTGTAAAATCAATAATCAACAGTCAATCTTTACACGTAAGCCAAAGATATACAACTGTAAATCCAATAATCAACAGTCCATCTATGCACGTAAGCCAAAGATATACAACTATAAAACCAATAATCAACAGTCCATCTATGCATATAAGCCAAAGATGACTTTCATCACAATATAAGCATGAGGATGATGACAATGATATAAGCATTAATCAAACGAAATCAAGGATAAATATTAAAGACTTTAAATTTATATAGAGTTTAAAAATATCCAAATTATCAACATGATACTGCTTTGCGGAGTAAAATTCAAGAATAATATTTCTGTATCAAAAATAATTTGGACAGAAAAAAATATATTTTTCGGGTGAATAGTATCCCGTGAATAGTACCCTGTGAATAGTACTTCTAGTGAATAGTACCCCGACATGAAAAGTACTCCAAATATCCGAGTGAATAATATTAGGGTGAATAGTAATTTGGATGAATAGTAACCTGTGAATAGTATTTCGACACGAAAAGTGTCTCGAATACCCGAGTGAATAATACTAGAGTGAATAGTAATTTGGGTGAATAGTAACTCGTGAATAGTACTTCAACACGAAAAGTGCCCCGAATACCCGAGTATAATAGAATATACGAAACAACAAATGGATTTTCACCTGCCATACGGTAATCCACGTAGATAGATCATTTCTATAATTTAATAAAGAATGAATACGAAGGATCATTCACCATGCATGTGGTAATCCACATAGACAGGTTATTCCAACAGAATAATAAAGAATGAAATAACAGAAGAATTCATCATGCATGCGATAAATCGCACAGACATGTTATTCTCAATTGAATAATAAAGAATGGAACCAGGTCATGCGTAATTCGCACAGACAGGATATTCCAACTGAATAATAAAGAATAGAATAACAACAGAAATCACCAGGCATGCGATAGACCACATAGACAGGTTATTCCAATAGAATAATAAATAATGGAACTAAGTCATGCGCAAACGCACAGACAGGATATTCCGACAGAATAATAAAGAATGGAACCAGGTCTAGCGTAATCCGTACAGACAGGATATTCCAACAGAATAATAAAGAATGGAATAACAGAAGAATTCACCATGCACGCGATAGACCGTACAGACAGGTTATTCCAACAGAATAATAAAGAATGGAACCAAGTCTAGCGTAATATGCACAAACAGGATATTCCAGCAGAATAATAAAGAATAGAATAACAGAAGACTTCACCATGCATGCGATAGACCGCACAGACAGTTATTCTAATAGAATAATAAAGAATGGAACCAGGTCTAATGTAATCCGCACAGACAGGATATTCCAACAGAATAATAAAGAATGGAATAACAGAAGAATTCACCATGCATGCGATAGACCGCACAGATAGGTTATTCTAATAGAATAATAAAAAATGGAACTAGGTCTAGCGTAATCCGCACAGACAGGATATTCCAACAGAATAATAAAGAATGAAATAACATAAGAATTTCACCATGTATTGAGGAGCTGACTGATATACATCAAGCTACTATAGAGCAGAATGATGTGTAGATTTAAGAACTCGACTCATGACTTGGGAACATGGAATGGAACCTAGTTCACACAGAGGGACATCAAGAGGAGCTATTAGATGAAAATAAAAAGATGAAGACCGAAGTTGAGAAGCTAAAATATAACTTGAAGAAGGAGTCAGCTAAGCGTGCAAGAGCAGAAGACGCTTGGATGAAGGCTACTCAGCGTGCAGATCGTTCTGAAGCTAAGGCTTAGATGAAGAAGGCTAAGATGAATGAAATGGATTATGCTTTTTATTCTGGGATTAATAGGGCCCATGATCGAGTCTTTTATTACCCAACTCAATTTGAAGACTACCATGGTACATGATGGATCGTAGGATGATGTATTGTATTATAGAAGAAGAGCATAGAGAAGCCTCTTAACATCTTAATATGCCAAGATAGGAAGGGTAATAAGTTATGTGGTTAATTATGTGTTAAATAAATTCTAAATCCCTTATTTTGAGATAAATAATGGGGTAAGATGATTATGTAATCCTGAAACTTTTCAAGTTCAGGGAAGTTGATGTAGATAGCCGAGATGCTATCTTTTAGTTCCTAGAGGCACAATAATTATCTAGAAGGGGGGGGTTGAATAGATATTTTAAAATTTCTTCTATAAAAATACTTGTCAGATTTGTTAATGAACTGATCACAACAAAATTTAGATTTTTTTTGTTTTCTCTTCAAGATAAAACAAGTTGATAAAAGATAAGCAGTTATAATAGATATAGCAGTTATGACAGGAATATAAGAGACACAATGTATTTAAGTGGTTTAGAGCACTCAAGGCTCCTAGTCCACTCTTCTACTCTTCGAGTAGGAAATCCACTAAGGATGTCTTTACAATCTTTGAATCTCACAGATTCCTTCAATAGCAGCAGTCTTATAACTTCTTAGTTCACTTTAGAACTCTTCAAGTCCAGCAGACTTGGTACTTCTTAGTTCACTTAGAACTCTTCAAGTCCTTCTGACTTGGAACTTCTTACTCCACTTAAGATAGTTGAGTTGTTGAATGATGCTACTCAGTTGCCGTTAAGCTTAAGTTCAAAAGAATTGAGTAGCTAAGCAAGACTTTTTTTTAGATCGTAGAGTTGATCTTTTTTGGTTCTTCAACGTTTTTTGTATGCTTGCTTATCTCTTGCATCAACTTCTGTTTTGCATATAAGGTGCCTTTGAAATGTATCCATTTGAAGACATTCATTGAAGCATTAATTGTATTTGACATTTCTGAGCACTGATGGTGACTTTCTGGAAGTCTTCTGGCCAGCCGTCTGGCCCACTGACACCGTAGACTGCTATCTCACCTAACACCTAAAAAAGTGTTTTCAGCTGACATGTAGTGTGACGCCCCCAAATCTGGGTCCCTTTGAGCATCAGATTCGATTCGCCACGATACTACTATCTTCAAACTATTTATATCTTTTATATCATAACATAATGAATATAACTTTACTTATTACAATTTAGAATATAAATTCTTTCCATTTCCAGGATCTATACAATGACCCCAAACTTTTAAAAGTTTCAAATCCTGGTCATTTACCATCCATGTCTTACATCATATTCGATGTTATATAAATATGCGGAATAATTTAAACTTTTTCAATCTCCTTTAAAAATAAATCTTTTATTGATGTCTTAACTTGAATCAATTACATATCCTTGAATCAAATTATGTTATGATTTAGTCTATTCGAATTACTGTATAAATTTTTACATCTCGATTCGAATTCTCTATGTATCTCATAGTACAACTTAACATGTATTACACATCATAAACTACTATTATATACATTTACTAGAACCTAAACATGGTTCAAGAGTATATATTTAAATAAATGAATCAATATCCTTTGATACTATTGAACTCTATCAATCAAGTAACACGTAATCTTTTACCATGAGTCCTTAACCTGCAAAAGTGGTTATTTGCAAGGGTGAGCTCGACAGCCCAACAATTCTAACAGTTTTCATGCAGCACATAACATATAATAACATATTCAGTTCATGCATTCATAATCAATTCATATTTATTACGCATGTTACTTCTCACATAACAGGCATATAGGTTTCTTTCATAAGCATATCATCAAAGATCAACTTTCATATTTCATACATATCTCATATGCATTTCATATATATCAACATTTGCATAGCATAATATAGCTCAACTAACAGTTATAGAATTCATATATCAAATATGAACTAAAAGACTTGCCTGATTCGTAGTTTATCAACTACGACTTAAGTGTTTAAAGCTTATCTGCACTGCGTGTATTCCTACACAGTTATATAATCATAGATTCATACCCATCAGTCATACATTCATTTATTCTCAATGAAATAATAAATTTTACATCGTTCTAGTTCACTTCTTCGGTATACTTTTAGGATAGCTATGTTGCTAGTCCATTTTACTCTCATACTTATTCTTTTGAAACAATCCTATTTCGTCTTTTACGGTCTTTAAGTGTATATATATATATATATATATATATATATATATATATATATATATATATATATATATATATATATATATATTAATAGGCGTGCTCTAAATTCTAGATAGTTAACAAACTATTCTTGACTACTCAGCAACACGGCGCGGCCGCGCTGAGTATAAGCTTGGGAGTGGCGCGGTCGCGCTGTTCCCTGTCAGAACCAGAACTAAAATTTTCAAAAGTCTAGTTCTCTTATTAGCACCTTAACATCTTTGAACAATATAAACACATAAAGACAAGGTTTAGGACACATTGGGTTTCCCAAACTCATTAACATTGAGGCTAACTTCTAAAACTTTGAGTTTTCTTTTGAACTCATTTGTTCAACAAGGACTTACATGTTCAATAGCCTATTGATCAAGTTGCACACCTCCTCATGTATCTAAAACAAATTTTTGTGAAAAAACTCAAATCAAGCTTACAACTTCCTTTTTCAAAACTCTTTAATCGAGACTAAAAAGGTTTATTCAACAAGGGACTCGCTACGTTAACCATTAAGTCATCGATACTAAACCGTCCTTATTACGCATGCTTATGTGTATTTATATGATTAGCATGGTTTATCACTTGAAAACTTACATTAAGACATGCATAGTTCATATTACATCTATCTAGTTATGTGCACGAATCATTCATATTTAAAGGCATAAATGTCCTATCATGTTTGCACATATATGCAATGTTTAAAGACCCAAAAATTACTAGTGTAAAGTCCCCGAACCCGGATACTTGAAACCCGAACTCGGTACTTCACGATACCATTTCTATGAGCGGAAATATTACTAATAATAATAACAATAATTTAAATTTTGAACTTAACTTACATTTATCAGAGTCTAATCCCAAGTACTCAACCTTTACTACATTCTTTGCATGATATATAATACATATAATAACTTAGTACAGTCTAACTATTACAAAAGATACAAATACACAAATCATATTTGCTTTCCTTTTTACTTGTTCTGGCATGAGCTTTCCGGTCCTTCACACTTAGATGAAAACATTTAAATTAAGCAAGGATGAGCATTTGAGTTCCCAACAAGTATTATATATATATATAAGCTGAAAGAATTTAAATGTTTTCTTTATAATATTCTTCTACAACCGGTCAATAGTTGTGAAGTAATCTGTACCAATAACAATAACATAACAACCCTTTTTCAAATTTTTGAAACTATGTATTGTCTATACATGGGGTTTCTGTGACACATTATGAACATTGTTTTCATTTTCGAAAGGGTTTAAACAGAAATTCATCTGTAAACCGGTCATTGCTTACGGGCACGAGGGTGTACATCCCATAGGCCCTGTATTGATCAATACTACACTGCTAGAACGATATTATCGTTCATCCTTTGTCCGCCGTAGCGCATAAAAATTTTCCCATTATCGGGATGTTCATACCTGTCGGGTTTTCATAACAAAGGTCTTATATAATTCAACATATATGTATATCAAAGGTGTATCAACATTTGATAAAATACAATGATTATCCAAGTGGGGACACTTGTATAATCATTTATAGAAATTAACGAACAAAATATATATCTGAATTATCATATACTAATATGTTGATAATCAATGGGCGTATATAATATAGGTTTAACAATCTGTATAATAGTAATATAATTCTGAAACATTCTTACACTTGTCCATTGCATAAAGAAAATGCAAAGTTAGGATACTTGCCTGATGCGCTGCTTATAATTACTCAACTTAGATTTATCTGTTATACCAAAACCTATCATTAATAAGATCATTCTATCGATTAGAATAACATATCATAACACATAGTACTGCTTATTGCTGTCAGCACATAACATAATCACATTGTTATACATGTTCAACAATCATGTTATCACAAACAAACATCAACTCATTCCTAATCACATTGTCACACAACTTTATCCACCATTGAATCACAAATAAAATAATTAACTAACTAAATTTCTAAGTCCAGATCAATTTCTGAACCATGTCGGTCTACCGACATCTTTATCGTGTAATTATCGAGCCTAAGACTCTAAACAGTTGTTCAATATCCATTTAGACTAATTAAATAACAGTCATATCATTTTTCATGACCTTATAATAATTATAAAATAATTATTACCATTTACCATAATTTTTGAAATATCAGAATCATTATTAAATGATTTAAATATCAAACAATTCTATTATCATCAATATTTAATTAATATAAAACTATTAATCAAACCATTGCCAAAATATTAAAGTTATGTATAATAACTCAAAATATTCTTAACGTATTAATATTACCCTTAAATGATATTTAAAACATTTAAAATCATTATTAAATAATTACCATTAATATTTAAATATTAATGAACTATTTATCCAAATATTAAAAGTCATTAATTATAACTTAAAATATTTTTAAATAAATTTATATCCCTTTTAAATGATTTTTAAATAAATAAAACCATTTTAAAACTATTTATTTAATATAACTATTAAATAAATTTAATATCATCAATCATTAAATAAATATCATTAATATTAAATTATTAATGAAAATATCCCTTAAATATTAAAAGTTATATTTTATAACTTAAAATATCTTTAAACACTTTATTTTCATTTAAAATGATTTTTTTAAAATAATAAAATCATTTTTAAACTAATTTATTTAATATAATTATTAAATAAAATAAATATCATTAATAATAAATTAATATCATTAATATTAAATTAATAATATTTTTCATGACAAAATATCAAAAGTCATATGTAACGCCCCCAAAATCAGGACAATTTCTCTTCCCGATCTTGTGCGTTAATAATATCTTGTTCTAATATTAAAATATTATTCAATGTTAAAATAGCTAAAAATGCGGAATAAATATTTTTTTTCTTTCCATTCATTCATTCCCTGAATCGCAACCTTTACAATTCTTCTTTATACTAGAATCATAGTCATTACATGATTTATTTAATCTGAATAGATATGAGTATAAATATACAATTCATTCTTTCAAGCATATTCCCTTTTTAGAACAAATAATCTCCATCTATCGAATAATTCAACAATTTACACATCTGTGATTTACACATGAAAATACCATCAAATGATTCAACACAATCTCAACTAAATCACTAGCCTTCTTTTCATGCGCTCTTAATCACGATAGATCGCATCCTAGCTTTAACCTGCAAATTAAGCAAGATTGAGCACGACGGCCCAGCAAGTCTAACAGTCTATCATGCATCACGTAGCACATAAGTTTCACATTCAGTTCATGCATTTATATTCTTGGTGTTCAAGCATATTACAAGTACATTATCACATTTATGTCCTGTTGGTAGCAAGATACATACCATAGCATACTACACATGTCCTGTACATGTCATTCATTGCACATGTATATTGAGTTCCCCGACTCAATTCAATAATTAGTCATAATTTGACATTCATCATTCACAAAGCAAATAATACAGTTCATAGGTATTACATACTTATAAACATAAACCATGCTAACAGTTATCTATAGCAATTATAAGTCCACATAAATAAACTGAGAAACTTGCCTTGATTGGAGATTACCGAAAAATTTAACTTAGCTTCTCTCCACAAATCCTACACAACTGTGTTTACATATATACACACATTAGATAACCAACTATGTCACAAAACATGCATGCATATATTTAATCCATGATTATTAGCTTATTTAAACTCTAATATTTTGTTCTCATCCTAAAACCATCTTAGGTTCCTTTGAAAACTTTGTCCGTTTAACCTTTTTACGCATAAAAAAGGTTTCTCATTTATGTAATCTTTTAGACCTCATAGCAATGTATTTTATCCATGGTTTAAGTCATAGAAACCAAAAAGTTTAGTAATTCAAAAACAAGCCTTAAATGGGCTGTTTTCAAAAATCTTGAAGGCAACTGCATTTTTCATGAATTCCAAGGCCACTTTGATGATTTTTAGGAACTTTTGTATTAGGCTTTTGGACAATGACTCTGAACATACTTCTAGCCTATATACCAAAGTATTTTTGTGTTTGTTTAGGTTCCCATGTTAGCCTCTTATGCTTCTTGAAAGTAATGTCTAAACTAGGCCATTATTCACATTTTGAGTTTACTAGTTTTGGTCAATTCTTGCCAATTTCACTTCTAGCCACTTTGGTTCATTCCAACACTTGAATTTTATCTAGATAAGACTAGTTCTAGCATTCCTTTAGGTTTACCAAGCATAGATTGAGTTTTGACCCTTTAAACCTAGCTTTTTCAAGCTTTTACACACTAACTTCACAAGTTCTTGTATATATTAGCATTCCAACACTTGGAATAGCCTAGCATACCTCTAACATACTTGTCTAAGGTGTCCAAATTGAGTTCTAAGTAGAATAGAAAAATCTCAAGATTTCATACTTAGACAAATTTGCTAAATTGTAGTTTTAGTGATTTTCCATGCTAGTTTGGTGATTTGTTTAGACTCCTTGGTTAAGACAAGAGCTTAACCACTTGGACCTTCTTCTAGACCATACTATAAGGTATGTTAATCCAGATTTAGGTTTCTTGTTCATTCCCATTAAGCTCCTCAAAACAGAGCTCAAAATTAGCCATTTTCTTACTTTTTTTTACAAAAACTGAGTTTGTATTTTTTTCCAATTTTTCCAGTTCTGGCCACTAGGATAGTCTAGGCATGTATATTTAAGTTACTTAAGGATACTTTTAGCATCACCACACTTTACTTAATCATTTAGCCAATTTTGACCTATCAAAGCTCACTTTAGACTTGAAAAAGAGATCTTAACGTGGTTTTCTTGCTAGCCTTGGTAATGGTCATGATTTGGAACTGTTATAAGCAGGTATTAGAAACTTTATTTGAGTTTATTACAGCCCCTTAACTTCAGGTGCTCACAAATTCCCAAAACAGTCCACTATGTCTCTAAAAATTTGATTTTTAACAAGTCTAAGGATCAAAACAGTTTAGACTTGGTTTCCTTAGCTTATGTAGCTTACTTGGGTCATATTTTAACTATTGGAACTTGTCTATATAGTCCAGATATGGTAGTTCATCATTTAGGTGCTAGTTGCTCTTTAAAGCTTATTTCCATTGATTTTTAAGCAAGAATTTGCACCACACATCATGTAAACCTTAACTAACTTAGGAAACAACTTTTAGGTGATATATTTAGACTATTTAGAGACTTCATACTGTCTCACAACTTTAGTTTGCAAATATTGCTCATAACAGTCCTTATTTAGGCCTAGATTTGGCTACTAACTTACAAACAGTCCTTAGGTAGGCGAAAGAAACATTTAGGTACTCAAGCAAATCTAAAAATATAATTATAACATAAAATTATATCCATTAGCATGCTTGCTACAATATGTTAATCTTCTAGCACCAAAACAGTCCCCTTTTTGTCCATCTACGCCAGCAACCAAGCTTGGCTTGGCCCCGTGGGGCTTAGCTAAGCTTGGTGTGGCCACACTTGGCCTCACGGCCCCCATTTGAACCTGACTTTACCCCAACAACCCCTTAATAGGCTTTAGGGTTCAACCTAGTTTAATTAGGAGTTAGAAATCAAGTTTTTATGGTTCAACTTTTGTGCTATGCCATGAAGCTAAAATTATCCTACTAACACTGCTGTAGCAGTTGTTAGTTGTCACAGTTGCTGTCAGTGGGCAGCAGCTCTTGCTTTGGAATTTGCTGCACCTTATTTCCTCATTCTTGACCCTTTTTGCACCAAGTCTTGGGTATTACATAACTAGTAGTTATTCTTAGGGAAATACTACTTAAGCAAACTTAGTAGTCTACTTGTGCTAAACTAGAGCTCAAGGAAGCCCCACTGTTGCATATGACTGTTGCTACGTGGGCAGCAGTTGTACCACTATACCATCTTTGGCTTTGAGTTTTAAATTTCCTTATATACCTTTAAACTCTTTGCTTATCAATATGTGTAAGATGTTCAGTTATCCCAACCTTGAGTTTTACCTAATAACTGACTTTTATTTAAAACCGTCCACTTGGGACTTTTGCCGAGCACATGGTGTGCACAGTTTAAAACTACTTGTGTCGTAGCTATTTGATTACTCTACTACTCCTTTAAGTCACCTTATAACACCACAGCCAACCTATCTCCTTGTGGCTAAGCTAAGCAATATCAGAAAATAACTTAACAAGAGTTGGGGCATGACAGTCATCATAGCAACAACCAAAGCATAGCAGTCACTTGAGTCTACAGCAGTAACATAGTACAAAAAGAAAAACAGTCCTTCAAGCTCTTAACACAAGTGTTATAATATAATATATATTCATGCTTTAAAGAGTATATACAAGGCTTCTTACTTTAGTTCAAAACAGAACTTAAAAATGCCCAATCATAACAGTTTTTAACTTTTTCCCAGCTTTACCCTCTCTCGCTAAAACAGTCATAACTTTTTCGTTTCAAAATATTTTTGAGCGATTCTTGAGCCCACGAGAAGATAACTTCCGGGACTACAACTTCTCTTCAGATCACAAATCCAAATTCCAAACCGAACAGAACAGAAATCTGCTCTATGTGGACAGAATGTTCTGTTTTTAAACTGCACGACCCTCCTTCGCTAAAATGGTCATAACTCCTTCGTTTCAAAACATTTTTGAGCGATTCTTGAGCCCACGCGAAGATAACTTCCGAGGCTACAACTTTCATTCTTTGACCATTTCCAAATTCAAAACACAGAATTCCAGAATTTCGTGCAAAGGGACTGACCCGAGTTGATTAGACAGTTTTGACGCGACTACTATGAAAGATCGTAACTCTTTGCTCCGAAGTCGGAATTAGTCCGTTCCGGAGTCTATGGAAAGCTTATTCAGTGTACTATAATACCCCAAAAGCCCAGAATTTTCTGGATACATATACTGTCCCTGAATTTCTGTTTTAAGGTCAGCAGTCACACAATCTTTCGGACTTTTCGTTTTGTCTCAAGTGTTAATCTACCTTAGATTGTTAGTTATTTTGAGACATGTTAAGGTCAAGCATAGAGTACACTTATATAAGCAATTTGACACTAGTTTGGACTCTAAATCATAGTTAATATTCATAGATGCCACATCAGTCCTTAGCTTGGCAATTTATCAAACAGGTGGAGTGCAGTTTATATACATACTTATAATACATATATTCTCAGTCACTTGGTCCCAGCCTTATGGCTTTAAAACAACAATGATCTTTAAGCATAATGACAATTATAGCAAATACCACCTTTTTCACATAATAATCATTACAGAGAATTCATAGCCAATACAAAAGTAGCCTAACATGGTCACAAAGCCATCCGGCCAAGACTGTCCTATCTGTTTATTAACCAGAGCATGGAAAAGGATTGGAAAAAGGCCAGGATTACCTTATCTTGCTGCTCCGAAGATTACCAATGAGTTTAGCTTCTCTATATCTCCCACTTCTCAATCGGCTCTCTTTCTTTTTCTTTCTATCAATGTGGGCTACGGTTTTTGAAGCTCAGTTTGTAGCATAACAACTGAGTTGGAGATACCTTATATGGCTACAAGTAATCTGATAAGGAAGGCCTAGCCATCATTACCTACAACCAGTTCCATCATAATATCTATTTGGCTGCTACTTTGGCCCCTACACAGCCCCCTATCTTGGCCTCTAAAAGTTCTCCTGTTGCAGTCTACTTCTAGCAACTAGTTGGCTTTGCAGTGATCTAGCCTCCTAACAGATAACTTAGGCACTCTTAGGGGTCAACTAACTTGTTAACTAACTAACTAACTGCTCTCTTTTTGGAACCAGTTTCTACTATCAGCTAACTAACAAGACTTGTAGCTTATTTCTACCAACATGGTTGCTGGAATGTACAATGAAAGGGCTGGATTTATATTAGTATTTGGGCTCAAAGTATGCAATCAACTCCTTATTTTTCCAACGTGGGCTACTGAATTTGGACATTAAGAGAGAGTGGATATAGCTTTATTTTGGGCTTAGTACAACTACCCTCATCACTTAAGAAATTAAAAAGATTGCACACAAGCTTGAAAAATTTAAGTTGACCCAATATTTACATGTGGACACTTACACATATCAATATATGTAAATTTATCTACCACGCTTATTTAGGCTAGCTAGATTGTAATTAGCACAAACATTACTAAAATAATGGTTCCATGTAATTTAATTAGCCTATTTGAGTACTCATCATTTTCCTTCTTTACTACCAAATAATACTTTTTGAATGAAATAAATTATAATATAATTATTCCATTAATCACATAGGTAGTTTCATGTCAAGAATATTTCATAACTAAGCCATGTTGGCTTTCCTTTTCATTCTTGATGTTTATATAACATTATATTAATGTATATTATTCTTCTCTTCCTTTCTATAATTTTCCTTCACAATTTATTTACATATAATAAATATATAATACTAATATATTTATTAAGCATAAACATTACATATTGCATAGTTTTTTACCCACTTATGCAATATAATATCATTCTTAATCGGGTTAGGTCTTATTCTTTCTCGTAACCTTATCGTTGAATCATTTCAACGTACAATTTTCTTAGATTTTTCTTAAAAATTTAAAATAAATCATCTATTTTCACTCTAGGTTTTAAACTTTAACATTTAATTTAAACATTCAAGATCTTCTAAATTTTCGGGTTGTCACATTCACCCTTTCTTCTAAGAATTTCGTCCCCGAAATTATAGTCTACTAATCTTTGCTTCTCATATTCACCGAAAATAGGTTTTCAATTTAACCTTTACATTTTCCTCCTCTGAGGATTTCTCTTCTATCATCTCGTTCAACAATTTCTACCCTTTTTAGGAAGTTAAAAAAAAAACTTTTTATATTATGCTGAGGGGTCATATAGACCATGAACTCTCAGGTTTAACGATATTCACCGCAACCAATTTTGTAAACATGTTGTACTAGGTGATCAGCCTAGTACAGATACGAGTACGTTAGGTGATCAACCTATCGTACCCTACGTCGTGCACAACGTATCAATCTTGTTTAGCGACTATTTGCGCTACTAGATTGGATTATTTTATCCAATCGGGTTGTTCACCTCAGACTTAGCATAAGATTCCGCACCAAAATAATTTGGTTCGGGATAAATTCTCAAAGAAATACTTGAATTTTCATAAACATTTGTCTAGCTGAATCAAATAGCTTAGACGCATATCAATAATTCGAACATCAATCGAAACATTTGTCTAACCACTATAATTGGCATTGACTTTTCTTTAACTGGTTTAAAATTCTGAAAATCATTTTATGACGTCATGATACCGCACTGTATTTACAGTCCGTTTAAGGATTCCGTCATTTGGTGATTTTATCATACTACATCATACCAAAGTGGGCTGACGATCCTTAGATCACATCCAACACTAAGTAATATTGCATTGATGACTTCATCGTTTTTATCATCTCTGCACCAGGTTCCATGATGCATTGATGATATATAAAATACATTTTGATATATTTCAAATCATTTTTGTCTAGCCGAAGCAATTAGCATAGACTCTTCTTTAATCGGTTCAAAATAATTGAAAATCAGTTTCAGTGTTATCATGTCGTAACAGTTAACGAGATGTTAGTGGCTCACAATCCACATACACACCCTTGTCACCGTATGATGCTGATAACAAAAATTCATTTGTATTTTTAAAGGCACATCAGTGCGAATTTAGTTTGATGTCAAAAATTTCGAAGTCTAGCATAGCTAGAAGATTTGGAATACCTATACTTCCACCATCATCTTCACTTTCTATAATGATCCATTGCTTAATAATTCTATCTATTCCTATCATCCTCAATACTTCATTCACACTTATTTATACCCCAGTTCATCAAACTTACCACACTTTGGAAATTCAGGAACTTGCCATAATCATATGAGTTTAGAAACTTATCCTAGTCAGACCATATGCGTCAATTCGTTGAGGGGTTGAAAACATACCATATGATTATGAGTCACGAAATTACCATATGCATTAGTTTTAAGAACCGTACCTAATCTTAATATCATCTAACCTAATCTTATATTCTCTACCTATCCGTTATACACATGAGAAAAGAATCACCTTCTCAACAGGTATATAACAGATAGCGCGACACAAAAATTTCAATGATTATCACTACCAGAAGCTAAGTGGTTGTTACACCAAGTACAATTCTCCGTCCATACAAAGAATCATACAACTTAGCTGCGACATGAGTTCTCAATTGAAATCCCACATAATTATATCTTCCCCTTGCTCAATACGAATTTTATTTAATCCGTATCTCATCATCTACAACTCTTTTCTGAGTTTGCATAGTACCATTTCATAGTACATTCTCTTTATAGCGTCAGGCTATATCATTCCAATCATTTCATAGATTTTCTGCTATTCAATCTGATCACGTCGTGATCTTATCTTATAATCGTGTTATATTACGATTCTCTTCTATCTTATGATCGTTTTGTTTTACGATCTCCTTTCCCTTTATACTTTTAGTCCCATAGACTCTATTTATTATTACTTTTTGTCTTTAACATAAGAGTTAGGTAACTCTGGATCTTTATAACTTTTCAAGATTCTTCTTTGAATCCTATTTACTTAATAATGAATTTCCTAAATTCATCTCTTAACAAATTAAACTCTACTTGAGTTTATTCCTTATCCTTATCTCTGCAGTTATAGCCTAAGGTACACCTACCTAAGGTTTATAACCTACAGCTTTGATACCAACTGTAACGCCCCCAAAATCAGGACAATTTCTCTTCCCGATCTTGTGCGTTAATAATATCTTGTTCTAATATTAAAATATTATTCAATGTTAAAATAGCTAAAAATGCGGAATAAATATTTTTTTTCTTTCCATTCATTCATTCCCTGAATCGCAACCTTTACAATTCTTCTTTATACTAGAATCATAGTCATTACATGATTTATTTAATCTGAATAGATATGAGTATAAATATACAATTCATTCTTTCAAGCATATTCCCTTTTAGAACAAATAATCTTCATCTATCGAATAATTCAACAATTTACACATCTGTGATTTACACATGAAAATACCATCAAATGATTCAACACAATCTCAACTAAATCACTAGCCTTCTTTTCATGCGCTCTTAATCACGATAGATCGCATCCTAGCTTTAACCTGCAAATTAAGCAAGATTGAGCACGACGGCCCAGCAAGTCTAACAGTCTATCATGCATCACGTAGCACATAAGTTTCACATTCAGTTCATGCATTTATATTCTTGGTGTTCAAGCATATTACAAGTACATTATCACATTTATGTCCTGTTGGTAGCAAGATACATACCATAGCATACTACACATGTCCTGTACATGTCATTCATTGCACATATATATTGAGTTCCCCGACTCAATTCAATAATTAGTCATAATTTGACATTCATCATTCACAAAGCAAATAATACAGTTCATAGGTATTACATACTTATAAACATAAACCATGCTAACAGTTATCTATAGAAATTATAAGTCCACATAAATAAACTGAGAAACTTGCCTTGATTGGAGATTACCGAAAAATTTAACTTAGCTTCTCTCCACAAATCCTACACAACTGTGTTTACATATATACACACATTAGATAACCAACTATGTCACAAAACATGCATGCATATATTTAATCCATGATTATTAGCTTATTTAAACTCTAATATTTTGTTCTCATCCTAAAACCATCTTAGGTTCCTTTGAAAACTTTGTCCGTTTAACCTTTTTACGCATAAAAAAGGTTTCTCATTTATGTAATCTTTTAGACCTCATAGCAATGTATTTTATCCATGGTTTAAGTCATAGAAACCAAAAAGTTTAGCAATTCAAAAACAAGCCTTAAATGGGCTGTTTTCAAAAATCTTGAAGGCAACTGCATTTTTCATGAATTCCAAGGCCACTTTGATGATTTTTAGGAACTTTTGTATTAGGCTTTTGGACAATGACTCTGAACATACTTCTAGCCTATATACCAAAGTATTTTTGTGCTTGTTTAGGTTCCCATGTTAGCCTCTTATGCTTCTTGAAAGTAATGTCTAAACTAGGCCATTATTCACATTTTGAGTTTACTAGTTTTGGTCAATTCTTGCCAATTTCACTTCTAGCCACTTTGGTTCATTCCAACACTTGAATTTTATCTAGTTAAGACTAGTTCTAGCATTCCTTTAGGTTTACCAAGCATAGATTGAGTTTTGACCCTTTAAACCTAGCTTTTTCAAGCTTTTACACACTAACTTCACAAGTTCTTGTATATATTAGCATTCCAACACTTGGAATAGCCTAGCATACCTCTAACATACTTGTCTAAGGTGTCCAAATTGAGTTCTAAGTAGAATAGAAAAATCTCAAGATTTCATACTTAGACAAATTTGCTAAATTGTAGTTTTAGTGATTTTCCATGCTAGTTTGGTGATTTGTTTAGACTCCTTGGTTAAGACAAGAGCTTAACCACTTGGACCTTCTTCTAGACCATACTATAAGGTATGTTAATCCAGATTTAGGTTTCTTGTTCATGCCCATTAAGCTCCTCAAAACAGAGCTCAAAATTAGCCATTTTCTTACTTTTTTTTACAAAAACTGAGTTTGTATTTTTTTCCAATTTTTCCAGTTCTGGCCACTAGGATAGTCTAGGCATGTATATTTAAGTTACTTAAGGATACTTTTAGCATCACCACACTTTACTTAATCATTTAGCCAATTTTGACCTATCAAAGCTCACTTTAGACTTGAAAAAGAGATCTTAACGTGGTTTTCTTGCTAGCCTTGGTAATGGTCATGATTTGGAACTGTTATAAGCAGGTATTAGGAACTTTATTTGAGTTTATTACAGCCCCTTAACTTCAGGTGCTCACAAATTCCCAAAACAGTCCACTATGTCTCTAAAAATTTGATTTTTAACAAGTCTAAGGATCAAAACAATTTAGACTTGGTTTCCTTAGCTTATGTAGCTTACTTGGGTCATATTTTAACTATTGGAACTTGTCTATATAGTCCAGATATGGTAGTTCATCATTTAGGTGCTAGTTGCTCTTTAAAGCTTATTTCCATTGATTTTTAAGCAAGAATTTGCACCACACACCATGTAAACCTTAACTAACTTAGGGAACAACTTTTAGGTGATATATTTAGACTATTTAGAGACTTCATACTGTCTCACAACTTTAGTTTGCAAATATTGCTCATAACAGTCCTTATTTAGGCCTAGATTTGGCTACTAACTTACAAACAGTCCTTAGGTAGGCGAAAGAAACATTTAGGTACTCAAGCAAATCTAAAAATATAATTATAACATAAAATTATATCCATTAGCATGCTTGCTACAATATGTTAATCTTCTAGCACCAAAACAGTCCCCTTTTTGTCCATCTACGCCAGCAACCAAGCTTGGCTTGGCCCCGTGGGGCTTAGCTAAGCTTGGTGTGGCCACACTTGGCCTCATGGCCCCCATTTGAACCTGACTTTACCCCAACAACCCCTTAATAGGCTTTAGGGTTCAACCTAGTTTAATTAGGAGTTAGAAATCAAGTTTTTATGGTTCAACTTTTGTGCTATGCCATGAAGCTAAAATTATCCTACTAACACTGCTGTAGCAGTTGTTAGTTGTCACAGTTGCTGTCAGTGGGCAGCAGCTCTTGCTTTGGAATTTGCTGCACCTTATTTCCTCATTCTTGACCCTTTTTGCACCAAGTCTTGGGTATTACATAACTAGTAGTTATTCTTAGGGAAATACTACTTAAGCAAACTTAGTAGTCTACTTGTGCTAAACTAGAGCTCAAGGAAGCCCCACTGTTGCGCATGACTGTTGCTACGTGGGCAGCAGTTGTACCACTATACCATCTTTGGCTTTGAGTTTTAAATTTCCTTATATACCTTTAAACTCTTTGCTTATCAATATGTGTAAGATGTTCAGTTATCCCAACCTTGAGTTTTACCTAATAACTGACTTTTATTTAAAACCGTCCACTTGGGACTTTTGCCGAGCACATGGTGTGCACAGTTTAAAACTACTTGTGTCGTAGCTATTTGATTACTCTACTACTCCTTTAAGTCACCTTATAACACCACAACCAACCTATCTCCTTGTGGCTAAGCTAAGCAATATCAGAAAATAACTTAACAAGAGTTGGGGCATGACAGTCATCATAGCAACAACCAAAGCATAGCAGTCACTTGAGTCTACAGCAGTAACATAGTACAAAAAGAAAAACAGTCCTTCAAGCTCTTAACACAAGTGTTATAATATAATATATATTCATGCTTTAAAGAGTATATACAAGGCTTCTTACTTTAGTTCAAAACAGAACTTAAAAATGCCCAATCATAACAGTTTTTAACTTTTTCCCAGCTTTACCCTCTCTCGCTAAAACAGTCATAACTTTTTCGTTTCAAAACATTTTTGAGCGATTCTTGAGCCCACGAGAAGATAACTTCCGGGACTACAACTTCTCTTCAGATCACAAATCCAAATTCCAAACCGAACAGAACAGAAATCTGCTCTATGTGGACAGAATGTTCTGTTTTTAAACTGCACGACCCTCCTTCGCTAAAATGGTCATAACTCCTTCGTTTCAAAACATTTTTGAGCGATTCTTGAGCCCACGCGAAGATAACTTCCGAGGCTACAACTTTCATTCTTTGACCATTTCCAAATTCAAAACACAGAATTCCAGAATTTCGTGCAAAGGGACTGACCCGAGTTGATTAGACAGTTTTGACGCGACTACTATGAAAGATCGTAACTCTTTGCTCCGAAGTCGGAATTAGTCCGTTCCGGAGTCTATGGAAAGCTTATTCAGTGTACTATAATACCCCAAAAGCCCAGAATTTTCTGGATACATATACTGTCCCTGAATTTCTGTTTTAAGGTCAGCAGTCACACAATCTTTCGGACTTTTCGTTTTGTCTCAAGTGTTAATCTACCTTAGATTGTTAGTTATTTTGAGACATGTTAAGGTCAAGCATAGAGTACACTTATATAAGAAATTTGACACTAGTTTGGACTCTAAATCATAGTTAATATTCATAGATGCCACATCAGTCCTTAGCTTGGCAATTTATCAAACAGGTGGAGTGCAGTTTATATACATACTTATAATACATATATTCTCAGTCACTTGGTCCCAGCCTTATGGCTTTAAAACAACAATGATCTTTAAGCATAATGACAATTATAGCAAATACCACCTTTTTCACATAATAATCATTACAGAGAATTCATAGCCAATACAAAAGTAGCCTAACATGGTCACAAAGCCATCCGGCCAAGACTGTCCTATCTGTTTATTAACCAGAGCATGGAAAAGGATTGGAAAAAGGCCAGAATTACCTTATCTTGCTGCTCCGAAGATTACCAATGAGTTGAGCTTCTCTATCTCTCCCACTTCTCAATCGGCTCTCTTTCTTTTTCTTTCTATCAATGTGGGCTACGGTTTTTGAAGCTCAGTTTGTAGCATAACAACTGAGTTGGAGATACCTTATATGGCTACAAGTAATCTGATAAG
The DNA here is from genome assembly GCA_020205505.1 of Panax japonicus. NCBI lineage: Eukaryota > Viridiplantae > Streptophyta > Magnoliopsida > Apiales > Araliaceae > Panax > Panax japonicus. The sequence continues at coordinate 24,645,798 of CM035099.1, forward strand.
GAAGGCCTAGCCATCATTACCTACAACCAGTTCCATCATAATATCTATTTGGCTGCTACTTTGGCCCCTACACAGCCCCCTATCTTGGCCTCTAAAAGTTCTCCTGTTGCAGTCTACTTCTAGCAGCTAGTTGGCTTTGCAGTGATCTAGCCTCCTAACAGATAACTTAGGCACTCTTAGGGGTCAACTAACTTGTTAACTAACTAACTAACTGCTCTCTTTTTGGAACCAGTTTCTATTATCAGCTAACTAACAAGACTTGTAGCTTATTTCTACCAACATGGTTGCTGGAATGTACAATGACAGGGCTGGATTTAAATTAGTATTTGGGCTCAAAGTATGCAATCAACTCCTTATTTTTCCAACGTGGGCTACTGAATTTGGACATTAAGAGAGAGTGGATATAGCTTTATTTTGGGCTTAGTACAACTACCCTCATCACTTAAGAAATTAAAAAGATTGCACACAAGCTTGAAAAATTTAAGTTGACCCAATATTTACATGTGGACACTTACACATATCAATATATGTAAATTTATCTACCACGCTTATTTAGGCTAGCTAGATTGTAATTAGCACAAACATTACTAAAATAATGGTTCCATGTAATTTAATTAGCCTATTTGAGTACTCATCATTTTCCTTCTTTACTACCAAATAATACTTTTTGAATGAAATAAATTATAATATAATTATTCCATTAATCACATAGGTAGTTTCATGTCAAGAATATTTCATAACTAAGCCATGTTGGCTTTCCTTTTCATTCTTGATGTTTATATAACATTATATTAATGTATATTATTCTTCTCTTCCTTTCTATAATTTTCCTTCACAATTTATTTACATATAATAAATATATAATACTAATATATTTATTAAGCATAAACATTACATATTGCATAGTTTTTTACCCACTTATGCAATATAATATCATTCTTAATCGGGTTAGGTCTTATTCTTTCTCGTAACCTTATCGTTGAATCATTTCAACGTACAATTTTCTTAGATTTTTCTTAAAAATTTAAAATAAATCATCTATTTTCACTCTAGGTTTTAAACTTTAACATTTAATTTAAACATTCAAGATCTTCTAAATTTTCGGGTTGTCACATCATATTTTATAACTTAAAATATTTTTATAATACATTAAATGATTTTTAAAATCATTAATTTTATTTTCCATAATTTATTTAATATATTTATTAAATAACTTAAACATCATTAATATTAATTAATTAATGAAATTTCATCACAAAATATTAAAATTCATCAAAAATGACTTAAAATAATTTCTAACACAATAATATAATTTTTCATGATTTAAAACCATTTGAAATAATTTATTTAATATTATAACTAAATAAATAAATACCTTTTATATTCCAAAAATATTTAATATTGTTAAAATATACTCAAAATAATTGAAAACTATTTTTCGGACTTTAAAATAATTTTTCAGAATTTATTTTGTATTTTTCATAATTAAAAACTATTCTTTTCTATTTTTAATCAACTTTCGGAAATTCAGAAATTAAATTAATTAGAATCCGTCGCTAAAGGCTATAGCGACAGACAACCGTCGCTGTTGGTGTTCTTGAGCTCAAGAACACTGACATGGCCAGCTTCATGGTGGCTTGTTTGACCGTGTATAACTTTCAGTACAAAATGTTTCTGGGCGATCTATAAGTTCCAGATTGTAGTTCTCATGTAATAATACAACTATCAACAAACATCATGGCTAAACAACATCAGATCTAACAGTTATTAGCCATCAAAGTAGCTTGTTAGAGCTGTTATTCATAAAGAACAGTTCGTGGGGGTTACTTTGGATCTCTATAACTTGATGATCGTGTAATATTTATGTGATCTATCAATTACAGTGTGTAGACAACGTGTAGGACTACAACTTTAAAACTTAACATCATCATAACAATAAAAGATCCAACCGGAAATCGCTGGTCAAAGTGCAACACGGAATTTGTTCATCAAAAATCTGGGTTTGGTGTTTTGGCAGTTTTAGTCAACGGGATTTGACCGCCTATAACTTCCGATCTATAACAGATATGAACTTGATTCTTTTTGCATATTAAAGAACACATTACATACTACATATAACAACTTAAAAACAAAAAAAATCATGATTGAGCAAAGATCTATAGCCACTGACATATGACTGTCAGACCAAAATTTTTGGTTTTGACAGTTTGCTTAAATCTTCAAATTCGTGCACTTTGATGTTATGGGTCTTGGATTTAACAACCCATAACATCAATTGACATCATATTACACAATTTTCAACAATCAATTGTAACATTTAACAACAAATCGAAGGATTTCTAGAATTAGGGTTTATACCTCTTTTATGCTCAATTCTTGATTTTGTGTTTCTGATCTGTTGTTTGTGATTGTGGGGCTTGATAAAGGGACTGATATACTTGATAATTTCGTTGGTTTTGGTTGAGAGAAAAAGACTTGTGTATTGTGAACAAAATAGCTAGCAAAATGCAAATTTCTCTCTCTAATCTCTTATTAGACAAGCAAGATGCATGAATTGGCTGGAAAAGTAACTTGTTACTGTCAATTTAGAGTAGGTGGAGTTGTTAGGGTTGGTCACCAACTCTCACACTTGTCAAAAATCCAAAGTTTGCTTCAATAATGCTCAAAAGGGTATTTGTGTCATTTGATAAATCAATTTAATGACATTTTTGTCATTTACAAACCCTTAGGGTTTAGGGTTTAATCCAAGCAAACAAAAATCTAGGATTTCTAAAATTAGGATTTAGCAACTAGGGTTTATAAAGAAAATAAAATATTTTAGTTTCTAGAATTTAAAAATTAAAATTTATTAACTAGATTAGGTTAATAATTAAATTATACAACAACATTAGGGTTTAGTACCCCTACCCATATTAACCTTGCCAATTAGGCAATTAGTGTTTATAATTCTGATAATTAGGGTTACCATAAGCAAATTAAGATTTCTAACTTTTGAAATTAGGGTTTATAATATAGAAAAATAATAATGATTTTGAATGATTGCGATTCTCCCTAATTAGGGTTAATACATATAACACCGATTATAAATCACATTATCGTGATTACATAACGACTTTACAATTGCTCAAAGTCATGAATGACTTTTACATTAGGATTTCAAATCAATTAGGGTTTAACAGTTTGAAACTAGGGTTTCTATTTTTAATTAGGGTTTCTAAATATTAAATAAGGTTTAATAACAAAATTATATAATGCATAACATATATCATATAACACAGTTAAACAACAGTCTTGAACTCACAGCTGAGTTTTAAATTAGGGTTTTAACACTTATTACTAAGGTTTGGTCATAATACACCGTAATTGACCAACCATTATCAATATAGAAATACAGTACATATTCATAGCACTGAAAAATCAAAATATAATTAATATTATAATTTTATTATCGTTATTCCTTATCCCATAACCAAAATTAGGGTTATCATTAACACTAAAACTGTTCCACACATTAACATTACACACATAATCATACATATCTATAACACTAACAAATAATAATATAATATTATTATTTTCATTCCTTGATCAAAACCCAGAATTAGGGTTTGGATTCCATATCTGATTTATCTGCCATAATTAACCTTATAATTAAGTAGAAATAATTTACTTAATATCTTGAAGAAAATTCATATAATAAAATAAGTATTATAAAAATTCTATATTCATATCATATATTATTCAATTAATATAATTATCATATTTTCATGAAAAATAAACATTAAAAACATTTTTACTATAAAACTAATTATTATTAGAATATAATTTATAATGAGCAATAATTCTAAAATAAAATTATTCATAACCATTCATGTAATAAATATATTTTATATTCATCACATAATTACATACATAATACCTTTCACGCATTCTTACCTTTAAAATAAATAATTATTCTAAAATCATTTCCTATATTATTTAAATAATATAAGATTATATTTTCCTTGAAAAATAATTAATAAAACATTTCCAATAAGAAATTAATTAGTATAAAAATATAATTGATAATAATCAATAATTCTAAAATAAATTTATTTGCAATACTTAATGTAATAAATAAATTTTATTTATCACACATATAATTATAATTACACATTAACTTGACACATATCATTCATATTTATTTTAATAAATAAAATAAAAATTTATACGCAAAATTTATGATTTATTTATATAGAAAATATCGGGTTGTCACATTCACCCTCCTTTATAAAGATTCCATCCCCGGAATCACCTTTTAAAACCTATACATACCAGGGTACGTAACATACACAATCATTGCAATTAGATCTCTATCATAATTGATCGAATCGATCTTTAACTATTCAGCATAACGCTTATCTATCTCCTTAAACAGAAATTTGATTTCTAAGAGAACTCAAATTCCTCCTTCAAAATAATTTATAAAAATAATTTACTATATATAAAAAAATATAATAAGAAAATAAAAATTGGTTAGATTAATACCTGGAGTTGCATCCCCGGCTGCTATCGAATCCCGAACAGTCCCGCTGAAGACGCTTGCGGTTGATTTCGTTGGTTTGTTTGTTGAAGTTGATCCCGTTGTCGCCAATGTCCTGCTTCCTTGTTCCGTATTCGCATTCCTTGTTTCCATTTCCTTTCTTGAACAGTCTTTTACCTTATGCTTTATTGATTCGTACACAACACATTCACTATACATTCTTGGATTCAGACATTTTGGAAAGATATATATCCATTCTGTCCTTACTTTCCACACACAACTTTTCTTTTAATCACATTCCTGGCTTATTTATTAAAATTATCTTCTTTTATCATATAGGTGACAAAAGTTGTCTTTTGCCCCCACCGTTATCCTAGCTATCACATACGCTTTAACAGGGTCGGTTGATCTTCTACATCCTGGCGGCCCGGTTGTCTTGAAGTCTTTGAAGTTTGTCGATCGATTGTCTAGTTGATTTCCCACGACTGGTATTTCGTTCTGCATAGCTTGATCGTTCGCATTCGCAAAATTCTGTGTCGGGTCTGGTTGTCCTCCAGCTTTGTTCACAGGTCTTTCTTCCTTTGGTTTCGTTTTCTTTTTGACGGCATTTTCATAAATTATTCTTACATTCTAAGCCTTATCGTAAACGCAAAACTTTCTATTCAAATAATCATGTACTCAAAATATTAGATTTTGAAAACTCGGTCTACTGTAATAACCAGTGACCAAATAAATATCTACTATCTTTATACCAATTTATCCCATTAATCCAACATAAACTCATTTATACAAATTAACATGCCTTAGCACACATTGCTTTAAACATCCACTATCCCTTTGTGACTCAAAAGTCGGGAATCGCTGCCATAACTTATACAAAACATTACATTACACCAACATACCTATCATATATACCACATAAAATCATACATATCCAACTAATACTAATACTCCTATTCCTTACACATTCACTAACGATCAATTGCTTAGTAACCTATCTATTTCCATTATCCTCAATATCCATTCACCCACAACTATACCTAATTTGTCACAACTTATAACACATTATGAGTTTAAGAACTCATCACAAATATACGAGTTTAAGAACTCACCATAAATATACGAGTTTAAGAACTCAACATTGACTACTTATAATCCTTTAACTATACTTTTCCTATCAGTTATACTGATCATTTCTTAATCCGATACTGTACTTTCCCAAAATAACCACCTCTTTGAGGTAGCTTTCAATTTGAGCCTTTATTGCAGTTATTGACTTTTATATTGGCTCGGTCATGGAGGTTGACTTATTCTTTACGACTTAAGGGTATCCTAATTCTTTCTATCTAACAGCTATACACAAAATATCTTGATTAACAAATAATAAATACACACAACACATAAAAGTTTTTTAAATTATCTTTTATTTTGTTTGACGATGAATTTATCCGATTCATCTATCTTTAAACTCTATATGAGTTATTTATATTTTCAACGTTTCCCTCTGTTATAAGGTTATAGCCTAAATTCTAATCCACCTAAGGTTTCTAACCCTATAGCTCTGATACCAACCTGTAAAGTCCCCGAACCCGGATACTTGAAACCCGAACTCGGTACTTCACGATACCATTTCTATGAGCGGAAATATTACTAATAATAATAACAATAATTTAAATTTTGAACTTAACTTACATTTATCAGAGTCTAATCCCAAGTACTCAACCTTTACTACATTCTTTGCATGATATATAATACATATCATAACTTAGTACAGTCTAACTATTACAAAAGATACAAATACACAAATCCTATTTGCTTTCCTTTTTACTTGTTCTGGAATGAGATTTTCGGTCCTTCACACTTAGCTAAAAACATTTAAATTAAGCAAGGATGAACATTTGAGTGCCCAACAAGTATTATATATATAAGCTGAAAGAATTTAAATATTTTCTTTATAATATTCTTCTACAACCGGTCAATAGTTGTGAAGTAATCTGTACCAATAACAATAACATAACAACCCTCTTTCAAATTTTTGAAACTATGTATTGTCTATACATGGGGTTTCTGTGACACATTATGAACATTGTTTTCATTTTCGAAAGGGTTTAAACAGAAATTCATCTGTAAACCAGCCATATATATCTGAATTAACGAACAGAATATATATCTGAATTATCATATACTAACATGTTGATAATCAATGGGCGTATATAATATAGGTTTAACAATCTGTATAATAATAATATAATTTTGAAACATTCTTACACTTGTCCATTGCATTAAGAAAATGCAAAGTTAGGATACTTGCCTGATGCGCTGCTTATAATTACTCAACTTAGATTTATCTGTTATACTGAAACCTATCATTAATAAGATCATTCTATCGATTAGAATCACATATCATAACACATAGTACTGCTTATTGCAGTCAGTACATAACATAATCACATTGTCATACATGTTCAATAATCATGTTATCACAAACAAACATCAACTCATTCCTAATCACATTGTCACGCAACTTTATCCACCATTGAATCACAAATAAAATAATTAACTAACTAAATTTCTAAGTCCAGATCAATTTCTGAACCATGTCGGTCAACCGACATCTTTATCAGGTAATTATCGAGCCTAAGACTCTAAACAGTTGTTCAATACCCATTTAGACTAATTAAATAACAGTCATATCATTTTTCATGACCTTATAATAATTATAAAATAATTATTACCATTTACCATAATTTTTGAAATATCAGAATCATTATTAAATGATTTAAATATCAAACAATTCTATTATCATCAATATTTAATTAATATAAAACTATTAATCAAACCATTGCCAAAATATTAAAGTTATGTATAATAACTCAAAATATTCTTAACGTATTAATATTACCCTTAAATGATTTTTAAAACATTTAAAAATCATTATTAAATAATTACCATTAATATTTAAATATTAATGAACTATTTATCCAAATATTAAAAGTCATTAATTATAACTTAAAATATTTTTAAATTCATTTATATCCCTTTTAAATGATTTTTAAATAAATAAAACCATTTTAAAACTATTTATTTAATATAACTATTAAATAAATTTAATATCATTAATCATTAAATAAATATCATTAATATTAAATTATTAATGAAAATATCCCTTAAATATTAAAAGTTATATTTTATAACTTAAAATATCTTTAAACACTTTATTTTCATTTAAAATGATTTTTTTAAAATAATAAAATCATTTTAAACTAATTTATTTAATATAATTATTAAATAAACTAAATATCATTAATAATAAATTAATATAATTAATATTAAATTAATAATATTTTTCATGACAAAATATCAAAAGTCATATTTTATAACTTAAAATATTTTTATAATACATTAAATGATTTTTAAAATCATTGATTTTATTTTCCATAATTTATTTAATATATTTATTAAATATTAAACATCATTAATATTAATTAATTAATGAAATTTCATCACAAAATATTAAAATTCATAAAAAATGACTTAAAATATTTTCTAATACAATAATATAATTTTTCATGAATTAAAACCATTTTAAATAATTTATTTAATATTATAACTAAATAAATAAATACCTTTTATATTCCAAAAATATTAAATATTGTTAAAATATACTCAAAATAATTGAAAACTATTTTTCGGACTTTAAAATAATTTTTCAGAATTTATTTTGTATTTTTCATAATTAAAAACTATTTTTTTCTATTTTTAATCAATTTTCGGAAATTCAGAAACTAAATTAATTAGAATCTGTCGCTAAAGGCTATAGCGACAGACAACCGTCGCTGTTGGTGTTCTTGAGCTCAAGAACACTGACATGGCCAGCTTCATGGTGGCTTGTTTGACCGTGTATAACTTTCAGTACAAAATGTTTCTGGGCGATCTATAAGTTCCAGATTGTAGTTCTCATGTAATAATACAACTATCAACAAACATCATGGCTAAGCAACATCAGATCTAAGATTTATTAGCCATCAAAGTAGCTTGTCAGAGCTGTTATTCATGAAGAACAGTTCGTGGGGGTCACTTTGGATCTCTATAACTTGATGATCGTGTAATATTTATGTGATCTATCAATTACAGTGTGTAGACAACGTGTAGGACTACAACTTTAAAACTTAACATCATCATAACAATAAAAGATCGAACCTAAAATCGCTGGTCATAGTGCAACACGGAATTTGTTCATCAAAAATCTGGGTTCGGTGTTTTGGCAGTTTTGGTCAACGGGTTTTGACCGCCTATAACTTCCTATCTATAACAGATATGAATTTGATTCTTTTTGCATATTAAAGAACACATTACATACTACATATAACAATTTAAAAACAACAAAAATCATGATGAGCAAAGATCTATAGCCACTGACATATGACTGTCAGACCAAAATTTTTGGTTTTGACATTTTGCTTAAATCTTCAAATTCGTGCACTTTGATATTATGGGTCATGGATTTAACAACCCAGAACATCAATTGACATCCTATTACACAAATTTCAACAATCAATTGCAACATTTAACAACAAATCGAAGGATTTCTAGAATTAGGGTTTATACCTCTTTTATGCTCAATTCTTGATTTTGTGTTTCTGATCTGTTGTTTGTGATTGTGGGGCTTGATAAAGGGACTGATATACTTGATAATTTCGTTGGTTTTGGTTGAGAGAAAAAGACTTGTGTATTGTGAACAAAATGGCTAGCAAAATGTAATTTTCTCTCTTTAATCTCTTATATAGACAAGCAAGATGCATGAATTGTCTGGAAAAGTAGCTTGTTGCTGTCAATTTAGAGTAGGTGGAGTTGTTAGGGTTGGTCACCAACTCTCACACTTGTCAAAAACCCAAAGTTTGCTTCAATAATGCTCAAAAGGGTATTTGTGTCATTTGATAAATCAATTTAATGACATTTTTCACTACTAGAAAAATAAGAATACGTGACGGAATTTTGTGACAGTTTTTAAAAACAATCACAAAAGATAGTAATTTGTGATGGACTTTTTAAGCAATCACAAAATAATAGTATATATGATGGCTCTTAGTGATGACTAATCTTGCCATCAATGTATTATAATTGTGATGGTCATATCAATCACACCAATTTTTTCACGCAAAATAATTTTTCTTTTTGTGACGCACTAAGTCATCACTTATAGATATACCCTTTTCATGATTGTATTTAAGCTATCACTAATATTTTAATGTAAAAAATAATCAAAACAATATTTTATGACGGTCATGACAGTCATTAAAAAGATAGATTTTTGTGACGACTTTTATTTGTAATTACAAAAAAGAAGGTATTTTGTGATGGAATTTTCAAGCCATCACAAAATAATAAAATATAAGATGGTTCTTAGTGATGACTAATTTTACCATCATTATAGAGTATTTGTGACTGCCATTGCAATCACCAAATCTTATGTGGAAGTAATTTTGTTTAGTAAGTCAACTCACATATGTTTCCTTTTATATTTTGTTTTAAAATTGTAATCATGATCTGGACTTTGGTGTAGTGGTAATACTCGTTATTTAGTTTGCAAATGGGAGATGGTTCGAATCCTAAAAGTATCATTTGATACAATTAATACATTGAAATAAATTATATGTAAATAGAGATTCACGTTCTTACATTTGATCCCTAAAGTCTTGTTTTTTTTTTGTGATGACTTTGACAATCACAATAGATTACGTGTTAATGTGATTGTATTAATCATCACAAAAGCACTAAGCGTTTGCGTGATTGCCAAAATCATCACGTAAAACTTTTCATGATGGGCGTATACAAGACGCCCATTGTGATGCTTAAAGCCATCACGTAAACCTTTCGTGATGATTTTTCTATTTTTTGTGATGGATTTTGGCCATCATAAATGACCATTTTTTTAGTAGTGTTTGTCATTTGCAAACCTTTAGGGTTTAGGGTTTAATCCAAGCAAACAAAAATCTAGGATTTCTAAAATTAGGATTTAGCAACTAGGGTTTATAAAGAAAATAAAATTATTTTAGTTTCTAAAATTTAAAAATTAAAATTTATTAACTAGATTAGGTTAATAATTAAATTATACAACAACATTAGGGTTTAGTACCCCTACCCATATTAACCTTGCCAATTAGGCAATTAGTGTTTACAATTCCGATAATTAGGGTTACCATAAGCAAATTAGGGTTTCTAAATATTAAATAGGGTTTAATAACAAAATTATATAATGCATAACATATATCATATAACACAGTTAAACAACAATCTTGAACTCACAGCTGAGTTTCAAATTAGGGTTTTAACACTTATTACTAAGGTTTGGTCATAATACACCGTAATTGACCAACCATTATCAATACAGAAATACAGTACATATTCATAGCACTGAAAAATCAAAATATAATTAATATTATAATTTTGTTATCATTATTCCTTATCCCATAACCAAAATTAGGGTTATCATTAACACTAAAACTGTTCCACACATTAACATTACACACATAACCATACATATCTATAACACTAACAAATAATAATATAATATTATTATTTTTATTCCTTGATCAAAACCCAGAATTAGGGTTTGGATTCCATATCTGATTTATCTGCCATAATTAACCTTATAATTAAGTAGAAATAATTTACTTAATATCTTGAAGAAAATTTATATAATAAAATAAGTATTATAAAAATTCTATATTCATATCATATATTATTCAATTAATATAATTATCATATTTTCATGGAAAATAAACATTAAAAACATTTTTACTATAAAACTAATTATTATTAGAATATAATATATAATGAGCAATAATTCTAAAATAAAATTATTCATAACCATTCATGTAATAAATATATTTTATATTCATCACATAATTACATACATAATACCTTTCACGCATTCTTACCTTTAAAATAAATAATTATTCCAAAATCATTTTCTACATTATTTAAATAATATAAGATTATATTTTCCTTGAAAAATAATTAATAAAACATTTCCAATAAGGAATTAATTAGTATAAAAATATAATTGATAATAATCAATAATTCTAAAATAAATTTATTTGCAATACTTAATATAATAAATAAATTTTATTTATCACACATATAATTATAATTACACATTACATTGACACATATCATTCATATTTATTTTAATAAATAAAATAAAAAAATTATACGCAAAATTTATGATTTATTTATATAAAAAATATCGGGTTGTCACAACTAGTATGTCATCCTACAAGTTTAGAAGTTTAGACAACACAATGCTCATGAATAATGTTTTCAAAATGTCTAAGTTTCTTTTCTTCAAATCCATGTCATGACAACCTAATCATGCAAGGCAACTTCAAATCACAAGTCACATTTGTACATGTTTCTCTCTATGTCAAAATATAACCACTTCATGCTTTAATACTTAGTTTACAAAAGATAATGGAGTTTGCCTTTGAAATCATTTTATCATGAATGATGTAGTATAGCACATATAAGAAAACTTTAAAACTCTCATCATTAGTAACTAAGTCATGTTAACATCTTCTCAAGTTCAGAACCTACCTCATGTAGCATTCATGCATCTTAGTTCTAATATATCAAGTTTTTCTTGAAAACTTCTCTAATACAAGGTCTAACAATTTTCATCATAAACAAGGACACTATAAACATCATATCATGCTCATTTATATTTGAACTCAATCATGTATATAAAACACTAAGTTCAGAACTTGTAGAACATAAGTTCCCAGAAGGTTTGTTTTCAAAATCTTTAGGTCTCTTTTCAAAAAAAATATTAAGTCATGCTAATGCTTTCTATTATGAACAAGGAAATCTTATATGTCATATCTATTATCATGCATTTTTATGTTATATTAATTAGAATAACATATTCCATCGTCGGGAGCACTATACTTGCGTATGTGCTCGTTCGACGCCCTCTGATCGCCTCTGAATACGTAACTGTCATAAATATGACTATTTTGATCCTTCCTAACGACCTCAAATCGAAACACTTGAAGCAAAAAAGTTGTAGGTCTATTCGTCCTCGTTCCGGATCATCTTGAATCACCTCAATCGGAGTTCGTATGAAATAGTTATGGCCGTTTTACCAAAATAGGTCAAAGTAGTCACAGTCAGCACACATGGGGCGCAACCGTGCCCCTTTTTCTCATCATTACAGTGCACTCACACCATTTCCCAGCCCCAGCTATGCGCCCCCGCGCACGGGCGGGACCCCCGCGCGTGGCTTCGCACATATAATAGTTTCAGACTTAACTTTCTAATTTTAAGTCCGAATTAGTTGGTTTTCGATTCATTGGACTCGTTAAAATTTTAGCTACCCATCTACCGAGTAATTATAAAACTTCAAAATCATTAAATAACCCAAAGATTAATCTAAAACTCATATTCATACTAAATTTTCATGTTTTGACAAATTTAGTGAATTCATTCACTACGAATTCGTTTCTAAACCAAATTGATTCGTTTAACTTTCGTTGTTTTTGCATTAAACTATATTAACAACATCTAACAATAATTCATGGATTACATTAACACTTAGCCATCAAATTTGTGACTCAAAAGTGACTTTTTCTTAACATTTCTAAGAATTTGCAAGACTTAGGATTTAGAATACATATAACAGTAGTGTTACCTTCTTTGAAGCTAGAATGATCATTTGCTTCCAATCTCAGATTATTCACTCAATTCCAAGACCTCAGCCTCTATATGGAATTTATCAGACAAGTTCAACCAACATGAAAATGAATACATAACTCCTATTTATATAGAGAAAACTTGGACTCGATATTGGCATTACACTAAGGTTGGATTTATGAGGTAATGGAACAATACATTGGTTAATTGAGAGTTGGCCAACCACCCAAAGGCTTAGCCATCATCACCTAAGTCTAGCCTTTTGGAAAAATACGTAAGTTAGCTTCATGTTACTATTCGTTGTACTAGGAAGGTCACTCATTTTGGGACAAGATATAAATCTTAGTAACTTGCTCAACTAAGGCTTTGTTTGGTCCTTTTAATTCCCATAATGTAATATTAAGGTACAATTGCTACCATGTTAGGAATTTAAAGATAAACTTTATACTCATATAATATAATCCACGTACATTAAATACATGTAATGAAATATCGCAGTCATGTATTATTATCCGAGTAGTTCCATAATTATTTCTACTACTCACATAACCACATTATAACCTTATTTAATATTAATGTTTATTCAAACATTTAATTTCCTTCCCAACTTCTAGAATACACATATATTTAATCATTTCTGTATTAAAATCATTTATGATTTTATTGTACCACTTGATACCTTATATTATTAGTCTCAATTAAACGTCACACTTCATGTAATCTTAAGCCATAGGTATTATATATTACTACTACCCACATTTTCCATATTACACATAGTAACATAAAATACTATTTAATGATAATGTCCACATTAATATTTTAATTTGGCTAAATATCATTCAGTTGGGTACTTTCAATCCATTAATTCATATCACCCAAAAATATTATAATGATAATTATTAATCATTAATTCTCTTTTAATAATTTCAGTTAAATCTTCAGTCTGGCTTAACATTAATATTTAGGCCATACAAGGCTCATCTATCTTATTTACTGGAGTTATATTTAACTCAAGCTCATTATTTCTTTAATAAAATATTAGGGTCTAGCTCACGTTTGGCTTTTCCTCAATTCCACATTAATATAAAGTTTAGGTCACACTTTATCAGAATGCTAATTTGTTTAGCTTACTTAAATAATTATATACTTTACACTTAGAATAATTAATATTTACTCTATTATTTAAATTATACACTATACATATAATTATTTGATTGTCCCAAGCGAACTTCTTCAACCATTACATTTAGCCACATCTCAAATATTATTCTAATATATAAATCTCTAACCAATATTCACTTATATATATATATATATATATATTGGTTTTCTTCTATCGTCATCAATATACATATATACAAGTCTAAACCTAGCACGCATCGAGTCTTTAATAGTATTCAATATAGTACACTGAGTGGTTTCCCACAAACAACCAACAAATTAGTTTCTATCTCGTCTACACTATTTTCACAGTGAGTTAGATCAGTTAGTAATTCGTATATACCTCCGCTATCTGAAGGAATTGTTTAGCCCAGCTTCTATACATCCACCATTAAAGGGTATGATTGCACTGCCTTAGACTTGATACTTACTCGTACACATACTCAAGAAATTGGTGATTATCAAAGAAATTTTAATGTCACCAACTTACTATAATAAAATTATTTCACATAAATTATTTAATCATCAATAGATAAATTTTATCCATCTTCTTACTAATTCCTCTCTACAATATATAATAATAAATATATAATAATGATATATATTTATTAAACACAACATCACTTATTACATAGCTCATATTACCCCATGTAACACAATACCACATTCCTCGTAGCACATTTATATATTCTTTTTTGAACCCATCTCATGCTTTAAGAATTTAATTTACTAAATTCTTATTTTAATGTTTTCTAAAAATTCGGGTTCTTACATGTAGTACTTTTCTTAGCTTCTTTAATATATTTTTTTGTTATATACTAAGGATGAACGTTGTGTCATTGGGATTCCCGATAGTCTCAACGTATATAATTCATTCCACATTTGTTAACTTTTATTCTTAAACAAATTAACAAGGCTCGATGCTTCTGATGCAGATAGATGATGCTCTACGATCATGATCATGGTGTCTTGCTACCTTGGTGCTTGATCCGGTGCTGATGGATAAGAACACTATGATTTCTCTTAAATACTGGTACACTACAATCTTCATTTGCTTGACTTGTAGATTCTACGCTTCCAAGAGCACTCTACGATTCTTGAGTTTTACTCGGCAGGCATTTGGACCACTCTACCATTCCAGGAGAGGCCCTCCAAAGCAGACATACTACGATTCTTGATACTCTACGATTTTGCCTTGGCTTCTGCAATCCTTTGATTAGCTTGATAGACTACGATTCTGTTTACGCCTGTCTATTACATCTCAAGTCATAGATCAGCCTAACAGCTTTGATCTTTTCTTCTATACATTCTTTTACAGAATGAAAAATATTAAAGCTCAGATCAACCTAACAAGTTTGATCTACCACTAAGTCCTTATACATGTATTCCTTGAAGGACTTAAATATAATCATGAATATTTACTTTCAACATCAAATTTAAATATGCAATCTCCCAATAATCTCCCTTGTTTGATGTTGACATAACCAAGGAGATTTGTATCATGATTATCAATCTCAAGATGCAGTTGCTAGAAAGTAAATATGACTTAGTGTTTCAGTGAGCAACAAAAATCTCTAGAGAATAAGCATGGATTTATTGATGTTTTTAAAGATAAATTTTATAATAAAGCTTAATTTCATCAATAAGAAGTGAGTTCCAACTTATCTCTATTTCTTCTGCCTTTGTTCCTCGGAGGATTGACATATTCTATAGCTCTCCTTCTCCAGCAGGCTTCGTTTCTCCATGCTGTATCTTCCAGTTCGCTTTGACTTAGTCGTTCCCAATGATCGTGTCTATTCATGAATGCAGGATCTCTAATTGGCATGTTTAGGCCTGTAGTGGTTACACTTTGTGAGCTGGGAGAAGGCCCTTGACTCCTTAGCGGTTGTGCCATAATAATTTGTTGTTGTTGAGGTCGTGGAGTCTGATGACGAGGCTATTTTGAAGGAGAGATCCTTGAAGATTGAGCAATGAATTTGCCTTTGCCTTTCTCTTCTTCCCCTTTATTCTCATCTTTATGTCAGCATCAAGGGTTCGAATGTCTTCAGACAGTCGATTCATGCCTTGGACGACGAGTTCGTAGAGCTGATTTTTGGAGTTAGCGATGTCTTCACGATTTTCTTGGACCAAAGACTCAGTTCAAGATTCTTTCTTTTGAAGAATGGCCAAGACAAATTCCGTTCGTTGAATTTGACCCATGGAGAATGCTTGGAATTCTTTCATTTGGGTTCATAAACTTGTGAGACTCTCCATTATAAGCTTATTTTGAGATTCCCGAGTCTTTTTGCAGAAGGAGAACTACTTCTTTGTGCTTCTTGGCAGCCTGAAAATGAATTTGATCACATTCGTTGATACTTTGGATCATTTCCTTGATGATCTCCCTAAGCTTCTTTGTAAGCTCAGTACTTAGGTTGCTTGGGAGGGTGTTGGCAACATCGATCAAATGAGTCAGCCTCAGATGAACAAGGTGTGAGTGAACTTCAAGATCTTCTTGAATGTCCTTGGTCACCTTCTGAGATGCTTTAGACAACTCTGTTTTGGTAGGAAGATCTTATATAAGCTCAAGGAGTTACTAAGTATTTGGAGGAGAGGCTCTAGTATATTGATCTTGCAAATTGTAGAGCGCAAGATCAAGATCAAAATAGTTATGGGTTGATGAGGAAGGAATTTTTGATGGAGGAGCAGGTGTGTGAGGTTGAGTCTCAGGATGAGGTGACTCTACGATTTGAGTAGGTGACTCTATGATTTGATTTGGATCAATAATCGTGGAGTGAGAAATGGTAGGAGACTGGATCAGTACAAAATTAGGCATATTTGGTTCATCAGTTAGAAAATATTGGGATTTTATAACTGGAAATTGATTTAGTGGATGCAGTATTACTTCCAACCATCTTTGAAATTCATAGAATTGATTGAAGGTTGATGGTGGACAGTGACTAACCTTGAAAGATATGGGAATACATTGTACCTCACGCCCATTTTCTGAAGAGGGACCATTAGTGATCAGCTTCCAGGTAAAAGGGAGGTTTTCTGGGAATCCATGAGCTAGCACAAAGATTGCTGGATAAGTTTTGAAGGTCCGGAACATGTGATCCCAGGAGTTGAGGATTTAGGCTCTGTGAAAGGGCATCATAGGTAAATAGAAGAACAGTTGATTGTAGTTGGCTCTCCTATATCCGTCCCAACCCACTGCTATAATCTTAACTTTGTCATCCTCTTCTTCTTCCCTATCTTTATTTGAGGTTTCCACTACATCAATCATATTTACTTCTCTTCTTTGTTCTTCTGCATTCTCCACCTCCATAGCTTCAACCCTTTCCATTTCTTCAGTTTTAGCAGCTAAGACCTCTTGAGGAGCTGAGGGAGATTCATGATAATCTTTTTGTAATCATGGCCATGATAATAGGAGAGGTGAGTCAAGTGGAAATTTCAGAAAGAGGAGATTCAACAATGACGGGAAGACATCAGCAACATCACCAGCACCAACAACAAATTCTAGGGGAGGAGAAAGACCAACAATTAGATGTTACAAATGCGGGAAAGAGGGACATATCAGCCCAAACTGCCCACAACAATCCAATGTATGTTATAACTATAGAAAGGAGGGCCATATAGCTCAAGATTTTTCTGTAGCAAAACCAAGTTCAGCATAGATGGTGACTCCAAGGGCTGTCCCGGATAAGTCAAAATCAGTGGTTCCTGGAAGAGCGTTTGTTGTGACTGGCCAAAACGCGAGAAACCCGAATGAAGTGATCACGGGTAAGCTAATCTTGAATTCTTACGAAGTTTATACCTTACTAGATACCGGTTCTACCCATTCTTTCATCTCTCCTGTTTGTGCTCAACATTTAAACTTGACTCCGGAGAATTAGACTTTAACTTATCTGTTGAAACTCCATTGGGTGAAACCTTTGTTACATATACAGTTTATAAATCTTGCTTGATCCAAGTTGGCACTATCACATTACCTGTTGATCTTATCTCTTTAAAGATACTTGCTTTTGATGTGATTTTAGGAATTGATTGGTTAACCACTCATCATGCCAAAATTGATTGTTTTCGTAAGGTTGTTAGTTTTCATATTCCTAACCAACCTGTTATACGAATTAAAATAACTAAACCACTAAAATCAGTCACTGTCATATCAAGCCACAAAGCTATTCATTTATTGAAAAACGGATGTCAAACTTTTTAGCCCATGTTATGGATTTGAACAGAGACAAGTCAGATTTGGATAATATTTTTGTTGTTAGAGAATGTCCTGATGTATTTCCTGAAGAACTTCCCGGTCTATCCCTAGAACGTGGTGTTGAATTCTTTATTGACCTTGAATTGGGTACAAAACCCATTTCTAAAACCCCATATCGAATGGCTCCTATTGAACTTCAGGAGCTAAAAGTCCAACTACAGGAGTTATTAGACATCGGTTTCATTCGTCCTAGTACATCTCCTTGGGGTGCTCCTATTTTATTCGTAAAGAAGAAAGATAGGAGTATGCAACTTTGTATTAACTACCGAGAATTAAACCATGTCACCATCAAGAATAAGTATCCGTTACCTCGCATTGATGACCTGTTTGACCATTTGCAAGGAGTACAATTCTTTTCAAAGATCGATCTTTGTTCTCAATATCATCAGCTGAAGATTAAAACTGAGGATATTCCAAAGACTGCCTTCAGAACTCGGTACGGGCATTATGAATTCTTAGTTATATCTTTTGGATTGACTAATGCTCCTGCTACTTTCATGGTTATGATGAACCGTGTATTCAAGGAATATTTGGATCAGTTCGTTGTTGTCTTTATTGATGACATCCTCATCTATTCTAAAAGCCGTGAAGATCATGAGCACCATTTGAAGCTAATACTTGAAAGGCTTTATGAAAACAAGCTATATGCCAAGCTGAAGAAATACTAGTTCTGGCTTGAGGAAATAGCATTCGTTGGGCACATGGTGTCAAAACATGGAGTATCTATTGACCTGACGAAGATTGAAGCAATACAAAGTTAGGAGCAACCGAAGTTGGTGACCGAAGTGCGTAGCTTTATGGGCTTAGCTAGTTATTATCAGAGATTCGTGGAAGGATTTTCTCGAATCGTTACTCCGTTAACTCAGTTGAATCGGATGGATACAAAATTTGTATGGAGCGAGGAATGCGAGAAGAGTTTTCAAGAGCTCAAGAGGAGACCCATTTTGGCACCTGTTCTGGCAATACCATCTAGTTTGGATGGATTTTTTATCTATAGTGATAATTCAGGCAAAGGGATAGGATGTGTTCTCATGCAACATAGGAAAGGCATAGCCTATGCCTCGCGATAACTCAAAGAATATGAGTGGAATTATCCTACTCATGATCTGGAGTTGGCAACAGTCGTTTTAGCGTTGAAGAAATGGAGACACTACTTGTACGGGGAGAAAGTGGAGATTTATACGGACCATAAAAGCCTCAAATATTTTTTCACCCAAAAAGAACTCAACATGCGACAATGACGATGGCTTGAGCTTTTGAAAGATTACGATCACACTATTCAATATCATCCTGGAAAAGCAAACATAGTAGCTGACGCATTGAGTAGAAGATCATATGCGAGTACGAGTGCGATATTGTCAACGCAAAGGCCCATTTTGTATGGCTTGCAAAGGATGGAGGTAGAATTAAAGACTCCAGGGACCCACTTGATGATAGCAAATATACGAGTAGAACCGACTTTAATCGATAAAGTTAAAGCTGCTCAAGATACGGACCTGGGGTTGATGCGTATGAAGAAGAAAGTGCAAGAAGGAGCTATTCTAGAAGCAAGAATCGATGAAGAGGAATACTTCTAGTCAACTCTAGACTTTGCAATCCTAACGATTTTGACTTGAAGCATAGAATCATGATGGAGGCACACAACACCCCGTTTGCAATCCATCCTGGGAGTACCAAAATGTATCATGATATTCAACATACATTTTGGTGGAACAATATGAAGAGAGAGATTACGGAGTTTATCTCATGGTGTTTAACTTGTTAACGTGTAAAGGCGGAGCATCAAGTACCAAAGGGTCCATTGCAACCACTTGAGATTCCGGATTAGAAGTGGGAACACATTACCATGGATTTCGTTACAGGTCTTCCCAAAGTTTCTCATGGCATAGGTGCTATTTGAGTTATTGTTGATAGATTAACCAAGTCTGCTCATTTCTTGCCGATGCGTGAGACTTATTCCCTTGAAAGTCTTGCTCGTATATACGTGAATGAGATTGTGAGATTGCATGGCATGCCAGTATCCATAGTTTCGGATCATGACCCAAGATTCACTTTAAGATTTTGGGTTAGGTTGCAGAAAGCTATGGGCACGGATTTACGATTCAGTTCAGCATACCATGCTCAAACGGACGAGCAATCGGAAAGAACTATTCAAACCCTTGAAGATCTATTAAGACTTTGTGTCCTAGATTTCAAACAAAGTTGGGATAAGTATTTGCCACTGGTGGAATTCTCCTACAACAATAGTTATCAATCAAGTATAGGCATGGCTCCATTTGAGGCATTGTATGGACGAAAGTGTCGTTCTCCAGTATGCTAGAACGAGGTGGGTGAAATGACTTTGTTGGGACCGGAATTGGTACGCATGACTACAGAAAAAATCCAAATGATTCGACAACGTATTCAAACCTCACAGGAACGACAAAAGAGTTATGCTGATCTTCATCGAACGTACGTGGAATTTAATATTGGGGATTATGTATTGTTTTGTGTTGCTCAATGGAAGAGAGTTAAAAGATTTGGAAAGAGAGGAAAGCTCAATCCAAAATTTGTTGGTCCATTTGAGATTCTTGACCGAATAAGAAATGTGGCCTATAGACTCGCATTACCTCTAAACATGTCTCGTGTTCATAATGTTTTTCACATATCTATGTTTCGTAAATATGTGAAAGACCCGAACCACATTATTGAGTTAGAACCAGATGAGATAGCCGAAGATTTAACGTACAAGGAGGTACCTGTTAAGATCTTTGGTAGGAAAGAACATGTCCTACGCACCAAGGTTATAACACAAGTTAAGGTTTTGTGGAGGAACCATGCTATTGAAGAAATGACCTGGGAGTTGGAATCGGAAATAAAAGTTAGGTACCCTCACCTGTTCGAAAAACCAGGTATGTACGTCAATTTTGAGGATGAAATTTTATAAGGAGGGGAGGTTGTAAGACCCCAACTTATTATAAATAAAATTGAATTTTTCCTCTATTCATTATTCTAAATTAATAAGGTGTTAATTGGATATAATGCTTTGGTTATGGGTGAAATGTGAAAATTTTGCAAAATAAGCAAATGGTTATAAAATATTCATTTCTGTCGGGGAATATTCGTTTGGTCATGGAATATTCTTTTTATCGGGGAATATTCATACGACGGCGCAACCATTTGTGTGCCCCATAACGGGAAACGGTTGGATGAAGGAAAATGACAAAGTATGAGTTTTTATAAATAAACGGCGTAGTTGTTACCGTTAATACTGTTGAAATTCCTGGTGGTTAAAATACAGTAATACACGTGGTTGCACAGTAGCACACGGTATTGCACAGTATTGTTGAATTATTGATTCTTACGTAAGAATGCACTACTCAATAATTGTTACAGTATTTACTGTTCAATATTTTATTTTATTGATTCAATAATTGATGCGTTGATATTTTATATTATTGTTGTTTCAATAATTGTCACTGCACAGTATTTCCCATTATCAGATCAATAATTCATATTATTTGAATAATATTATTAGATAACATTATTGGCAATGTCTAGAAAGTTCTGTCAAGGAGAGGTTTGGTCACCTAATTGTGCGTCAGTAAGGAGAAATCCTTATTGGAAAGCCCCCTCTTTCCCGAGAACGGCCTGGTTGTCATAATTGTGATTCTGTAATATTATTTATGAATAATTAATTATTGATTTATATGATAAGAAAATATTTATTTGATGTGGATATAAATGATGGATTTATTTATGTGGTTATAAATGAAGGAATTAATGCTGAGGTGTTTTATCAGTATTTTGTCGGAATGAATGTATTAAAAATCATCCGTTTGTGGATTTCAGATATTTTCTATTTGGAATTTGGAAAAACTCAAATATACAAACTTGTATAGAATTAGATTTCGTGTGGAATGGACATAAAATTCATATTTTCTGATAAACAGGCTATTTTCTATGAATTACTGATGTTTTGGAAAATAAAATGATTTTTATTAAATTATGGGTGAGACCCACTTGTGGTTGGTGTTGAATACATGTGGGCTACTGAATTTTTTTGAAATGAGGGGCTGAAGTTTGTCAAAGAAACATGTATAGGAAAAATGAGATTATATTATATTTTATTAATTTAGTCTTCTTTGGCGTTCTAACATTTTCCTATAAATAGACGCTTAGGTTAGAATTAAAAATCACACCAGAAATAAGTTTTCTTTCTCTCTAGATTATCGAGCGTATTTTTGTAAGTATTTTGATATTTTGAGAGTTGCTGTTCGGTACAAGTTTCCTTCGGCTTTCTATCCGATATTCCGACCAGAAGTACCGTTATTTAGAGGTAAGGGATGTTATTTTCTTCTTAAATTATATTATTTTCTTCAATATCATTATGCCAGAATATTGGTTTGAACTTTTTAATTAATTTGGAACTTTTTATGTCGGGGTTACTATTCACGTATACGGCACTATTCACGTATACGACACTATTCACAAAAAAATAAAAATTTTCTTTTTTGTCCAAGATTTCTATTATGATTACTATCTTTGATTGTATCTATGTTTTGATCTTTAATTTTGAATTCTGCTTCAAAATTGGTTATTATGGTGTATTATTGATCTTGGATAAACTGTAATACGAATCCCTAATATTTGTCCTTCAGTCTCATTGAATTCATTTTCTTTAAAATATTTTTCATCATCCTCAGTCCTAAATGATGATATTACTGAATATCTTTGGCCTGTAGTGCAAAGATGAATGATTAACTGATGAATATCTTTGGCCCATAGTGCAAAGATGAACAAGTGTTGAGATGAACATGACCAACTGGTGATACAAATGAATATCTTTGGCCTGTAGTGCAAAGATGAATATTTGATTAAAGATGTATATTGATTGTTGTTACAGGAATAAAATATTGATGATGGACTTTTAAATCTTATAAGATAGTAGAACTCATTCTCTACTTGACTCTTCTAAT
Source organism: Panax japonicus (assembly GCA_020205505.1). Taxonomy (NCBI): domain Eukaryota; kingdom Viridiplantae; phylum Streptophyta; class Magnoliopsida; order Apiales; family Araliaceae; genus Panax; species Panax japonicus. The sequence goes on from CM035099.1 coordinate 24,669,379, forward strand.
GGATTGCTGTTTCCGCTGTATTTGTTGATCTAAAACTTGTTGTCTATTATATTTTATCATATTTTTCCCTATTGAAGACTAATGATAATTTGTTGTATATTATCTTAGTCATAATATTCTTTACTGGGCTAGTTGAGCTCACCCTTTTCCTTTTTGTTCCATTTTTCTTCTTAGGAGGTGAGAAGATTGCAGGATCTAGTTGGGGTATGGAGTGATGGTTCTAGAAAGATGTTTTAGCAGTCCTCACTATTTCTATAAAATAGTGTATGAATAAATGTAATGAGGACTTATTTGAGTGCGGATATTGTCTAGAAGACAATATTTGTATTTAAACTCACAGTATGTGTTGTCATATTTTGCACGAAAATTGTATTATTGAAGTTGTAGTTTGGTTTCTGTACCATGTATTTGGTGACTCAGAATGGGTGTTGTATACCTATTTTGGGGGCATCACAGTTGGTATCAAAGCTTAGGGATATCGTCTCTAGCGGAGATCAGGGAATAGAACTAGGAGGGGAGAGATGAGTAAATCCTTTTCTAATGTGTCCTGTCTAAGATTATTTGTTGGTCGATCATAATATAGGGAAATTATGTGATATTTTAATTTGTTTAATTAACCCTTGTTTTATAGCAGTATTTAAGAATGGCTGCTGAGAACGTTAATAATGGAGTGTATGAGACTGTGGAACAACCTTTAGTCACAAAGCAGGAGAACGTGTAACATGAAGGCAATATTCCTCCTGTAAATAATACTACCGAGCAAACGATGAATGTTGGAATGTTTAGGAGCTTTTTGTAGTTCATGCAAAATCTGACGAGGGAGACTCGTGTACAAAATACGGGTGGAAACGATGGCAATGCACAGTCTGTCACAGCCAAGCAGTTCAAGGAGTTGGGACCACAAGATTTCTGGGAAAAGCCTAATCCGATTAAGGCAGAAACATGGGTCAAGCAAATTACCAAGATATTCGATGTCTTGGGATGTACGGAAGAACAAAAGGTTCCATTCGCCACCTATATATTCCGTGGTGAGCAGATTACTGGTGGGAATCCGTGAAGCGTACCCAGCCAGCCGCACTTAACATGTCTTGGGAAAGATTTCAGAAACTATTCAATGACAAGTACTTTCCTGAAAGTATTCATCATATGAAGGAGGTAGAGTTTATTAGACTGGAACAGAATAACATGACGGTGTCTCAGTACGAGGCGAAGTTCGCGGAGTTATCCAGGTTTACACCTCATTTGGTAGAAAATGAGGAACGTATGACGCGGATATTTCTAAGAGGTCTAAAACCCGAGATTCGTCAATAACTTATCTCTCATAAATTTTCTCTGTATTCTGATTTTGTCAACAGGGCTCAATTATTAGAGGAAGATAATGAGTATACTCAACCGAGGGACCACAACCAGGGTCATACCGGTGACATCAGTCATTAGAGCGATGATAACTAGCGAGGAGGAAAAATTACAGACAAAGGCGATAACCACTCGGGTGGTAATCGTGGCCATGATAATAGGAGAGGTGAGTCAAGTGGAAATTTTAGAAAGAGGAGGTTTAACAATGACGGGAAGACATCAACAGCAGCACCAACACCAACAACAAATTCTATGAGACGAGAACGACCGCCAGTTAGATGTTACAAATGCGAGAAAGAGGGACATATCAGCCCAAACTTCCCACAATAATCCAAGGTATGTTATAAATGTGGAAAGGAGGGCCATATAGCTCGGGATTGTTCTGTAGGAAAACCAAGTTCAGCAGGGATGGTGACTCCAACGGCTGTCCCAGATAAGTCGAAATCAGCGATTCCTGGAAGAGCGTTTGTTGTGACTGGCCAAAACGTGAGAAACTCGAATGAGGTGATCACGGGTAAGCTAATCTTGAATTCTTGTAAAGTTTATACCTTACTAGATACCGGTTCTACCCATTCTTTTATCTCTCCTGCTTGTGCTCAACGTTTAAACTTGACTCCAGAGAATTTAGACTTTTACTTATCTGTTGAAACTCCGTTGGGTGAAACCTTCGTTACATCTATAGTTTATAAATCTTGCTTGATCCAAGTTAGCACTATCACATTACCTGTTGATCTTATCTCTTTAAAGATACTTGCTTTTGATGTGATTTTAAGAATTGATTGGTTAACCACTAATCATGCCAAAATTGATTGTTTTTGTAAGGTTGTTAGATTTTATATTCCTAACCAACCTATTATGTGAATTCAAGCAACTAAACCACTAAAATCAGTCACTGTCATATCAAGCCACAAAGCTATTCGTTTATTAAAAAACGGATGTCAACCTTTCTTAGCCCATGTTATGGATTTGAACAGAGACAAGTCAGATTTGGATAATATTTCAGTTGTTAGAGAATTTCCTGATGTATTTCCTGAAGAACTTCCCGGTCTACCCCTAGAACGTGAGGTTGAATTCTTTATTGACCTTGAACCAGGTACAAAACCCATTTCTAAAACCCCATATTGAATGGCTCCTATTGAACTTCAGGAGTTAAAAGTCCAACTACAGGAGTTATTAGACATCGGTTTCATTCGTCCTAGTACATCTCCTTGGGGTGCTCCTGTTTTATTCGTAAAGAAGAAAGACGGGAGTATGCGACTTTGTATTGACTACCGAGAATTAAACCATGTCACCATCAGAAATATGTATCCGTTACCTCACATTGATGACTTGTTTGACCAGTTGCAAGGAACACAATTCTTTTCAAAGATTGATCTTCATTCTGGATATCACCAGCTGAAGATTAAAACTGAGGATATTCCAAAGACTGCCTTCAGAACTCGGTACGGGTATTATGAATTCTTAGTCATGTCTTTTGGATTGACTAATGCTCCTGCTGCTTTCATGGATATGATGAACTGTGTATTCAAGGAATATTTGGATCAATTCGTTGTTGTCTTTATTGATGACATCCTCATCTATTCCAAAAGCCGTGAAGATCATGAGCACCATTTGAAGCTAATTCTTGAAAGGCTTCGTGAAAACAAGCTATATGCCAAGCTGAAGAAATGCGAGTTTTGGATTGAGGAAGTAGCATTCCTTGGGCACGTGGTGTCAAAACATGGAGTATCTGTTGACCCGACGAAGATTGAAGCAATACAAAGTTGGGAGCAACATAAGTTAGTGATCGAAGTGCGTAGGTTTCTGGGCTTAGCTAATTATTATCAGAGATTCGTGGAAGAATTTTCTCGAATCACTACTCTGTTAACTCAGTTGACTCAGAAGGATACAAAATTTGTATGGAGCGAGGAATGCAAGAAGAGTTTGTAAGAGCTCAAGAGGAGACTCGTTTTGGCACATGTTCTGGCAATACCATCTGGTTCGGATGGATTTGTTATCTATAATGATGCTTCAGGCAAAGGGTTAGGATGTGTTCTCATGCAACTTGGGAAAGTCATAGCCTATGCCTCGCGAAAACTCAAAGAATATGAGAGGAATTATTCTACTCATGATCTGGAGTTGGCAACATTCGTTTTTGCGTTGAAGATATGGAGACACTACTTGTATAGGGAGAAAGTGGAGATTTATACGGACCATAAAAGCCTCAAATATTTCTTCACCCAAAAAGAACTCAACATGCGACAACGACGATGGCTTGGCAAAGATAAATATTAAAGACTTTAAATTTATCCAGAGTTTAAAAATATCCAAATTGTAAACATGATACTATTTTGTGGAGTAAAATTCAAGAATAATATTCATGTACCAAAAATAATTTGGACAGAAAAGAAATATATTTTTCGGGTGAATAGTATCTCGTGAATAGTACTTCGGGAATAGTACCCCGTGAATAGTACACCGACACGAAAAGTGTCCCGAATACCCGAGTGAATGACACTAGAGTGAATAGTAATCAGGTGAATAGTAACATGTGAATAATAACTCGTGAATAGTACTCTGACACGAAAAATGTCCCGAATACCCGAGTGAATAATACTAGAGTGAATAGTAATTGGGTGAATAGTAACCCATAAATACTAACTCGTAACAAGAAAATATCAAAGAAAATGATATTTCATGATGAGTACAAAAGAAAGGATATCCCAGACAAGTATAATAGAATATACGAAACTGCAAATGGATTTTCACCCGCCATGCGGTAATCCATGTGGACAGATCATTTCCACAATTTAATAAAGAATGAATACGAAGGATCATTCACCATACATGCAGTAATCCAAATAGATAGGTTATTCCAACAGAATAATAAAGAATGGAACCAGGTCATGCGTAATCCGCACAGACAGAATATTCCAACAGAATAATAAAGAATGGAATAACAACAGAATTCACCAGGCATGCGATAGACCGCACAGACAGGTTATTCCCAACAGAATAATAAAGAATGGAACCAGGTCATGCGTAATCCGTATAGACAAGATATTCCAACATAATAATAAAGAATGGAACCAGGTCATGCATAATCTACACAGACAGGATATTTCAACAGAATAATAAAGAATGGAATAACAACATAATTCACCATGCATGCTATAGACCGCACAGATAGGTTATTCCTACAGAATAATAAAGAATGGAATAACAGAAGAATTTCACCATGTATGCGTTGCTCCGCATAGACATGTTATTCCAACATAATAATAAAGAATGGAATAACAACCCTTACGAGTATTGAAAGAAAATAACTCTCTTCATGAATACGAAAGAATAATACCCCTTACTATAATAATAATATCCCTTACCTCAGAAGAAGACTGGATACTGGAATATTGAGGTAGCAGACTTCTCTTCTTCTTTCTCTTTATAATTTATCTCTATAATAATTGCTCTATAGCTTTAGTGAAGAGAATGAAAAATAATGAAGGAAAGAGTTTCTATTTATAGGAAAATATAGTTTCGATAATTTTACGTTTTGGGGCTCGAAATATTACAGTATAATACCTTCATCTTTTCCTTCATTTTTAATTTAGTCATGCAAGTATTATCAAACTTGCACCACCTCCCCTAATAGTAAATCATGTGACTCAATAGTAAATCATGTAACTCAATAGTTCTAAACATGTGAAAAAATTAATTATAGTATAGTACCTTCAACTATACCTCCATTTTTAACTTTGTCATGCAAGTATTATCAATGTTGCACCACCTCCCCTAATAGTAAATGAATGTGAATCAATAGTACACACATGTAAATAAATAGTTATAATCATGTGAATGAATAGCAATTAATTGCTCATTTATCCGGTTAATTACCCGATTGGTCAATATAACCTTCAGACATCAATTATTATCGAAATAAATGTCGATTTTTACTAACACTAATAATTTTAACACAATAGAACTATCAATTTCATCTTTAATCAATACGAACTTATTCATAATTAATATTATAATTCACAATATTTAACAACCAGGTCATTTCCAGGAAAGAGGGGACTTTCCGATAAGGATTTCTCCTTATTGGCGCGTAATTAGGTGACCAAACCTCTCCTTGACAGAACTTCTAGACATTGTCAATATTGCAAATAATAATATGAATAAATTTGTCGTCTCAATTATTGTTTTAATAATATAACATATTATGCATATGATACTGTGATAATAATTTAATCAATAATATGAGAGATATGATGCAACAATTATTGTAGCAATAATTGAGTATAACTGAGTGACTTTTCACGTAAGCATCAATAATCAATACCGTGTGCTACTATGAAATCACGTGTATTACTGTATTTTTACTACCGGGTAGTTCAACAGTTTTAACGGTAACACTTTCGCTGTTATAAAAAGATAATTATGTCATTTTCTTACTACGACAATACATCTATTGTGGGGTCCACCAATGATTGTGCCGTCGTACGAATATTCCCTATTAAAATGAATATTCCCCGACCAATCGAATATTATATAACAACTTGCTTAGTTTGAAAAAATTTCACAAATCACCCTTAACTTTAACCTTTTATCAATTTAACCATTTACTAAATAGAATAATTATAAGAAAATTGAATACTTTTATTTTATAAAATTCGGGGTCTCACAATCTCCCCTCCTTATGAAATTTTGCCCTCGAAATTTACGTACGTACCTGGTATTCGAAGAGATGAGAATACATTGCTTTTATTTTTGGATTGTACCTTCCCGGTTATATCCTCTGTATCATGATTTTTCCATTGCTCATCTCCTGTATTTCAGATATCATTCTAGAATATATCTTTAAAAGAAAGGTCAATTGACATATCACAAATTTTCAACTTATCAAGTAAAAATTTTAGCTTAGGTAAGTCACACACTAGCGAAATATATTACTCGTCTCTCCCCTCCTAGTTCTAGACTCATATCTCTGCCAGCGACCATATCCCTAAGCTCTGACACCCTTTGTGATGCCCCCAAAATAGGTATACATCACCCATCTTGAGTCACCAGATATCACACTATAAAAATCATTTACAAACTTTATTTATACAACTGTTGAAATATCGTGCAGAATATGACCACAGTAAAACTGTGAGTTTTAATACAAATGTATATAACTCTCATGGTGCCTCGACCAACCTTACAATGGTAGTTTACATAAAAGTACAGTCAATAACTATTTTAGAAATTAAAATCTTTAGAAAATACTCAAGGAAACCTTCGTACATGGGAGACCATGCGTCTAGGTTATGACAGATATCATATGTCCACAGAATTATCCTTGGTTGACCCAATAGTCCCCAAAGAATAACAAGAAGATTACTATCATCTTCTTTCAAATGGTGAGTCTTCTCTTGACATATAATTATCTCCGTTTTCTCCAATTGAGAATTATATTTCAAATAAACTCCAAGATCATATAGGTAGTGCTCGTAGATATACTCAGCAAGTGGATGTGCACAATCCTATCTTATGATAACACTAAATTGTATGTCATTAGACATCTTATATGATAGTGGTAAAACACCCTTCCAAAGTTGGGTTCACCTCACCCTATTCGGTTCACCAAAATTAAATATCAAATGATGTATACAATACGACACACTTATCTAAAGTTCTCAATAAAATTATTTCCATACTATTTAGGGAGAATCTCAACAGTTATAGACTCTCGTTCTATTCTACTATTACCCCCGCTCGACCCAGCTACACTCTTATTACCTAAAAAGAATTGTGAAGCAAAAAGGGTGAGCACAACTAGCCCAGTAAAGAATATCATGACTAAAGATAATTAGAGATTTAGAACATATGGTAGATGATAAAACTTTTCAACCATAGTTGTAGAGGAACGAGCAATCCATTAGAAGAGTCAAATAGACCATCCGATCTATTACCTTCTCCATGTTAAAAGTCCACCAATAATGTTTTATCCCTGTAACATCAATCAACAATTCCTGTCCATAATCATATGAATAACTCATAATCATAATTGTGATTCTAAATTCCTCTTCGCACCCAGGACTAAGATAATTTTTATCACCTATCTTCACCTGAAACATCAAAAATCATGGTTATACCAAATCACAATTCCTGCTCATAATTATACTAATAAATTCATCTTTGCACTATGGCCAAAGATATTCATTAAAAATTCATCTTTGCACTACATGCCAAAGACATACAATTGTATTTTAGAAGAGTTAAGTAGAGCATGATATCTACTATCTTTTACAAATTAAAAGTGTATAATAAATATTTTATCGCTGAGACTCAGCTTAATAAATAATCCACATCATCGAATCATCCCTGCACTACGGCCAAGGATATTCATGTAATCATCAATGGTCATGATTATACCGAATAATTCCTGATTATAATCATACCAATAACTATCCATCAATGTACTACGAGCCAATGAGGACTTTTACCACATCATCTATAACATTACGGGTCATAATTATACCGAATGATCCCTGGTCATAATCATAGCAATAAACAATTCATCTATGCACATAAGACGAAGATACTTATCAATCAATAGTCCATCTTTGCACGTAAGCTAAAGATATACAACTGTAAAACCAATAATAAACAGTCCATCTTTGCACGTAAGCCAAAGATATACAACTGTAAAACCAATAATCAACAGTCCATCTTTGCACGTAAGCCAAAGATATACAACTGTAAAACTAATAATCAACAGTCCATCTTTGCACGTAAGCCAAAGATGACCTTCATCATAATATAAGCATGAGGATGATGACAATGATATAAGCATTAATCAAACGAAATAAAAGATAAATATTAAAGACTTAAAATTTATCCAGAGTTTAAAAATATCCAAATTGTCAACATGATACTGCATTGTGGAGTAAAATTCAAGAATAATATTCATGTACCAAAAATAATTTGGACAGAAAAGAAATATATTTTTTGGGTGAATAGTACCCCGTGAATAGTACTTCGGGAATAGTACACCGTGAATAGTACCCCGACACGAAAAGTGTCCCGAATACCCAAGTGAATGATACTATAGTGAATAGTAATAAGTGAATAGTAACTCGTGAATAGTACTCTGGCACAAAAAATGCTCCGAATACCCGATTGAATAATACTAGAGTGAATAGTAACCGGGTGAATAGTAACCCATGAATAGTAACTCGTAACAGAAAAATACTTAAGAAAATGATATTTCATGACGAGTACAAAAGAAATGATATCCCAGATGAGTATAATAGAATATACGAAACTACAAATGGATTTTCACCCGCCATGCGGTAATCCACGTAGACAGATCATTTCCATAATTTAATAAAGAATGAATACGAAGGATCATTCACCATGCATGCGGTAATCCACATAGACATGTTATTCCAACAGAATAATAAAGAATGGAACCAGGTCATGTGTGATCCGCACAGACATGATATTCCAATAGAATAATAAAGAATGAAATAACAACAGAATTCACCAGGCATGCAATAGACCGCACAGACAGGTTATTCCCAACAGAATAATAAAGAATGGAACCAGGTCATGCGTAATCCGCACAAATAGGATATTCCAACAGAATAATAAAGAATGGAAACAGGTCATGCGTAATCCGCATAAATAGGATATTTCAACAGAATAATAAAGAATGAAATGACAACAGAATTCACCAGGCATGTGATAGACCGCACAGACATGTTATTCCAACATAATAATAAAGAATGGAATAACAAAAGAATTTCACCATGTATGCGGTACTTCACATAGATAGGTTATTCCAACATAATAATAAAGAATGGAATAACAACCCTTACGAGTATTGAAAGAAAATAACTCTCTTCATGAATACGAAAGAATAATACCCCTTACTATAATAATAATATCCCTTACCTCAGAAGAAGTCTGGATACTGGAATATTGAGGTAGCAGACTTCTCTTCTTCTTTCTCTTTATAATTCCTCTCTATAATAATTGCTCTATAGCTTTATTGAATTGGTGAAAAATAATGAGGAATGAGCTTCTATTTATAGGAAAATATAGTTTCGATAATTTTACGTTTTGGGGTTCGAAATATTACAGTATAATACCTTCATCTTTTTCTTCATTTTTAATTTAGTCATGCAAGTATTATCAAACTTGCACCACCTCCCCTAATAGTAAATCATGTGAATCAATAGTTCTAAACATGTGAAAATTTAATTATAGTATAGTACCTTCAACTATACCTCCATTTTTAACTTAGTCATGCAAGTATTATCAATCTTGCACCAACTCCCCTAATAGTAAATGAATGTGAATCAATAGTACACACATGCGAACAAATAGTTATAATCATGTGAATCAATAACAATTAATTGCTCATTTATTCGGTTAATTACCCGGATTGGACTATATAACCTCTAGACATCAATTATTATCGAAATAAATGTCTATTTTCACTAACACTAATAATTCCAACACAATGGAACTATCAATTTTATCTTTAATCAATACAAATTTATTCATCATTAATATTATAATTCACAATATTTAACAACCAGGTCATTCCCAGGAAAGAGGTGGCTTTTCGATAAGGATTTCTCCTTATTGGCGCGTAATAAGGTGACCAAACCTCTCCTTGACAAAACTTCTAGACATTGTCAATATTGTAAATAATAATATGAATAACTTTTCCATCTCAATTATTGATTTAATAATATAACATATTATGCAGATGATACTGTGACAATAATTGAATCAATAATATGAGAGATATGATGCAGCAATTACTGTAGCAATAATTAAGTATAATTGAGTGACTTTTCACGTAAGCATCAATAATCAATACCGTGTGCTACTATGCAACCACACGTATTACTGTACTTTTACTACCGGGTAGTTCAACATTTTTAACGGTAACACTTTTGCCGTTATAAAAAGATAATTCTGTCATTTTCTTACTATGACAATACATCCATTGTGGGGTCCACCAATGATTGTGCCGTCGTACGAATATTCCCCGACCAATCGAATATTATATAACAAATTGCTTAGTTTGAAAAAATTTCACATATCACCCTTAACTATAACCTTTTATCAATTTAACCATTTACTAATAGAATAATTATAAAAAAAATTGAATACTTTCATTTCATAAAATTCGGGGTCTCACAGCGACTCTGTTGGGGACTCCAGTAAGAGGGCTTAAGCCGCTACTATAATCTTTTCAAAACTATTATTTGCTTGTGTATGGATTTTGCATTTACATTTTTTTTGATGAATGTGTACGAATGCATATACTGCACTGAATGCTTTACACTATGTCTGCTTGTGATATTAGTGCTTCACACATGTTATCATTTTCATAAACTGTGAGACACATTGTATGTAATGTATGTTGTGTGGTTCCTCTACCAGTAGGCTATCCTGTCGGTGTTTGATTACTGGACTCGTAGGGAGACTAATTCCAATGAGGCTCATGAAAGGCACCACCCATATTCGCTCCAGTTAAAAGACCGGATTAACTTCCCGTCGAGTAGATTGCGATGATCTGGAAACTTTCATGCAAAAAAAACGCTAGAGTAAACCTAAGATAGGTCAGCCTCTGATAAACCAAATGCGGAGGGAAGTCTCTTTATAATCCCCATTTTCAATTTCTTGTAAAAAAATTTACTTGTAATATTTTTCCATATCAATCTCCATGTAATGGGAAATATGAAGAAATATATGGATATACATAAATAAACATGTTGTGAATAAACTGACTTGCATTTTGCAGGGTGATATTCCTAAAATAGATATATTACATAACATGTAAACTTTTATACATTCCCTAGGACTAAACTATACAAGTCTTTTGTAGGAAAACAATTGGGCTTGTTACCTGCTCAAAATTCAAAAAGGCCATGAGCCTACAACTAATCATGTCTTCATCTGACCAGTCTAATCTTAATCGTGTTACTTGTGAAGAATTTGACGGATTAAGCAAACAAATTACAGAGTTGGCTGTTCTGCTTAAAGAATTACATCAGTCTACTCAGAGTTCTCGAAAACCCGTACATATAGATTCCTTTGCACAGGGAGGAACATATGGTTCGGATAAAACAATTCTAGAACTTCAGTTGGATACGACCAACAAAATTCCTTAAAACACCCATCTCAAAGAAGATCCAGACACTGTTGATATCAGGAATAAAGTCCTTCAAATGGAGAAAACCATCTGTTCTATCAAAGGAATTGGAGTGCACGAGAGTGTTTTATATGTTGTCCTTTGTATATTCCCTGGTGTTCATTATCCAGAGAACTTCAAAACTCCTAACTTTGAAAAGTATGATGGGTTAGGGGATCCTTACATACATTTAAAGATGTTCATTGGAGAACTCGGATCTTATGCAGAGGACGAGAAACTCAGAATGCAGCTGTTCCAGAAGAGTCTGACTGGAGAAGCCCGGACGTGGTATACCAGATTAGACAACTCAAAGATCCATAGCTGAGAGGAACTAGCTCATGCCTTCCTCACTCAGTATAGCTTGCAATCTCAGATGGCTCCTGACCGGTACAATATTACCAAGGTTAAAAAATAGTCTAATGAGTCTTTTAGAGAATATGCTCAAAGGTGGAGGCGCCTTTCTTCTCAAGTCATTCCTTCCATGATGGAATCAGAAATGGTCATGACCTTCATAGACATACAAGAAGCTCCTTTCTATGAAAGAGTCTTAGCTGGCATTGGCAAGCTAAGATGGGATTTTTTAAAATGATCAAAAAATGTTTGATCATTTTTTGAAATGATCAAACACAAAGAGATGGCTGAGATGGGATTGAAATCAGGAAAGATTCAAGACCTAGCCGCTCTTAAAGCAGTTGCTGAGCACATCCAGTCTGGAACTTATAGAAACAACCCCTAGAGGGTCCATAAAAAGAAAGAGAAAGATGTTTCCTTGATACTACAAGGTCAAAAAGGTAGTCAAAATATGTCTATCCAGTGGAGAAACTACTCCCCTTTGCAAGCACAGTCTTTAAACCCTCTATTTCCTAAAGGTGTTCACACCCTTAGGGGATTCGCTCGAGAATATCCTTACTCTTCTGACTACTCAAAAGAAAATTACGCATCTTCTTCCACCAACCAACCCAAATGGGAAGGGTTTCAATGCTACTCAGAAGTGTTCTTATCATACCAGGGCACCAGGACATGACACTCAGGATTGCTGGGCCTTAAAACACAAGATCCAGGACTTAATCGACAATGGGGAGATTGTCGTAACTAAACCCAACCAACTTTATATGCAAGACAATCCTCTTCCTCAACACAAAGAAGAAGAGGTCAATATGATTAATTGGAGCAGTGGACAGAGTTCCAATTACATTGTTGAACCTTCCCAGACGATCAAAGATGGTGCTGATAGATGGGATTATGCGCAGTTCCAGTTTATGATGGAGTGAAAGATTAAGGCTCTTTGCAAGCAAGTAGATCAATTGGTAAAATTGGTGATTCATTAACACCAAATCATACGCAATTAGTCAGTTAGGAGCATTCTAGTTTCCTTCCTTTGGTCATGAATATTCCATCCTCGCCTTTAGAAAGTGAAACACTGGAGGATAAAGTTACAAAAAGAGCAAGTGCCAAAGCCCGTCGGGATTTTGCCAACAAATGGGAATTTACATATTTTGGCCAACATATGGAGGAAATATTTTAGATGTTGATCAATGAAGGAAGGATTACATCCCTTCTACCTCCAATTAATCCCCGTTCTAGAAGATTCAATTCTGAGGGAGTATGCCAATATCACTCCCACTCTAGCGGTCACAATATAGAAGAATGCTGGGCACTCCGCCAGCTCATTCAAAATTTAATTGACAATGGTGTCCTGCAGATGGCAGGCGATGACACTTTGTTACTCGAGAGTGGGAATACATATTGTAAGACCCCAAATAATTAATAAATGAAATTTAATTTCCTCTAATTATTATTTTGAAATAGTAAGGGTTGATGTGATTAATGTGGATAGTTATGGGTAAAATACGCAAATATTTCAAAATAAGCAAGTGGTTATAAAATATTCATTGTTGTTGGGGAATATTCGTTTGGTCGTGGAATATTCGTACTGTCGGGGAATATTCGTACGACGGCGCAGCCATGTGTGGGCCCCATAACAGAAAGCGATTGGAGGAAGAAAACGACAAATATAAGTTGTTTAAAAATAATGGCGTAGATGTTACCGTTAATACTGTTAAAATAATCGGTGGTTAAAACACAGTAGTACACGGTATTGCACCAATTATTGATTCTTACGAAAGAAGGCACTACTCAATAATGGTTACAGTAATTACTGTTCAGTATTTTATTTTATTGATTCAATAATTGCTGCGTTGATATTTTATATTGCTGCTGTTTCAATAATTGTCATTACACAGTATTTTTTCATTATCGAAGCAATAATTCATATTATCTGAATAATATTATTAGATAACATTATTGGCAATGTCTAGAAAGTTTTGTCTAAGGAGAGGTTTGGTTACCTAATTGCGCGCCAGTAAGGAGAAATTCTTATTGGAAAGCCCCCTCTTTCCTGGGAACTGTCTGGTTGTCAATATTGTGATTCTGTAATATTATTTGTGAATAATTAATTATTGATTCATATGATGAGGAAAATATTGATTTTATGTGGATATAGGTGGAGAAAATTTTTTAATGTGACAATTGTTGAAAATTAAAATTTTATTTTTTTCTGATAAAATAATTCATTTAAATATATATATTATTATATTTTAATAATATAATAATGGTGATATTTTTACAACGAATGTGGGATATATGAGTATACGAGGAGGAAGAGTATTTTTGTTGCAATAAATGTTTAAAACATGTTAAACATGTCGGTGGACCCTATTTCTTGACTGAAATTTGATTATAGCCTGTAAAATCGCCCGTTTGTGAATTTCGGCCAATTTCTGTTTGGAATTTGGAAAAACTTTCTTCTGCAAAATTGTAGAGAAATGAATTTCCTATAAAAACTCGCGAGATTTGAATTTTCTGACAAAAAGGCTATTTATTATGAATTATTGAAGTTTCGAAGCTCCGAAATAATTGATTTTTGGAAGTTTTAATTATTTATTTTATAAAAAACGTCTTTTTTACTTCTTCTAGAAGGGAGCATGTGGTTTGTATTCAAATTTGCAGATTCTAAGAATGGGCGTACAAAATTTTTATATATATTATTATTATAATAAATTTTCTGCTTTTGTGTTCTAAGCAATTTCCTATAAATAGGTGCTTAGGTTAGAATTGAAAATCACACCAGAAACTGAAGTTTTCTCTGTCTATAATATCGAGCGTATTCTTGTGAGTATTTTGAGTATACTTTAAGTATTGCTATACGGAGTAAGTTCAAGTCATAGCCTATATCCGGTGTTTCAACTAGAAGTACTGATCTTCCGAGGTAAGGGATATTATTTTTTTTAAAATGATATTATTTCTTCTAATATCATTATGCCGAAGTATTGATCTGAACTTTTAATCAAATTTGGAACTTTATGGTGTCAAAGTTACTATTTATGTATACGACACTATTCACGTATACGACACTATTCACGAATACGGCACTATTCATCGAAAAATAAAATTTTTTTCTTTTCGTCCAAAATATCTATTCTGGATACTAGCTTTGATTGTATCCATGTTTTGATCATTCTTGAATTTTACACCACTATGATGATTTTTGAGGTATTTTTGAGGTGGATAAAACAAAGTACGAATCCTTAATCCTTAATCCTTGTCATTTTGTTTCACTGGATTCGCTTCTTTAAAAATGTTTTTTTATCATCTTCAGTCTTAAAGGATGTTATTATTGAATATCTTTGGCCTGTAGTGCAAAGATGAATGATTTCTGATGAATATCTTTGGCCCGTAGTGCAAAGATGAACAGGTGTTTAGATGAACATGACCAACAGATGAATATCCTTGGCATGTAGTGCAAGGATGAATATATGATTCAAGATGTGCATTGATTGATGTTACAGGGATAAAAATACTGTTGATGGACTGTTAAATTCATAGACGTTAGTAGATTTCATCCTCTACGTAACTCTTCTATGAATTAATATTTTTCGCTGCGAATATTGATTTAACATTTGTTTCCTATTGTATTCTATCAGATTTTTCCCTGTTGAAGAATAACGATAATTTGTTCTATATTATCTTAGTCATAATATTCTTTACTGGGCTAGTTGAGCTCACCCTTTTCCTTTTTGTTCCATTTTTCTTCTCAGGAGGTGAGAATATAGCGAGTACAAGTCGGGGTATGGAATGAAGGTTCTAGAGAAAGTTGTTTAGTAGTCCTCACCATTTTTGTAAAATAATGTATCAATAATTATGATGGGGATTTATTTGTATGTGGATATTGTCTAGATGACAATATCTGTATTTAAACTCATAGTTTACGTATTGTAATAATAAAGTTGTAGTTGTTTCTGAACCATGTATTGACGACTCAGAATGGGTGATGTATACCTATTTTGGGGGTGTCATAGTTTGTATCAGAGCTTAGGGATATGATCTCTGGCGGAGATCGGGGAATAGAACTAGGAGGGGAGAGACGAGTAATTCCTTCGCTAGTGTGTCCTACCTAAGCTTATTTGTTAGTTGGTAAGTATATAGGGATATTATGTAATATGTGATTTGCTTAATTAACCCTTGTTTTATGGCAGTATTTAAAAATGGCAACCGAGAATGTTAACAGTGGAGTTAATGAGACCGTGGAGATTCCTGTACTTACTAACGAGGAGAACGTGCAACAGGCTGGCAATGTTCCTCCTGTGAACAACACCACTGATCAGACGATGAACGACGCAATGTTTAGAAGCTTTTTGCAGTTCATGCAAAATCAGACGAGGGAGACTCGTGTTCAAAATACAGGAGGAAATGATAGCAATTCACGAGTTGTCACAGCCAAGCAGTTCAAAGAGTTGGGACCACCAGAATTTAAGGGAAAGCCAGATCCGATCATGGCGGAAACGTGGGTCAAGCCAATTACCAAGATATTCGATATCTTGGGATGCACGGAGGAACAGAAGGTTCCGTTCGCCACCTTTATGTTCCGTGGCGAGGCAGACTACTGGTGGGAGTCTGTGAAGCGTACCCATCCAGCCGCACTCAGCATGTCTTGGGAGACGTTTCAGAAACTATTTAATGACAAATACTTTCCTGAAAGTGTTCGTCATATGAAGGAAGTGGAGTTTATCAGATTAGAACAAAATAACATGACGGTGTCTCAGTACGAGGCAAAGTTTGCAGAGTTATCCAGGTTTGCACCTCATTTGGTGGATAATGAGGAACGTATAACGCGGATGTTTCTGAGAGGTTTGAAACCCGGCATACGGCAATATCTCATTTCTCATAAATTTTCTCTCTATTCAGATGTTGTCAATAGGGCTCAATTATTAGAGCGAGATAACGAGTACGGTCAATCGAGGTACCACAATCAGGATCATACCAGAGATAGCAGTCAACAAAACAACGACAACTAGTGGAGAAAGAAAAAGACGAACAAAAATGGTAACCACTCTGGTGGTAATTATAGCCACGAAAATAGAAGAAGCGAGTCAGGAGGAGATTTTAAAAAGAGGAGATTCAACAATGACAATGTGAAAATGGCAGCACCAGCAGCAACTGGTTCCAAGGGAGGGGAACGACCACCGGTCGTATGCTACAAATGCGGAAAAGAGGGACATATCAGTCCAAACTACCCACAACAGTTCAAGTTATGCTATAATTATGGAAAGGAAGGACATATCGCTCGAGATTGTACGGTAGCGAAACCAATTCCAGCGGGGACGATGACTCAAAAGACTGTCCCAGAAAAGTCAAAGTCAACAGTTCTTGGAAGAGCGTTTGTTGTGACTGGTCAAAATGCAAGGAACCCAAACGAGGTGATCATGGGTAAGCTATTTATAAATTCTTGCGAAGTTTATACCTTACTTGATACCGGTGCTACCCATTCATTTATCTCTCCTGCTTGCGTTCAACGTTTAAACTTGACTCCGGAGAAATTAGACTTTGACCTATCTGTGGAAACTCCATTAGGAGAAACTTTCATCACATCCACTGTTTATAAATCTTGTTTGATTCAAGTTGGCACCATCACCTTACCTGTTGACCTTATCTCTTTAAAGATACTTGCTTTTGATGTGATTTTAGGGATTGATTGGTTAACTACTCATCATGCCAAAATTGAATATTTTCGTAAGGTTGTTAGTTTTCATATTCTTAATCAACCTGTTGTTCGAATTCAGGAAACTAAACCATTAAAATCAATCACTATCATATCTAATCATAAAGCTATTCGTTTATTAAAAAACGGATGTCAAGCTTTCTTAGCTCATGTTATGGATTTGAATAAAGACACGTCAAATTTGAATAATATTCCTGTTGTTATTGACTTTCCTGACGTATTTCCTGAAGAACTTCCCGGTCTACCCCCAGAATGAGAAGTTGAATTCTTTATTGATCTTGAACCTGGTACAAAGCCCATTTCTAAAACCCCATATCGAATGGCTCCTATTGAACTTCAGGAGTTAAAAGTCCAACTACAGGAGTTGTTGGACATCGGTTTCATTCATCCTAGTACATCTCCTTGGGGTGCTCCTATTTTATTTGTAAAGAAGAAAGACGGGAGTATGCGACTTTGTATTGACTATCGGGAATTGAACCATGTCACTATCAAGAATAGGTATCCTCTACCTCGTATTGATGACTTGTTTGACTAGTTGCAAGGAGCACAATTCTTTTCAAAAATCGATCTTCGTTCTGGATATCATCAGCTGAAAATTAGAACTGAGGATATTCCAAAGACCGCCTTTAGAACTCGGTATGGACATTATGAATTCTTAGTCATGTCTTTTGGATTGACTAATGCTCCTGCGGCTTTCATGGATATGATGAACCAAGTATTCAAGGATTATTTGGATCAGTTCGTTGTTGTCTTTATAGATGACATCCTCATATATTCTAAAAGCCGTGAAGATCATGAGCACCATTTGAAGCTGGTACTCCAAAGGCTTCGTGAAAACAAACTATATGCTAAGTTGAAAAAATACGAGTTCTGGCTTGAGGAAGTAGCATTCCATGGGCACGTGGTGTCAAAACATGGATTATTTGTGGACCCGGCGAAGATTGAAGCAATACAAAGTTGGGAGCAACCTAAGACGGTGACTGAAGTACGTAGTTTTTTGGGCTTAGCTGGTTATTATCGGAGATTCGTGGAAGGGTTTTCTCGAATCGCTACTCCGTTAACTCATCTAACTCGGAAGGATACAAAATTTATTTGGAGCGAGGAATGGGAGAAGAGTTTCCAAGAACTTAAAAGGAGACTTATTTCGGCACCTGTTCTAACAATACCATCTGGTTTGGATGGATTTGTTATCTACAGCGATGCTTCGGGCAAAGGGTTAGGATGTGTTCTCATGCAACATGGGAAAGTTATAGCATATGCCTCGCGACAACTTAAAGAATATGAGAGGAATTATCCTACTCATGATCTTGAATTGGCAGCAGTCGTTTTCGCGCTAAAGATCTGGAGGCACTATCTATATGGGGAGAAAGTGGAGATATATTCAGACCATAAAAGCCTTAAATATTTCTTCACTCAAAAAGAACTCAACATGCGGCAGCGACGTTGGCTCGAGCTATTAAAAGACCATGACCACACTATTCAATACCATCCTGGAAAAGCAAACGTGGTAGCTGACACGTTGAGTAGAAGATCATATGTAGGAACGAGTGCGATGATGTCAAGTATACGCATAGAGCCAACTTTAATAGAAAAAGTTAAGGTTGCTCAAGCCACCGACCCGGAGCTGATGCATATGAAGAAGAAAGTACAAGAAGGTGCTATTCCGGAAGTGAGAATTGATGAAGAAGGAATACTTCGAGTCCACTCCAGACTTTGTGTTCCTAACGACTCTGATTTGAAGTACAAGATCATGATGGAGGCACACAATACAACATTTGCAATCCATCCTGGAAGTACTAAAATGTATCGTGATCTTCGATATACATTTTGGTGGAACAATATGAAGAGAGAGATTGCAAAGTTTATCTCAACATGTTTAACTTGTCAACGTGTAAAAGCGGAGCATCAAGTGCCTAAGGAACCATTGCAACCACTTGAGATTCAGAAATGGAAGTGGGAACACATTACCATGGATTTCGTTACGGGTCTTCCCATGGTTTCTCAAGGCATAAATGCTATTTGGGTTATTGTTGATAGATTAACCAAGTCTGCTCATTTCTTGCCGATACGGGAGACTTATTCCCTTGAACGTCTTGCTCAAATGTACGTAAATGAGATTGTGAGATTGCATGGCATGCCAATATCTATAGTTTCAGATCGTGACCCAAGATTCACTTCAAGATTTTGGGTTAGCTTGCAGAAAGCTATGGGTACGGATTTACGATTCAGTTCGGCATACCATCCTCAAACGGACGGACAATCGGAGAGGACTATTCAAACTCTTGAAGATTTATTAAGACTCTGTGTCCTAGACTTCAAGGGCAGTTGGGATAAGTATTTACCGTTGGTGGAATTCTCCTACAACAATAGTTATCAGGCAAGTATAGGCGTGGCTACATTTGAAGCATTATATGGACGAAAGTGTCGCTCTCCAATATGTTGGGATGAGGTGGGTGAAGCAACATTGTTGGGACCCGAGTTAGTACGTATGACTACCGAAAAGATTCAAATGATTCGACAACGTATACGAACGGCACAAGATCGACAAAAGAGTTATGAGGATCTTCATCGAAAGGACGTGGAATTTAGTATAGGGGATCATGTATTATTGCGAGTTTCTCCATGGAAGGGAGTTACAAGATTTGGGAAGAGAGGAAAACTCAGTCCACGATTTATTGGCCCATTTCAAATTCTTGACCGAGTAGGAAATGTAGCCTATAGACTCGCGTTACCTCCGAGTATGTCTCGTGTTCATAATGTGTTTCACATATCTGTACTTCGTAAATATGTGAAAGACCCGAACCACGTTATTGAGTTAGAACCAGATGAGATAACCGAAGACTTAACGTACGAAGAGGTACCTGTCAAGATCTTGGATAGGAAGGAGCATGTCCTACGCACGAAGGTAATACCACAAGTTAAGGTTTTGTGGAGAAACCATGCGATAGAGGAAATGACCTGGGAGTTGGAAACGGAAATGAAAGCGAGGTATCCTCATCTTTTCGAAACACCAGGTACGTATGTCAATTTCGAGGACGAAATTTCATAAGGAGGGGAGGTTGTAAGACCCCAAATAATTAATAAATGAAATTTAATTTCCTCTAATTATTATTTTGAAATAGTAAGGGTTTATGTGATTAATGTGGATAGTTATGGGTAAAATACGCAAATATTTTAAAATAAGCAAGTGGTTATAAAATACTCATTGTTGTTGGGGAATATTCGTTTGGTCGTGGAATATTCGTACTGTCGGGGAATATTCGTACGATGGCGCAGCCATGTGTGGGCCCCATAACGGAAAGCGATTGGAGGAAGAAAACGACAAATATAAGTTGTTTAAAAATAACGGCGTAGATGTTTTCGTTAATACTGTTAAAATAATCGGTGGTTAAAACACAGTAGTACACGGTATTGCACCAATTATTGATTCTTACGAAAGAAGGCACTACTCAATAATGGTTACAGTAATTACTGTTCAGTATTTTATTTTATTGATTCAATAATTGCTGCGTTGATATTTTATATTGCTGCTGTTTCAATAATTGTCATTACACAGTATTTTTTTCATTATCGAAGCAATAATTCATATTATCTGAATAATATTATTAGATAACATTATTGGCAATGTCTAGAAAGTTCTGTCTAAGGAGAGGTTTGGTCACCTAATTGCGCGCCAGTAAAGAGAAATTCTTATTGGAAAGCCCCCTCTTTCCTAGGAACTGCTTGGTTGTCAATATTGTGATTCTGTAATATTATTTGTGAATAATTAATTATTGATTCATATGATGAGGAAAATATTGATTTTATGTGGATATAGATGGAGAAATTTTTTTAATGTGACAATTGTTGAAAATTGAAATTTTATTTTTTTCTGAAAAAATAATTCATTTAAATATATATATTATTATATTTTAATAATATAATAATGGTGATATTTTTACAACGAATGTGGGATATATGAGTATACGAGGAGGAAGAGTATTTTTGTTGCAATAAATGTTTAAAACATGTTAAACATGTCGATGGACCCTATTTCTTGACTGAAATTTGATTATAGCCTGTAAAATCGCCCGTTTGTGAATTTCGGCCAATTTCTGTTTGGAATTTGGAAAAACTTTCTTCTGCAAAGTTGTAGAGAATTGAATTTCCTATAAGAACTCGAGAGATTTGAATTTTCTGACAAAAGGGATATTTATTATGAATTATTGAAGTTCCGAAGCTCCGAAATAATTGATTTTTGGAAGTTTTAATTATTTATTTTATAAAAAACATTTTTTTTACTTCTTCTAGAAGGGATCATGTGGTTTGTATTCAAATTTGCAGATTCTAAGAATGGGCGTAAATTTTTTTTATATATATTATTATTATAATAAATTTTCTACTTTGGTGTTCTAAGCAATTTCCTATAAATAGGTGCTTAGGTTAGAATTGAAAATCACACCAGAAACTGAAGTTTTCTCTGTCTATAATATCGAGCGTATTCTTGTGAGTATTTTGAGTATACTTTAAGTATTGCTATACGGGGTAAGTTCAAGTCATAACCTATATCCGGTGTTTCAACTAGAAGTACTGATCTTCCGAGGTAAGGGATATTATTTTTTTTAAAATGATATTATTTCTTCTAATATCATTATGCCGAAGTATTGATCTGAACTTTTAATCAAATTTGGAACTTTTTGGTGTCAAAGTTACTATTCATGTATACGGCGCTATTCACGTATACGATACTATTCACGAATACGGCACTATTCATCGAAAAATAAAAATTTTTCTTTTCGTCCAAAATATCTATTCTGGATACTAGCTTTGATGGTATCCATGTTTTGATCATTCTTGAATTTTACACCACTATGATGATTTTTGAGGTATTTTTGAGGTGGATAAAACAAAGTACGAATCCTTAATCCTTAATCCTTGTCATTTTGTTTCACTGGATTCGCTTCTTTAAAAATATTTTTTTTATCATCTTCAGTCTTAAAGGATGTTATTATTGAATATCTTTGGCCTGTAGTGCAAAGATGAATGATTTCTGATGAATATCTTTGGCCCGTAGTGCAAAGATGAACAGGTGTTTAGATGAACATGACCAACAGATGAATATCCTTGGCCTGTAGTGCAAGGATGAATATATGATTCAAGATGTGCATTGATTGATGTTACAGGGATAAAAATACTGTTGATGGACTGTTAAATTCATAGACGTTAGTAGATTTCATCATCTACGTAACTCTTCTATGAATTAATATTTTCCGCTGCGAATATTGATTTAACATTTGTTGCCTATTGTATTCTATCAGATTTTTCCCTGTTGAAGACTAACGATAATTTGTTGTATATTATCTTAGTCATAATATTCTTTACTGGGCTAGTTGAGCTCACCCTTTTCCTTTTTGTTCCATTTTTCTTCTCAGGAGGTGAGAATATAGTGAGTACAAGTCGGGGTATGGAATGAAGGTTTTAGAGAAAGTTGTTTAGTAGTCCTCACCATTTTTGTAAAATAATGTATCAATAATTATGATGGGGATTTATTTGTATGTGGATATTGTCTAGATGGCAATATCTGTATTTAAACTCATAGTTTACGTATTGTAATAATAAAGTTGTAGTTGTTTCTGAACCATGTATTGACGACTCAGAATGGGTGATGTATACCTATTTTGGGGGTGTCACACATATCCTACAAAGTGTAAAGATGGAGTAGTATCATTTATATCCGTTGAGGCTGATGATGCTTCCAAACTACTTATCATACAATCAATCCAACTCAAAGGTATTGACAATCCTTTGAAAGTGGCTGTACCAGAGCCAATTAGCTTACCATTTAGACCACAGTTTCATATTGTCAACCTTCAAAAAGTGCCATAGAATTATGGAGATGCTGAAGGATCCTCATCTCCTACAACTACTGCAGTGTTGAAGGAGAATCCACTATATCTTCCCCAACGGGTAATGATGCCTTCCATAAAAGCAAAGGGAAAAATTCTCGTAGAGAAGATTGAAGAGTTCCTCCGTATTATGGGCCATAATGAATCCAAGGTGGTTTTAAGCTTAAGGGAAGCTCCAAAATAAATTTCAATACTGGACTTGGTTTTATCTTCCAAAGATCATAGGAAAGTCTTACTTAAGGTCTTGGAAGAAGCCCATTTGCCGAAATCAGTGGATGTGGAAAAATTCCAACATTTAGTTGATCACATTTTTAACAACAATGTGATATCTTTCACTGATGACAACATACTGCCCGAAGGGGTCGGTCATTGCAATTCGTTGCATATAGTGGTATTATCCTCCATATATATGGTGGACGGAGTCTTGATAGATGGAGGGTTATCTTTGAATATCTGTCCTTATGCCACTTTGGCGAAGATGAACATCAATATCAAACGGATTCGAAGTAGATATACGGTTATTAAAGTTTTTAATGGATTTTGACGAAATTCTATCGGAGAGAATGAACTGCCAATTGAGATTGGTCCCCATGCATTCTGCGTATCTTTTTCACATGCTTAAGATAGATTCAGGATAAAACCTGCTATTTGGAAGACCGTGGAATCATATGGTTAGGGCCGTCCCCTCCATTCTTCACCAATAACTCAAGTATATGATAAACGACAGCCTAGTCACTGTTAATGCTGAGCTGGAATGTGCTAAACAAGGTGGCATACCACTAATCAGCTTCAATTCAGAAGTTGAGCTGATCAGCATTCATACTTTGGAAGTGAGAAACACTCACTACCATCCCCTTGGGATACCATCTTTCATACCCAAGATTGCTGTCGAAGTAATGTCGGCTACTCAAGAAATGATGTCATTGGGTCATCAACCTGGACAAGGGTTAGGCAATGATCATCAGGTTATTAACCACCCAATTCACGTGCCCAGTCAAATTGGGACAGCTGGACTTGGTTATTCTGCCAATCCAAGTCATATGAATCCTCATAAACACAAACAGATTCCTTCAAATTTAGCCACACGGTGATTATCTTCACCTACAAATCCTGAGCTTATACAATCTCTGGTAAAGGTGCCAACCCATGTTATGGCTATGCTATTTCCCAAGCCAATATTGGTCAAGGGAAAAGAGGTCCTACTTCCTGATCCTAGAATGGAAGAAGAGGAATGGAGACGTAAAGAAGACATCTCTAGGATGATGTCAAACATATGTATCATTTTCCATGATGAACATACAAACAAATACACCCCAGATGATGATTGCCCAGATGTCATAGTCATCATTAGGAAAAAGGAGGATGATGATAGCCCCTCCATCACTGCTGTCCATCAGGACTTTACCCTCAACAATTGGAGCAGCACTCCATGCATTGGTTGACGAGGGTAAAATGGGCAGAAATTTCATCTGCCCTATAGATAACTTTAACTGCTTATTTTTCTTTATAGTATTAGCAGTTGTTTTACTAGTACATGCTAACAGTTTTGTATGATTGAACAGGTTCATATATTAAGTGAAAACATATTTTGTTTCAGGACTCTGAATTTAGATGTGCCTGTACTTGCTGATGACGTGCCTTTTCTCCACAAGGACTATAACTTTGATGAAAAGTTAGACTCAGACTTGATGGAAATATAAGAGGACATTGAGATACCTCAGGAGATCAAGGAATGGGTCGAAGATAAACCTAAACCTAACCTTGATCAAACCACCTCTTTCAATCTCGGAACCTTAGAAAACCCTAAGCTAATCCAGATTGGTTCAGACCTCACTCTAAACCAAAGGAATGACTTGGGTGATTTACTAACCCAATTCTAGGATGTGTTTGCATGGTCTCATGAAGACATGGTGGCTTTGTCCATTGACATTGTCCTTCATCGCCTTCCAATTAAAGATGTATTCAAGCCAGTCAGGAAGAAGCTCGTGCGATTGAAACCTGAGTGGAGTTTAAAGGTTAAAGAAGAAATTGTGAAACAATTTTAAGCGGGCATCATCATAGTGTCTACATACCCTATATGGCTATCAAACATAGTCCCCGTGCCTAAACCGGGAGGAAAGGTGCGAGTTTACGTGGATTACCAGGATTTAAAAAAGGCTTGCCTTAAAGATAACTTTCCCATGCCATTTATCCACATTCTCATTGACAATACTGTTCAATACGACATATACTCCTTTGCAGATTACATCGCGGGTATCATCAGATTATGGTTGTTGAGAAGGCTCGTGAGAAAACTGCTTTCATCACGCCTTGGGGAACCTTTTGTTATAGACGGTTGTCATTTGGCCTCATCAATGCAGGAACAACCTATCAGCAAGCTATGATGACTCTTTTCCACGATTTAATACACAAAGAGATAGAGATCTACATAGATGACATCATTGTTAAGTCCCAAAGGGAGGAAGACCACTTAGACCATGTGTGAGACCAAAAATTTTATGAATAAAGATTTAAAATTCTCGAAATATTTTTTTGAATATTATGGTGTGGATTTGATATAATGTCATAGTTGTGGGTAATATTTATAAATTTTGAAAAGTATGGAAGTTGTTATAAAATATTCGATTGGTCGGGGAATATTCATATTAACAGGGAATATTCGTACGACGGCACAATCATTTGTGGACCCCACAATGAAAGTATTGTTGTAAAACGACAGAATTATATTTTTATAAAAATAACGGCGGAAGTGTTACCGTTAAAACTATTGAACTACTCGGTAGTAAAAGTACAGTAATACGCATGGTTGCATAGTAGCACACGGTATTGATTATTTATGCTTACATAAAAAGTCACTCAGTTATACTCAATTATTGCTACAGTAATTGATGCATCATATCTCTCATATTATTGATTCAATTATTGTCACAGTATCATCTGTATAATATGTTATATTATTAAATCAATAATTGAGACGACAAAGTTATTCATATTATTAAATTGTAATATTTATAATGTCTAGAAGTTCTGTCAAGGAGAGGGTTGGTCACCTAAATACGCGCCAATAGGGAGAAATCCTTATTGGAAAGCCCCCTCTTTCTTGGGAATGACCTGGTTGTTAAATATTGCAAGTTATAATATTAATGACGAATAAGTTTGTGTTGATTAAAGATGAATTTGATAGTTCTATTGTGTTAGAAGTATTAGTGTTAGTGAAAATTGACATTTATTTCGATAATAATTGATGTTTGGAGGTTATATTATTCAATCGGGTATTCGGGGCACTTTTCGTGTCAGAGTATTATTTACGGGTTACTATTCACCTGATTACTATTCATTCTAGTATTATTCACTCGGGTATTTGGGACACTTTTAATGTTGGAGTACTATTCACGGGTTACTATTCACGAGTTACTATTCACTCTAGCATTGTTCACTCGGGTATTTGGGACACTTTTTGTGTCGGGGTACTATTCACAGGGTACTATTCTCGAAGAACTATTCACGGGGTACTATTCACCCAAAAAATATATTTCTTTTCGGTCCAAATCATTTTTGGGTACAATATTATTCCATGAGGAGATGTGTTAATTTTTTCAGACCGTTGGTTGAAATTATAATAGTAAATCGATATGGATCGTTTATTTAAAGTTTTAATAGTGAATCAATATGGATCGCTGGTTTAAAGTTTTAATAGTGAATCAATATGGATCGTTGGTTTAAAGTTTTAATAGTGAATCAGTATGGACCGTTGCTTTAAGTTTTAATAGTAAATCAATATGGACCATCCGTTTAAAAGTAAAACAATCTGGACCGTTCACGAATTAGTTACTATTCAGTCCATTCTCCTATAAATAGAAGCTCACTCCTTCATTATTTCTTACGAATTCACTGAAACTCTAGAGAGAGAAATTATAGAGAGAAATAAGAAGAGAAGTTTGCTACCTCACTTTTCCAATATCTAGTTTCTTCTAAGGTAAGGGGTATTATTTCTTTCGTATTCATGAAGAGAGCTATTGTTATTCAATTCCTTATAATTTCGTTGGAATAATCTGTATACGCGGACTACCGTATACATGGTGAAATTCTTCTGTTATTCCATTCTTTATTATTATGTTGAAATAACCTATCTATGCGAAGTACCGCATACATGGTAAAATTCTGTTGTTATTCCATTCTTAATTATTCTGCTGAAATAACCTGTCTATACGAAGTACCACATACATGGTGAAATTCTTCTATTATTTCATTCTTTATTATTCTGTCGGAATATCCTGTCAGTGCGTTTACGCATGACCTGGTTCCATTATTTATTATTCTGTTGGAATAACCTGTCTGTGTGGTCTATCGCATGAATGGTGAATTCTGTTGTTATTCCATTATTTATTATTCTGTTGTAATATCCTATTGGTGCGGATTATGCCTGACCTGGTTCCGTTCTTTATTATTCTATTGGAATATTCTATCATTGTGGATTACGCTTGACCTGGTTCCGTTCTTTATTATTCTGTTGAGAATAACATGTCTGTGCGGTCTATCGCATGCATGGTGAATTCTTCTATTATTCCATTCTTTATTATTCTGTTAAAATAAACTATATATATGGATTACCATATGCATGGTGAATGATCCTTTATATTCATTTCTTATTAAATTGTGGAAATGATCTATTTACGTTGATTCTGATGAGAGTCATAATATAAGCATTGGACTGTTGATTATGATGAAAGTCGTAACAAAAGAATTGGCCTGGTGAAAATCATGGGTATATGTAGTATTAGTAAGTTTTATGATGAGTTATGTTGGTTATTATGTGAAAATATGAAAGTTTCTTAGAAATCACAATAGGTTGAAAATCAGATTTTGGTGAAAAATGGAACATAAAATTCAATTGACCATATCTCCTACTATAAATTGAATTTTTGACTTTGGTCAAGTTCTAGAGTTAGATCTACGAGTTTTCTAACTTATCCAAGTGGAATCACTGGAAAAAGTGTTGTATATTTTCGTGTGAACTGATTTTAGCAAAAGAGTCAAAAATTCCAAAGTACCAAAAAGCTACTGGCCACAATTTTGTAAGGTCTATTTCGGCTACTTAATTTATGAGAAAAATTCCGGCCTTTTGGGACATGGAAATATATGGTATAAAGTACCTCCTGTCCACAAATGAGCTCATTCCGACTTAAAATGAGCAAGTTATGACTATTTCAATATTTAGGTTTTTCTGACGAAAAATACTATAACCGGAGTTCTATAAGTCCGATGACCATGAAATTTAAACTGGAAGCTCACGTTAACATGTGTAAGATCCTGCCAAGATTTGGGAATTTCTAGAGTTAAACTTGAGGTAGCTAATTTCTTAAGGAATTAATTAGAAATTGATTTTTGAAAAATACTTAAGGGAGTTGAAAAAAATTATAAAAAAATACTTGTTGTGTATGAAATATATGTATATATGTTTGGACAAAGGATAGAAAAATAATAAGTTGATTTGGTAATTTTTCATGAAAATGTTTTAGTTACAAACATACGAGTTAAATATGTTATGTGAAGTTGAAGAATTGGTAAATATGTTATTTAAGTGTAAACAATTAAATTAAATTGTTTATACGTTTAAAAAGTGATTAAAATATTGTTATAATATTAACAAAATTAGATTATGAGTTATTTAGGTGATGGATAATATTTGGATAAATTTAAAGTCTTTAATATTTATCCTTATTTTCGTTTGATTAATAATTATATTATTGTCATCATCCTTATGCTTATATTGTGATGAAAGTCATCTTTGGCTTACGTGAAGAGATGGAATTGGTATGATTATGACAAGGGATTATTCGGTATAATCATGATCGTAATGTAAAGAATGATGTGGTAAAAGTTCTCATTGGCCTGTAATTCATTGGTGGACAGTTATTGTTATGATTATGACTAGGGATTATTCATTATAATCATGACCATTAATGATTACATGAATATCCTTGGCCGTAATGCAGAGATGATGTGGTTTATTTATTAAGCTGAGTCTCAGCGATGAAGTTGATAAAAATCTTTTTAAATCATACAAGATAATAGATTTTATGCTCTACTTGACTCTTCCAATGAATTACTTATTCCGCTATAGTTAAACTTGATGTCTATTGTATTTTATCAGTTTAATATTGTTAAAGACAAATGATAATTTATTCAGCATTATCTTAGTCATAATATTTCTTACTGGGCTAGTTGAGCTCACCCTTTCTTTCACCGTTCTCTTCAGGAAATGAGAATATAGCTGGGATGAGTCGGGGAACAGAGTGATGGTCCAGATGATAGCATTAGTAGTCCTCACTATTCTATTAAATAGTGTGACAATAAATGTAATGTGGACTCCATTGAGTGTGGATATTGTCTAGATGACAATATTCTTATTAAAACTCTCAGTTTATGCTTTATCGTATTTTACACGACTGTTGTATAATTAGTTTATATTTGTATTCAGTACCTTGTATCTAACGACCCAAGATGGGTGATGTGTACCTATTTTGGGGGAATCAAAGTTGGTATCAAAGCTTAGGGATATGATCCCTGGCTGAGATGTGAGACAAGAACTAGTAGGGGAGGGACGGGGAATTCCTTCGCTAGTATGACCTACCTAAGTTTATATGGTATTTAATTGGTCGGTCAGAGTATAGAGATAATATGTGATATGTCAATTAACCCTTATTTTGTGACAGTGTTTGAAAATGGCATCTGAAAATGTTGAGATAAGCAATGGAGCAAGATAATATGACCATATCGCAGTACGAGGCTAAGTTTGCGGAGTTATCCCGGTTTGCATACCATTTGGTCGATAATGAGGAGAGAATGACACAAATGTTTCTAAGAGGTTTGAATCCCGATATACGTCACTACCTCATTTCTCATAAACTTTGTTTATATTCAGATGTTGTGAATAGGGCTCAGTTATTGGAGTGCGATAATGAGTTAGCACAACCAAAAGGTAACGACCAACAACACGATAATAATCGTACCAGTGGCAACAACCATCGGAATAATGATGATCATCGTGGGGGAAATTATCATGCCAAAAATGGTAACCACTTCAGTGGTAAGCATGGCCAAGATAATAGAAGTGGAAATTTCAAGAAGAGAAGGTCGAGAAGGTCATTTAGCTCGATTTTTTCGTACAGTGAAGTCAAGTCCAGCTGGGATGGTGGCACCAAAGGCGGATATGGACAAAACAAAGTCGGTGGTTTCAGGAAGAGTGTTTTTTGTGACATCTCAAAAAGCGAGTAACCCGAACGAAGTTAGCACGAGTTAGTTAATTATAAATTTTTGCGAAGTCTATACCTTATTAGATTTCAGTTCTACCCATTCTTTTATCCCTCTTTCTTGCGTTCAACGTTTAAATTTGACTGCGGAGAAGTTAGACTTTGACTTATTTGTTGAAACTCCGTTAGGAGAAACCTTCATTACATGTGCTATCTAAGTCTTGGATGAGAGTCACAGTTTTGAATGATATTTCTATTTTTAATAAATTTCTCGACGTATTCTTGAAGACTTCTTAGCCTATCCAGAACGTGAAATTGAATTTTGTATTGACCCAAGTAAAAAACCCATTTCTTCAACCCTTAAATATTTTTTCACCCAAAACGAACGTATAATGCGCCAAAGACGATGGCTCGAGCTGTTGAAGGTTACGACCATTCAATATCATCGTGGAAGAGCGAACGTGGTAGCTGACGCATTGAGTAGAAGATCGTATGCGTTTACGAGTGCAATGTTGTTAACACAAAGACTCATTTCGTATAACTTACAAATGATGAAGATAGAGTTAAATACTATAGGGACCCACGTGAAGATAACGAATATACGAGTAGAATTGACTTTAATCGATAAAGTTAAAGCCGCTCAAGCTACACACCAGAATCTGATGAATGTGAAGAAGAAGGTTCAAGAAGGTGTTATCTCAACCCTCGATTTAATTGACCCATTTGAAATCTTCGATGGAGTAGGAACTGAGGCCTATAGACTCATTTTATCACTAAGTATGTCGCATATTTATAACGTTTTTCACGTATCGATGTTACATAAATATGTGGACGACCCGAACCATATTATTAAATTAGAACTAGACGAGATAGTAGAAGATTTAATGTATGAGGAGATACGTGTTAAAATCTTTGATAAGAAAGATTGTATTCAACACTCAAAAGTTATACCTCAAGAGTTAGAATCTAAAACGAAGTCAAGGTATCCTCATCTCTTCGGCATACAAGGTACGTACATAAATTTCGAGGGCGAAATTTCATAAGGAGGGGAGATTGTGAGACCCCAAATTTTATGAATAAAGATTTAAAATTCTTGAAATATTTTTTTGAATATTATGGTGTGGATTTGATATAATGTTATAGTTGAGGGTAATATTTATAAATTTTACAAATTATGGAAGTTGTTATAAAATATTTGATTGGTCGGGGAATATTCGTTTTAACAGGGAATATTCGTACGACGACACAATCATTGGTGGACCCCACAACGGAAGTATTGTCGTAAAATGACAGAATTATCTTTTTATAAAAATAACGGCGGAAGGGTTACCGTTAAAACTGTTGAACTACTCAGTAGTAAAAGTACAATAATACGTGTAGTTGCATAGTAGCACACGACATTGATTATTGATGCATACGTAAAAAGTCACTCAGTTATACTCAATTATTGCTACATTAATTGCTGCATTATATCTCTCATATTGTTGATTCGATTATTGTCACAGTATCATTTGTATAATATGTTATATTATTAAATCAATAATTGAGACGGCAAAATTATTCATATTATTAAATTGCAATATTTACAATGTCTAGATGTTCTGTCAAGGAGAGGTTTAGTCACCTAATTGCGCGCCAATTGGGAGAAATCCTTATTGGAAAGCCCCCTCTTTCCTGAGAACGATCTGGTTGCTAAATATTGTGAGTTATAATATTAATGATGAATAAGTTCGTGTTGATTAAAGAAGAATTTGATAGTTCCATTTTGTTGGAATTATTAGTGTTGGTGAAAATCGACATTTATTTTGATAATAATTGATGTCTGGAGGTTATATTGTTTAATTGGGTATTCGGGACACTTTTTGTGTCAGAGTACTATTCACGGGTTAATATTCATGAGTTACTATTCACCTGATTACAATTCACTCGGGTATTTAGGACATTTTTCGTGTCAGAGTACTATTCATGGGTTACTATTCACCCAGTTATTATTTACTCTAGCATTGTTCACTCGGGTATTTGGGATACTTTTTGTGTCGGGGTACTATTCACGGGGTAGTATTCCCGAAATACTATTAACGGGGTACTATTCACCCGAAAAATATATTTCTTTTCGGTCCAAATCATTTTTGGGTACAATATTATTTCATGAGGAGATGTGCTAATTTTCAGACCGTTGGTTGAAATTATAATAGTAAATCAATATGGATCATTGGTTTAGAGTTTTAATAGTGAATCAATATGGATCGTTGGTTTAAAGTTTTAATAGTGAATCAGTATGGACCGTTGCTTTAAGTTTTAATAGAAAATCAATATGGACCGTCCGTTTAAAAGTAAATCAATCTGGACCGTTCATGAATTAATTACTATTTAGTCCATTCTCCTATAAATAGAAGCTCATTCCTTCATTATTTCTTACGAATTCACTAAAACTCTAGAGAGAGAAATTATAGATAGAAAGAAGAAGAGAAGTCTGCTACCTCACTTTTCCAATATCCAGTTTCTTCTAAGGTATGGGGTATTATTTCTTTCGTATTCATGAAGAGAGCTATTGTTATTCGATTCCTTATAATTCTGTTGGAATAATCTGTATACGCGGACTACCGTATACATGGTGAAATTCTTCTGTTATTCCATTCTTTATTATTATGTTGGAATAACCTGTCTATACGAAGTACCGCATATATGGTGAAATTCTGTTGTTATTCCATTCTTTATTATTCAACTAGAATAACCTGTCTATGCGAAGTACCGCATACATGGTGAAATTCTTCTATTATTTTGTAGGAATATCCTTTCTGTGCGTTTACGCATGACCTGGTTCCATTATTTATTATTTTGTTGGAATAACATGTCTGTGCGGTCTATCGCATGCATGGTGAATTTTGTTGTTATTCTATTATTTATTATTCTGTTGGAATATCCTGTCGGTGCGAATTATGCTAGACCTGGTTCTGTTCTTTATTATTTTGTTGGAATATCCCGTCGGTGCCGATTACGCCTAACCTGGTTCCGTTCATTATTATTTTGTTGAGAATAACCTGTCTGTGCGGTCTATCGCATGAATGGTGAATTTTTTGATTATTCCATTCTTTATTATTCGGTTGGAATAACTTGTATATATGGATTACCACATGCATGGTGAATGATCCTTTATATTCATTTCTTATTAAATTGTGGAAATGATATGTTTACGTGGATTATGATGAAAGTCATAATATAAGCATTGGATTGTTGATTATGATGAAAGTCATAACAAAAGCATTGGTCTGATGAAAATCATGGGTATATGTAGTATTAGTAAGTGTTATGATGAGTTATGTTGGTTATTATGTGAAACCATGAAAGTTTCTTAGAAATCACATAGGGTTGAAAATAAGATTTTGGTGAAAAATGGAACATGAAATTCAATTGACCATATCTCCTATTATAATTCGAATTTTTGAGTGTGGTTAAGTTTTAGAGTTAGATCTAGGACTTTTCTAACTTATCTAAGTGGAATCACTGGAAAAGGTGTTGTAGATTTTCGTGTGGATTGATTTTAGCAAAGGAGTTAAAAACTATAAAGTACCAAAAAGCTACAGCCCACAATTTTGTAAGGGCTGTTTCGGCTACTTAATTTATGAGAAAAATTCCATTCTTTTGGGACATGGAAATATATAGTATAAAGTACCTCCTGTCCAAAAATGAGCTCATTCCGAATTAAAATGAGCAAGTTATGACTATTTCAATATTTAGGTTTTTCTGACGAAAAATGCTATAACCGGAATTCTATAACTCCGTTGACCATGAAATTTAAACTGGAAGCTCACGTTAACATGTGTAAGATCCTGCTAAGATTTGGGAATTTCTGGAGTTAAACTTGAGGTAGCTAATTTCTTAAGGAATTAATTAGAAATTGATTTTTGAAAAATACTTAAGGGAGTTGAAAAAAATTATAAAGAAATACTTGTTGTGTATGAAATATATGTATATATGTTTGGAAAATGGATAGAAAAATAATAAGTTGATTTGGTAATTTTTCATGAAAATGGTTTAGTTACAAACATATGAGTTAAATATGTTATGTGAAGTTGAAGAATTGGTAAATAGGATTTTAGGGCTTAAAAATCCTATATAAGGTATATGCATATTTTTGATGAGTGATTTGATCATTGGTGATGAAATCTTATGAGTATGACATTTTTGAATGATTAAATTCTTTATTTGGTAAAGTGTAAACAATTAAATTAAATTGTTTATAAGTTTAAAAAGTGTTTAAAATATTGTTATAATATTAACAAAATTAGATTATGAGAAATTTTGGTGATGGATAATATTTGGATAAATTTAAAGTCTTTAATATTTATACTTGTTTTTGTTTGATTACTACTTATATTATTGTCATTATCCTCATGCTTATATTGTGATGAAAGTCATCTTTGGCTTACGTGCAGAGATGGACTTGGTATGATTATGAACAGAGATTATTTAGTATAATCATGACCGTAATGTAAAGAATGATGTGGTAAAAGTTCTCACTGGCCTGTAGTTCATTGGTGGACAGTTATTGGTATGATTATGACTAGGGATTATTCGGTATAATCATGACCATTGATGATTACATGAATATTGTTGGTCGTGGTACAGGGATGATGTAGTTTATTTATTAAGCTGAGTCTCAGCGATAACGTTGATGAAAATCTTTTTAAATCATAGAAGATAGTAGATTTTATGCTCTACTTGACTCTTCCAATGGATTGCTTATTCCGCTGTAGTTAAACTTGATGTCTATTGTATTTTATCAGTTTAACATTGTTAAAGACTAATGATAATTTATTCTGCATTATCTTAGTCATAATATTTCTTACTGGGCTAGTTGAGCTCACCCTTTCTTTCACTGTTCTCTTCAGGAAATGAGAATATAGCTGGATGAGTCGGGGAACAGAGTGATTGTCCAGATGATAGCATTAGTAGTCCTCACTATTCTATTAAATAGTGTGACAATAATTGTAATGAGGACTCCATTAAGTGTGGATATTGTCTAGATGACAATATTCTTATAAAAACTCTCAGTTTATGTTTTATAGTATTTTACACGACTGTTGTATAATTAGTTTGTATTTATCTTCACTACCTTGTATCTGACGACCCAAGATGGGTGATGTGTACCAATTTTGGGGGCGTCACAGTTGGTATCAAAGCTTAAGGATGTGATCCCTGGCTGAGATGTGAGACAAGAACTAGGAGGGGAGGGACGGGGAATTCCTTCGCTAGTATGACCTACCTAAGTTTATTTGGTATTTAATTGGTCGATCAGAGTATAGGGATAATATGTGATATGTCAATTAATCCTTGTTTTGTGACAGTGTTTGAAAATGACATCTGAAATTGTTGAGATAAGCAATGGAGTAAAATAATATGACCATATCGCAGTATGAGTCTAAGTTTGCGGAGTTATCCCGGTTTGCATTCCATTTGGTCGATAATGAGGAGCGAATGACGCGAATGTTTCTAAGAGGTTTGAAACCCGATATACGTCAATACCTCATTTCTCATAAACTTTATTTATATTCAAATGTTGTGAATAAGGCTCAGTTATTGGAGCGCGATAATGAGTTAGCACAACCAAAAGGTAACGACCAACAACACGATAATAATCGTACCGGTGGCAATAGCCATCGGAACAATGATGACCATTGTCGGGGAAATTATCATGCCAAGAATGGTAACCACTTCGGTGGTAATCATGGCCAAGATAATAGAAGTGGAAATTTCAAGAAGAAAAGGTCATTTAGCTCGATTGTTTTGTACAGTGAAGTCAAGTCCAGCTGGGACGGTGGTACCAAAGGTGGATACGGACAAAAAAAGTCGGTGGTTTCAAGAAGAGTGTTTTTCGTGACTTCTCAAAAAGCGAGTAACCCGAACGAAGTTAGCACATGTTAGTTAATTATAAATTTTTGTGAAGTCTATACCTTATTAGATACCGGTTCTACCCATTCTTTTTTCTCTCTTGTTTCCGTTCAACGTTTAAATTTGACTTCAGAGAAGTTAGACTTTGACTTATCTATTGAAACTCCGTTAGGAGAAACCTTCATTACATGTGCAGTCCATGTCTTGGATGAGAGTCACAGTTTTGAATGATATTTCTATTGTTAATAATTTTCCCGACGTATTCTTGAAGACTTCTTAG
Organism: Panax japonicus; assembly: GCA_020205505.1. Classification (NCBI taxonomy): domain Eukaryota; kingdom Viridiplantae; phylum Streptophyta; class Magnoliopsida; order Apiales; family Araliaceae; genus Panax; species Panax japonicus. The sequence continues at coordinate 24,706,280 of CM035099.1, forward strand.
CCTACCCAGAATGTGAAATCGAATTTTGTATTGACCCCAGTACAAAACCCATTTCTTCAACCCTTAAATATTTCTTCATCCAAAACGAACGTATAATGCGCCAAAGACGATGGCTCAAGCTGTCGAAGGATACGACCATTCAATATCATCGTGGAAGAGCGAACGTGGTAGCTGACGCATTGAGTAGAAGATCATATGCGTTTACGAGTGCGATGCTGTTAACACAAAGACCCATTTCGTATAACTTACAAATGATGAAGATAGAGTTAAATACTCTAGGGACCCACGTGAAGATAACGAATTTACGAGTAGAATTGACTTTAACCGATAATGTTAAAGCCGCTCAAGCTACACACCCGAATCTGATGAATGTGAAGAAGAAGGTTCACGAAGGCGTTATCTCAACCCTCGATTTAATTGGCCCATTTGAAATCCTCGATGGAGTAGGAACTGAGGCCTATAGACTCGTTTTACCACTAAGTATGTCGCATGTTTGTAACATTTTTCAAGTATCAATGTTACATAAATATGTGGACGACCCGAACCATATTATTATATTAGAACTAGACGAGATAGTAGAAAATTTAATGTATGAGGAGATATGTGTTAAAATCTTTGATAAGAATGATTGTATTCAACACTCAAAAGTTATACCTCAAGAGTTAGAATCTGAAATGAAGTCAAGGTTGTGACGCCCCCAAAATAGGTATACAACACCCATTCTGAGTCGCCAAATACATGGTACATAAAGCAAACTACAACTTCAATAATATAAATGTCGTGTGAAATACGACAATACATACTGTGAGTTTAAATACAAATATTGTCTTTTAGACAATATTCACAGACAAATAAGTCCTCATTACAATTATTCAAACACTATTTTACAGAAATAGTGAGGACTGCAAAAACATCTCTCTAGAAACCTCACTCCGTACCCCGACTTGATCCTACTATGTTCTCACCCCCTAGAAGAAAAATGGAAGAAAAAGGAAAAGGGTGAGCTTAATTATCCCAGTAAAGAATATTATGACTAAGATAATATAAAACAAATTATCATTAGTCTTCAACAGGGAAAAATCTGATAAAATACAATAGACAACAACTTTTAGATCAACAACTACAGCGAAAACATCAATCCATTAGAAGAGTCACGTAGAGGATGAATTCTACTATCTTCTAATATTTAAGAGTCCATCATCAATATTTTATACCTGTAACAACAATCAATATACATCTTTAATCATCTTTGCACTACAGGCCAAAGATATTCATTTATATCACCGGCTGGTCATGTTCATCTCAACACCTGTTCATCTTTGCACTACGGGCCAAAGATATTCATATGTAATCATTTATCTTTGCACTTCAGGCCAAAGATATTCAATAATATCATCATTAAGGACTGAGGATGATGAAAAATATTTTTAAGAACGAATCCAGTGAGATAGAAGGACAAATATTAGGGATTCGTATAACAGTTTTATCCAAGATCAATAATACTCCATAATAACCAATTTTGAAGCAGAATTCAAAAATAACGATCAAAACATGGATACAATCAAAGATAGTAGCTAAAATAAACATCTTGGACAAAAAGAAGAAATTTTATTTTTTGATGAATAGTGCCGTATTCGTGAATAGTGCCGTATACGTGAATAGTGTCGTATACATGAATAGTAACCCCGACACAACAAGTTCCAAATTTGATTAAAAAGTTCACCAATATTTCGGCATAATGATATTGAAGAAAATAATATCATTTAAGAAGAAAATAACATCCCTTACCTCAAAATAACCGTACTTCTGACTGAATTTCGGTATAGTGCTGACAGAAACTCACAAGAATACGCTCGATAATATAGAGAGAGAAATAGAAAAAACTTGTTTCAGGTGTGATTTATAATTCTAACTTAGCCCTCTATTTATAGGAAAATGCTAGAACGCCAATGGAGACTAAATTAATAAAATATTAATATTTACCAAATATTCAAGCCCACCACCAAGGAATCTAATTTTAGCATTTTCCACATGCCCACCTTCTAGAAAAAAATAAAAAAAAACGTTTTTGAAATAAAAAAATAATTAAACTTTCAAAAATCAATTATTTCGGAACCCCGGAACTTCAATAATTCACAATAAATATCCCCTTTGTCAGAAAATTCAAATCCCGCAACTTTTTATAGGAATTTCAATTCTCTAAAACTTTGCAGAAGAAAATTTTTCCAAATTCCAAACAGAAATAATCCGAAATCCACAAACGGGCGATTTTACAGTCTATAATCAATTTTCGGTCAAGAATTGTGTCCACCGACACACAAAACATGTGTTAAACATTTAATGCCACAAAAATACTCTTCCTCCTCATATAATCATATATCCCACATTCATTGTAAAAATATCACCGTTAATATATTATTAAAATAATATATTTAAATGAATTATTTTATCAGAAAAAGATAAAATATTAATTTTCAACAATTGTCACATTAAAATTTTTGTCCATCTATATTCACATAAAATGATTATTTTCTTTATCATAATAATTAATAATTAATTATTTAAAAATAATATTACAGAATCACATTTATGACAACCAGGCCGTTCCCAGGAAAGAGGGGGCTTTCCAATAAGGATTTCTCCTTACTAGCGCGCAATTAGATGACCTAACCTTTCCTTGACAGAACTTTCTAGACATTGCCAATAATGCTATCTAATAATATTATTCAAATAATATGAATTATTGATCTGATCATGAGAAATACTGTGCAGTGCCAATTATTGAAACAATAATAATATAAACTAACAATGCAACAATTATTGAATCAATATAATAAAATAATGAACAGTAACTACTGTAACAATTATTGAGTAGTGCCTTCTTACGTACGAATCAATAATTCAATAATATTGTGTAATACCGTGTGCTACTGTGCAACCACGCGTATTACTGTATTTTAACCACCAGGTAACCCAACAGTGTTAACGGTAACAATTTACGCCGTTATTTATAAAACTCAATCTTTGTCGTTTTCTTTCATCTAATCGTTTTCCGTTATGGGGCCCACAATTGACTGCGCCGTCGTACGAATATTCCCGACAAAAAGAATATTCCACGACCAAACGAATATTCCCCGACAACAATGATTATTTTATAACCACTTGTTTATTTTGTAAAAATTTTCACATTTCACCCATAACCAAAGTATTATATCAAATTAACCCTCATTAATTTAGAATAATGAATAAAGGAAAATTCAATTTTATTTATAATAAGTTGGGGTCTTACAAAGGTATCCTCATCTTTTCGGCATACAAGGTATGTACGTAAATTTTGAGGGCAAAATTTCATAAGGAGGGGAGATTGTGAGACTCCAAATTTTACGAATAAAGATTTAAAATTCTCGAAATATTTTTTTGAATATTATGGTTTAGATTTGATATAATGTTATAGTTGTGGGTACTATTTATAAATTTTGCAAAGTATGCAAGTTGTTATAAAATATTCGATTGGTCGGAGAATATTCATTTTAACAGGGAATATTCGTACGACGACACAATCATTGGTGGATCCCACAACAGAAGTATTGTCATAAAACGACAGAATAATCTTTTTATAAAAATAACGGTGAAAGTGTTACCGTTAAAACTGTTAAACTACTCGGTAGTAAAAGTACAGTAATACGCGTGGTTGCATAGTAGCATACGGTATTGATTATTGATGCTTACGTAAAAATTCACTCAGTTATACTCAACTATTGCTACAGTAATTGCTTCATCATATCTCTCATATTATTGATTTGATTATTGTCACAGTATCATTTGTATAATATGTTATATTATTAAATCAATAATTGAGACATCAAAGTTATCCATATTATTAAATTGCAATATTTACAATGTCTAGAAGTTATGTCAAAGAAAGGTTTGGTCACCTAATTGCGCGCCAATAGGGAGAAATCCTTATTGGAAAGCCCCCTCTTTTCTGGGAACGACCTGGTTAAATATTATGAGTTATAATATTATTGATGAATAAGTTCGTGTTGATTAAAGATGAATTTGATAGTTCCATTGTGTTGGAATTATTAGTGTTAGTGAAAATCGACATTTATTTTGATAATAATTGATGTCTGGAGGTTGTATTGTTCAATCGGGTATTCGGGGCACTTTTTGTGTCGGAGTACTATTCACAAGTTACTATTCATGAGTTACTATTCACCCAATTACTATTCACTCTAGTATTATTTACTAATGTATTTGGGACATTTTTCGTGTTGGAGTACAATTCATGGGTTACTATTCACCTAGTTACTATTCACTCTAGCATTGTTCACTCTGGTATTTGGGACACTTTCTGTGTCGGGGTAGTATTCATGGGGTACTATTCCTGAAGTACTATTCACGGGATATTATTCACCCGAAAAATATATTTCTTTTGGTCCAAATCATTTTTGGGTACAATATTATTTCATGAGGAGATTTGCTAATTTTTCAGACCATTGGTTAAAATTATAATTGTAAATCAATATGGATCACTGGTTTAAAGTTTTAATAGTGAATCAATATGGATCACTGGTTTAAATTTTTAATAGTGAATCAGTATGGACCGTTGTTTTAAGTTTTAATAGAAAATCAATTTGGACCGTCCGTTAAAAAGTAAATCAATCTAGACCGTTCATGAATTAGTTAGTATTCAGTCCATTCTCCTATAAATAGAAGCTCATTCCTTCATTATTTCTTACGAAATCATTGAAACTCTACAGAGAGAAATTATAGAGAGAAATAAGAAGAGAAGTTTGCTACCTCACTTTTCCAATATCCAGTTTCTTCTAAGATAAGGGGTATTAGTTCTTTCGTATTCATGAAGAGAGCTATTGTTATTCAATTCCTTATAATTCTGTTGGAATAATCTGTATACGAGGACTACCATATACATGGTAAAATTCTTCTGTTATTGCATTCTTTATTATTATGTTGGAATAACATGTCTATGCGAAGTACCACATACATGGTGAAATTCTGTTGTTATTCCATTCTTTATTATTCTACTGGAATAACCTGTCTATGAGAAGTACCGCATACATGGTGAAATTCTTCTATTATTTCATTCTTTATTATTCTGTCGGAATAACCTGTCTGTGCATTTACGCATGACCTGGTTCCATTATTTATTATTCTGTTGGAATAACCTGTCTGTACGGTTTATCACATGCATGGTGAATTCTGTTGTTATTCCATTATTTATTATTCTGTTGGAATATCCTGTCGGTGCGGATTACGCCTTACCTGGTTTCGTTTTTTATTATTTTGTTAGAATATCCTGTCGGTGCAGATTACACCTGACCTGGTTCCGTTCTTTATTATTCTGTTGAGAATAACCTGTCTGTGCGGTCTATTGCATGCGTGGTGAATTCTTCTGTTATTCCATTCTTTATTATTCTGTTGAAATAACTTGTATATGTGGATTATCACATGCATGGTGAATGATCCTTTATATTCATTTCTTATTAAATTGTGGAAATGATCTGTTTACGTGGATTATGATGAAAGTCATAATATAAGCATTGGACTGTTGATTATGATGAAAGTCATAACAAAAGCATTGGTCTGATGAAAATCATGGGTATACGTAGTATTAGTAAGTGTTATGATGATTTAGGCTGGTTATTATGTGAAAACATGAAAGTTTCTTAGAAATCACAAAGGGTTGAAAATCAGATTTTGGTGAAAATGGAACATGAAATTCAATTGACCATTTCTCCTATTATAATCCGAATTTTTGAGTGTGGTCAAGTTCTATAGTTAGATCTAGGACTTTTCTAACTTATCCAAGTGGAATCACTGGAAAAGGTGTTATAGATTTTCTTGTGGACTAATTTTAGCAAAGGAGTCAAAAACTATAAAGTACCAAAAAGCTACTGCCCACAATTTTGTAAGGGCTGTTTCGACCACTTAATTTGTGAGAAAAATTCCGGCCTTTTGGGACATGGAAATATATGGTATAAAGTACCTCTTGTCCAAAAACGAGTTCATTCCGACTTAAAATGAGCAAGTTATTACTATTTCAATATTTAGGTTTTTTCGACGAAAAATGCTATAACCGGAATTCTATAACTCCGATGACCATGAAATTTAAACTGGAAGCTCACGTTAACATGTGTAAGATCCTGCTAAGATTTGGGAATTTCTGGAGTTAAACTTGAGGTAGCTAATTTCTTAAGGAATTAATTAGAAATTAATTTTTGAAAAATACTTAAGGGAGTTGAAAAAATTTATAAAAAAAATACTTGTTGTGTATGAAATATATGTATATATGTTTGGACAAAGGATAGAAAAATAATAAGTTGATTTGGTAATTTTTCATGAAAATGGTTTAGTTAAAAATATATGAGTTAAATATGTTATGTGAAGTTGAAGAATTGGTTAATAGGATTTTAGAGCTTGAAAATCCTATATAAGGTATATGCATATTTTTGATGAGTGATTTGATCATTGGTGATGAAATCTTATGAGTATAACATTTTTGAATGATTAAATGCATTATTTGGTAAAGTGTAAACAATTAAATTAATTTGTTTATAAGTTTAAGAAGTGATTAAAATATTGTTATAATATTAACAAAATTAGATTTTGAGTAATTTAGACGATGGATAATATTTGGATAAATTTAAAGTCTTTAATATTTATTCTTATTTTCGTTTGATTAATACTTATATTATTGTCATCATCCTCATGCTTATATTGTGATGAAAGTCATCTTTGGCTTACGTGCAGAGATGGACTTGGTATGATTATGACCAGGGTTTATTCGGTATAATCATGACCGTAATGTAACGAATGATGTGGTAAAAGTCCTCATTTGCCTGTAGTTCATTGGTGGACAGTTATTGGTATGATTATGACTAGGGATTATTCATTATAATCATGACCATTGATGATTACATGAAAATCCTTGGCCGTGGTGCAGGGATGATGTGGTTTATTTATTAAGCCGAATCTCAGCGATAAAGTTGATAAAAATCTTTTTAAATCATAGAAGATAGTAGATTTTATGCTCTACTTGACTATTCTAATGGATTGCTTATTCCGCTGGAGTTACACTTGATGTCTATTGTATTTTATCAGTTTAACATTGTTAAAGACTAATGATAATTTATTCTGCATTATCTTAGTCATAATATTTCTTACTGGACTAGTTGAGCTCACCCTTTCTTTCACTGTTCTCTTCAGAAAATGAGAATATAGCTGGGACGAGTCGGGGAATGGAGTAATGGTCCAGATGATAGCATTAGTAGTCCTCACTATTCTATTAAATAGCGTGACAATAAATGTATTGAGGACTCCATTGAGTGTGGATATTGTCTAGATGACAATATTCTTATTAAAACTCTCAGTTTATGTTTTGTCGTATTTTACATGACAGTTGTATTTGTATTTTTGTACCATGTATTTGGCGACTCAAGATGAGTGATGTATACCTATTTTGGGGGTGTCACACCATGTCAGAAAGCTCGTCAACAGGTTGCGTAAGTACAACTTGAAGTTGAATCCAGCCAAGTGTGCCTTCGGAGTTAAATCAGGCAAGTTACTAGGTTTCCTAGTAAGCCACAAAGGGATTTAGCTGGATCCCACCAAAATCCAGGCCATCAAGGAAATGCCCATTCCTCAGACAGAGAAGGAAAAACAGGGATTTTTAAGAAGAATCAATTTCATTAGTCGGTTCATCTCTCAACTCACCGCAACTTGTGAGCCCATCTTCAAGTTGTTAAGGAAGAACTCCTTCATGAAATGGAATGACGAGTGTCAGAAAACCTTCCTTACAATCAAAGAGCGGTTGGTTAACGCTCCCATTTTAGTACCTCCCATGGATGATGTTCCCTTATTTATGTACCTTTCCATCAACGACAATGCTATGGGTTGCATGCTTGGATAGAAAGACGATAGAGGCTAAGAGCGAGCTATCTATTACCTAAGCAAAAGATTCAGCAGCAGTGAATACAAGTACACTCTAATTGAGAAGAGTTGTTGCGCTTTAACATGGGCTTCCATGAGGTTACAACATTACCTTCATGGTCACACAACCCATCTCATATTCCGCGTGGATACTCTCAAATATGTGTTCAATAAGCCCATACTGAATTATCGGCTGTCCAGATGGTAGTTGATTTTGCAATAATTCGACATTGTCTACGTGACACAAAAGTCCATTAAAAGTTAAAGAATTGCGGATCAACTGGCCGCCTCACCTGCAGGGGATTATAAACCCTTAGAAACATATTTCTCCGATGAAGGGATCATGGCAATTCAGCAACACCATCAATACGATGCACGCCACAGGTGGAAAATGTATTTTGATGGAGCTGTTAACACAGAAGGTTCTGAAGTTGGAGAAGTTATAGTGTCCGATGTGATGCCCCTAAAACAGGTATATATCACCCATCTTGAGTCGCCAGATACATGGTACATAAATTCAAATACAACTTAATTATACAACAGTCATGTAAAATACGACAAAACATAGCTGAGAGTTTAAACAAGAATATTATTATCTAGACAATATCCACACTCAATGGCGTCCTCATTACAATTATTATCACATTATTCCATAGAATAGTGAGGACTACTAAAGCCATTTATCCTGGACCATCACTCCATTCCCCGACTCGTCCCAGCTATATTCTCATTTCTTGAAGAGAACAATGAAAGAAAGGGTGAGCTCAACTAACCCAGTAAGAAATATTATGACTAAGATAATGCAGAATAAATTATCCTTAGCCTTCAATAGTATAACAACTGATAGAATACAATAGACAACAAGTTTTAGATCAAAAGCTGCAGCAAAAATAAGTAATCCATTAGAAGAGTCAAGTAGAGCATAAAATCTACTATCTTCTATGATTTTAAAAAGTTTTTCATCAACTTTATCGCTGAGACTCAACTTAATAAAAAAAATCGAATCATCCCTGCACCACGACCAAGGTTATTCATGTAATCATCAATGGTCATGATTATACCGAATATTCCCTGGTCATAATCATACCAACAACTGTCCATCAATGAACTACAGGCCAATGAGGACTTTTACCGCATCATTCGTCACATTATGGTCATGATTATAATGAATAATCCCTGGTCATAATCATACCAAGTCCATCTATGCACGTAAGCCAAAGTGACTTTCATCACAATATAAACATGAGGATGATGACAATGACATAATAATTCAATAAAACAAGTTCATGGATAAATTTTAAATATTTATCACCCGCCATGCGCTAATCCACGTAGACAGATCATTTTCATAATTTAATAAAGAATGAATACGAAGGATCATTCACCATGCATGCGGTAATCTACATAGACAGGTTATTCCAATAGAATAATAATGAATAGAACCAAGTCATGCGTAATCCACACAGACATGATATTCCAACAGAATAATAAAGAATCGAACCAGGTCATGCGTAATCCGCACAGACAGGATATTCCATCAGAATAATGTGACAACCCGATATTTTCTATATAAATAAATCATAAATTTTGCGTATAATTTTTTTTTATTTATTAAAAATATATATGAATGATATGTGCCAAGGTAATGTGTAATTATAATTATATGTTTGATAAATAAAATTTATTTATTACATTATTAATTGTAAATAAATTTATTTTAGAAATATTGGTTATTATAAATGATATTCTTATAGTAATTAATTCTATATTAGAAATGGTTTATTAACTATTTTTCCATGAAATTATATGTTTATATTATTCAAATAATACATGAAATGATTTTGAATAATTATAATAATTATTTTATTATAAGAATTTTGTTCAAGTTATTAAGTAAATTATTTTTACTTAATTATAAGGTTAATTATGGCGGATAAAATCAGTTATGGAATCCAAACCCTAATTTTGGGTTTTGATCAAGGAATGATAATAATATTATAATATTATGATATTTTGATTTTTCAGTGCTATTAATATGTACTGTAAAAATTATACTGTTTATGGATGGTCAATTATGGTATATTGACCAAACACTAGCATTAATTGAATTAACCCTATTTATCAATTTAAATGGGAAATTTAAGATTATTAAATATCTGTGTTATATGATATATGTTTACGTATTACTTCATGGAACGCTGATTAGGAAAAACCCTAATTTTGTTGCGAGACCCTAATTTTGTCGCGAAACCCTAATTGTGAAATCGAAACCTTAATCGATATTTCTTTGAACCCTAATTGTTAATTTTAAGCACTAATTATTCAAGTGGTAAAGTTAATTACGTTATAATACCCTAATGTCCATTTAAATTATATCAAGAACCCTAATTTAATTAATAGAAACTCTAATTATATATTTTAGTAGCCTAATTATTAACAATTGTAATCACTAATTGCCAAATTGGCAAGGGTAATTATGATTAGGGGTACTAAACCCTAATGTTCATGTATAATATAAGTATTAACCTAATCTAATTAACAATCTTAATTTTTAATTTTAGAAACTAAAATAATTTTATTTATTTTTTTTGGCACAAACCCTAATTGCTAAATCTTACAAATGCTATGTACTAAACCTTAGGGTTAAACCCTAAGGGCCAAACCCTAAGGGTTTGTCAATATCCATTTTTACCATTAAATGGGAAATACAAATGACAAAATTGCCCCTCTATGCATTAAAGAAGTTACATGTAGGTTTTGACAATAGAGTGAGTGGTTCACCAAACCAACAACTCCCTTGACCCTAAAATGACAGCATTCAGCTCTATTTTTAGCCAATACATGCATCTTGTTGATCTATAAATAGATTTGAAGAGAGAGAAAATCATTTGTTAACTTATTTTTGCCCAAACACTCAAACATTCTCTCTCAACCCCAAACCTCCGAAATTTCCTTCATATATCAGTCCCTAAGAACATTCCCGCGATCAACCATAACATATCAGGAGCCAGAAATCAAAATTTATCAAAGAAGGTATAAAATCCTAATTAGAAATCTATCCATCGATCTGTGGTTTGATGTTGTTTTTCTTGTGTTAAACATGTTAGATATAGTGTCTAATGATGATCTGGGTTGTTAGATGTTAGATCCATAACATCTAGAGGCTCGGATTTGAAGATTTTAAAAATCTGGAAAATTTTATTTTTGTGTCTGACAGACAAATGTCAGACCCCATAGATCTTTAGTTGTTAAGTTTTTTTGTGGTTTAAAAGTTGGTATTTGTAGTTTGGTATGTCCTCTTTAATCTGGATCAAGAATCAGGCCTAAATAAGTAATATATTGTAAGTTAATCACGGTCAATTACCGTTGACCAGCATTGACCGGAACTTTCTGGGCAGTCAAGAACTTGCCTAGATTCATCTGACAGGAAGTTCAACGGCTCAGATCTTGCTTGTTGTTAATTGTTTTGTTGATTTGTTGGATCTATGTTGTAGTCTTATATATGGACTACATTTTTATGCCTTAAAATCTTCTTTTAATCAAGCAGGGAATTAGTAATCTATGGTCAAACCAGGCCGGACGAACATGAAAAGCTATTTTCTGGGTAACCCAGAAAACATTTGAACATGTCGTCTGACATGGTTTGACCGAGTCGAATATGGCTGTTCTATTGTTGTTTTAGTGATGTTTTGTGATGGATCTATAGTGTTACATGTGTTTTATATACTGCAGCTTTTAAATCACTAAAATATATCATAGCTTGCAAGTTGCCCAAAGTAAGAATTACGAGCTGTTCTTCATTTCTGGAAAACCCAGAAAATGAAGAACAGGTCTGACAGCCACTTTAAGGGCTCAGATCTCGTTGGTTATGCATGTTATAAGCATATTTGTTGCTGGATCTTGTAGTCTTACATTTTCTCTACATGATCTGACCAAAACCGAGCTCAGAAACACTTTTCACATGAAATTACAGTCGGTCAAACTAGCAAGCCCGACCACTGTCACGTTTTCTGGGTTTGTATGAAGAACACCAAGAACACCTATAGCGACGGTTCTGTCGCTATAGGTGGTCTTTAGCGACAGATATTAATTAAATTTTCGGAAATTATTAAATAAATAGAAAAAAATACTTTTTAATTATTAAAAATACAAAATAATTATTAAAAATTATTTTAAATTCTGAAAATTAGTTTTTAATTATTTTAAATATATTTCATAATTATTTAATATTTTTGGAATATTAAAAGTATTTAATTTATTTAATTATAATACTAAATAAATTATTTAAAAATGATTTTAATATTTGAAAAATTATTTAAAATTATATTATGGTATAAGAAAATAATTTAAGTTATTTTTGATAACTTTTAATATTATGTGATAATTTTCATTAATAAATTAATATTAATGATAATTAAGTTATTTTATAAATGAATTAAATAAATGAATTAAAATTGATTTTATTAAATTAAAAATTATTTTAAATAAGAATAAGGTATTTAAAAATATTTTAAGTTATAAAATATAACTTTTAAAATTTAAAGGTAAATTTCATTAATTAATTATTATTAATGATATTAAAGTTATTTAATAATTATATTAAATAATTTAGTTTAAAAATGATTTTAATATTATAATAATCGTTTAAAATGAAAATAAAGTATTTAAAGATATTTTAAGTTATAAACTATAACTTTTAATATTTAAAGGATAATTTCATTAATAATTTAATATTAATGATATTTATTTAATGATTAATGATATTAAATTTATTTAATAATTATATTAAATAAATAGTTTAAAAATGGTTTTATTTATTTAAAAATCATTTAAAAAGGATATAAGTGAATTAAAAATATTTTAAGTTGTAATTAATAACTTTTAATATTTGGATAATGATAAATTAATATTAATGGTAATTATTTAATGATGATTTTAAATGTTTTAAAAATCATTTAAGGGTAATATAAATGTTTTAAAACTATTTTAAGTTATTATTAATGACTTTAATATTTTGGCAATGATTTCATTAATAGTTTAATATTAATTAAATATTAATGATAATAGAATTGTTTGATATTTAAATCATTTAACAATGATTCTGATATTTCAAAAATTATGGTAAATGGTAATAATTATTTTATAATTATTATAAGGTCATAAAAATAGTGCGACTGTTGTTTAATATATCTAAATGGATATATAATTACGGTATAGAGTCTTAGACTCGATATTACCCGATAAAGTTGTCGGTAGACAGACATGTTTCAGAAATTGATCTGGACTTAGCTAGATTGACTGTATAACTGTTTATTTGTGATTCAATAGTGTTAAAGTTATGTGACAATGTGATTAGGAATGTGCTGACTGCAATAAGCAGTATTATATGATATAATATATTATTCTAATCAGACAATGATCTATTTAATGATAGGACTTGATAGAAAAGATATATCTATGTTGTGTAAGCAGCAGACAAGGCAAGTATCTAACCCTTTGCATTTACTTTATGCTAAGGACATGCGTAAGATAATATCTGAATTGTTCAAATATTTCAATCTTTGTATATACTTATGCAATGATTATGTATAAGCAAGCTATTAAACAATAATTGTTGTACAATTTCCTTTATTATGTTAATATTGAACAAGTTATTTATTCTGTTCGTTAATTTCTATAACATGGTTATACAAGTGTCCCCACTTGGATAATCATTATATTTTATCACATGTTGATACATACTTATAGTTGCTTAGTATGTATACCTTGAAATAAAAGTCGTCTAAGCTATTTGATCCAGCTAGACATATATTTAAAGTTGTTGTTGAACAAGATAAAACTTATCCAACCGAATTGTTTTGGTATGGATTCAAGACTGTTATGAACATCCCAATCATGGGAAATTTTTATGCGCTACGACGAACAAAGGATGAACGATAATATCGTTCTAGTAATGTAGTATTGATCAATACAGGGCATAACGGGATGATCACCCCCGTGACCGTAAGCAATGACAGTTTACAGATGAATTTCTGTTTAAACCTTTTCGAAATAGAAAATAATGTTCATAGTCTGTCAACTGATTCTCATTTATAGTCAATACGTAGTTTCAAAAATTTGAAATCAAAATGACATGTTGTTGATTATTGGTTCAGCTTACTTCACAACTGTTGATCCGTTGTAGAAGTATCTTTCAAAGAAAACATTTCATCCTTTCAGTTAACTATTATTGTTGCTATTACTTGCTGAGCACTCGAATGCTCATTTTTGCTTAATTTTAAATGTTTTCAGCTAAGTGTGAACAAACCGAAGGATCTGCCAAGAACAAGGGGAAAGGGAAAGTTGCTGACTAAATGTTTAAGCTATTTTATGTAATAGTCTGACTTTATGATAAGGATAATAAATATTATTATTATGATCATGTAACGAATGTTAAAGGTTTCGTACTTGGGAACTAAACTCTGATAATATGTAAATTAAGTTTGAAAATCTATATTATTGTTATTATTATTAGTATTATTCCGCTCATAGAAATGGTATCGTGAAGCACCGAGTTCGGGTTTCAAGTATCCGGATTCGGGGGCGTCACAGAATGGTATCAGAGCTATAGGGTTAGAAATATTAGGTGGGATAGACCTTAGGCTATAACCTTAGAACAGAGGGAAACGTTGAAAATATAATTAACTCATATAGAGTTTAAAGGTAGATGAATCGGATAAATTCATCATCAAACAAATTAAAAGATAACTTATATAAAACCTTTATGTGTTATGCGTATATATTCTATGCTAATCAAGATAATTTGTGTGTGTAGATGTCAGGTGAAAAAGGATTAGGATACCCTTGGATCGTAAAGAAGAAGCCGATATCAAAGCCAATAGCTGAAATAGAGGCTCAAAGCGAAAGCAACCTCGATGAGGTGGTTATTGTGGAGAATATAGTACCAGATCCAGAAATGGTGGAACTAACCGATAGTGATTCAAATACTGAAGTTGGAGCTGACCAAGCATCAACTGAAGTGCAGAATCTACGGCACCAGGTTTCCTCTTTGGAACAGTTATGGGAAATAGAAAAATTACTAAATAGTCAATTGCGGAAAGCATTAATTGAAACAATGGAAGAACAAGATAAGCTTAAAATCCAAATTGACCAAATAGGAGCTAAAAACAACAAGTCAAGTGCAGCTTCGAACCAGAAGGGAAAAAGAAAAATGAATGATCGTGATCTTGATAACAACCAAGGGAACTTTAAACACATAGAAAAGTGTACCAAATGTGACAAGAAGCATGAAGGCATATGCATGAAAGGCGAAAATGTTTGCTATAATTGCGGACATGGGGGACATTTTTCTCCTCAGTGTCCCAATCCTAAGCAGTGTGTTTGTTTTATCTGTGGGATAGAAGGTCATCAAGCAAAAAGTTGTCCTTAATAAAGGAAAAGGCATAGTGAATAGGTAATATAGGTTCTGTGGTGTATGTTTGTTTAATATTATATGTGTGCTTAGTATGTTTGTGTAATGTAATATTCTCAACTTTTGTGTTAATCAAAGTTGTAAATCCCGACTCTTGTAGTCACGAAGGGATAGTAATATGGGCTATGTTATGTAAATTTCTTTGAATTAATGAAAATGGACTTATGTTTGGATAATGAAACAAGTTTAATATATTAGACTTATGTGATAAGGTTTAGAATGTAAGTTAAATTATGTTTTATTCAACCAGATAATGCCGCCTCGACGACAAAACCGAAATCAAAGGGCAGAAGAATCTGTCAACAACGTTGAAGGACAACCACAACCAGATCCAATGCAGCAATTCACAAATATGATAGCTCAGGCCATGCAACAAGGAACGGCAGCCGTAGAGAACCAACAGGACAACCGCTTGGCAAACTTCAAGGACTTCAAAGCTGTAGGACCTCCCAAATTTAGAGGTACAACTGACCCTGTAGAAGCCTAAACTTGGGTTAAAGAAATAGAAAAGGCGTTTGTAATAGCTAGGGTAACTGAGGAGCAGAAGACGGCTTTTGCTGCCTATATGATGAAGGGTGAGGCAAATTTTTGGTGGGAAGCGAATCAGGTTAGGGCTGGAGCAGGTGTAGTTGCGTGGGAAAGGTTTAAAACGTTATTTTTCAAAAACTATTTTTCATCTAGTATGCAGGCTATAATGGAAGTAAAATTTCTTGAATTAAAACAAGAGAATATGTCTGTTGCGGAATATGTCGCAAAATTTAATGAATTGGCTAGGTTCGCCTCGCATTAAGTCGATACGGAGGCTAGAAAAACAAGAAGGTTTGAGCTGGTATTAAAACACTGGCTCTACAACAAGGTGGCAGTGTTACAAATTCCTACATTTGCAGCACTCATGGAGAAAGCACTTATTGCTGAGGAAGGAAGTGAGGCTATGAGCCTTTACAACAAAGAAAGGAGGAACAAGGGAAAAGTTGGGGGAACTGGGAAGGTGGAAGCAAATACTGGGAATAGGAGGGATAAGAGGAAGGTGAACAACTTTGGTGGGGTGCAAGTAAAAAAAGAAGGTGCAAATAAGAAGCCGTTGGTGCAATGCGGTAACTGTGGGAAAAATCATTTAGTAGAATGTCTGAAGGGAAAATTTGCATGTTTCAAGTGTGGGCAGGAGGGCCATATCTCTCCCAACTGCCCCAATTCTAAGACAATTGGTGGGTGCTTTCTGTGCGGAACAAAGGAGCATAAGGTGAAAGACTGTCCGAAAAGGAAAGCGGAGGCAACAAGTGTGAACATGGGGAAAAGCGGCGGAACTTTGGCAATCATGGGACCAACTTCATCCAGCAAGCCGATGAAATCTACTGCAAGGGTCTTCAACAAGACAGTCCAAGACACGGCGGCAGCTGGCAGTGGAACTCCAGGTACTTTTCTTATAACTTTTATTTTCTTGTATATGATTTTCCTATTTTTAGTAAATTATTTTATAAGAAAATTTTGAAGGAGGAATTTAAGTTTATTTAGAAATCAAATTTCCGTATAATCAGAAAGACAAACTTTAAGTAAAAAGTTAAAGATCAGATTGATCAAAGTGATCAAGATCTACCTGCAACGATTGTGAATGTCATGTACCCTGGTAGGTATAAGTTTTAATGTGATGATTCCGGGGACGGAATCTTTATAAGGGAGGGTGAAAGTGACAACTCGATATTTTCTATATAAATAAATCATAAATTTTGCGTATAATTTTTTTTATTTATTAAAAATATATATGAATGATATGTGCCAAGGTAATGTGTAATTATAATTATATGTTTGATAAATAAAATTTATTTATTACATTATTAATTGTAAATAAATTTATTTTAGAAATATTGGTTATTATAAATGATATTCTTATAGTAATTAATTCTATATTAGAAATAGTTTATTAATTATTTTTCCATGAAATTATATGTTTATATTATTCAAATAATACATGAAATGATTTTGAATAATTATAATAATTATTTTATTATAAGAATTTTGTTCAAGTTATTAAGTAAATTATTTTTACTTAATTATAAGGTTAATTATGGCGGATAAAATCAGTTATGGAATCCAAACCCTAATTTTGGGTTTTGATCAAGGAATGATAATAATATTATAATATTATGATATTTTGATTTTTCAGTGCTATTAATATGTACTGTAAAAATTATACTGTTGATGGATGGTCAATTATGGTATATTGACCAAACCCTAGCATTAATTGAATTAACCCTATTTATCAATTTAAATGGGAAATTTAAGATTATTAAATATCTGTGTTATATGATATATGTTTACGTATTACTTCATGGAACGCTGATTAGAAAAAACCCTAATTTTGTCGCGAGACCCTAATTTTGTCGCGAAACCCTAATTGTGAAATTGAAACCTTAATCGATATTTCTTTGAACCCTAATTGTTAATTTTAAGCACTAATTATTCAAGTGGTAAAGTTAATTACGTTATAATACCCTAATGTCCATTTAATTTATATCAAGAACCCTAATTCAATTAATAGAAACTCTAATTATATATTTTAGTAGCCTAATTATTAACAATTGTAATCACTAATTGCCAAATTGGCAAGGGTAATTATTATTAGGGGTACTAAACCCTAATGTTCATGTATAATATAAGTATTAACCTAATCTAATTAACAATCTTAATTTTTAATTTTAGAAACTAAAATAATTTTATTTATTTTTTTTGGCACAAACCCTAATTGCTAAATCCTACAAATGCTATGTGCTAAACCTTAGGGTTAAATCCTAAGGGCCAAACCCTAAGGGTTTGTCAATTTTCATTTTTACCATTAAATGGGAAATACAAATGACAAAATTGCCCCTCCATGCATTAAAGAAGCTACATGTAGTTTTTGACAATAGAGTGAGTGGTTCACCAAACCAACAACTCCCTTGACCCTAAAATGATAGCATTCAGCTCTATTTTCAGCCAATACATGCATCTTGTTGATCTATAAATAGATTTGAAGAGAGAGAAAATCATTTGTTAACTTATTTTTGCCCAAACACTCAAACATTCTCTCTCAACCCCAAACCTCCGAAATTTCCTTCATATATCAGTCCCTAAGAACAGCCCCACGATCAACCATAACATATCAGGAGCCAGAAATCAAAATTTATCAAAGAAGGTATAAAACCCTAATTAGAAATCTGTCCATCGATCTGTGGTTTGATGTTGTTTTTCTTGTGTTAAACATGTTAGATATAGTGTCTAAGGATGATCTGGGTTGCTAGATGTTAGATCCATAACATCTAGTGGCTCGAATTTGAAGATTTCAAAAATCTGGAAAATTTTGTTTTTGTGTCTGACAGACAAATGTCAGACCCCATAGATCTTTAGTTGTTAAGTTTTTTTGTGGTTTAAAAGTTGGTATTTGTAGTTTGGTATGTCCTCTTTAATCTGGATCAAGAATCAGGCCTAAATAAGTAATATATTGTAAGTTATTCACGGTCAATTACTGTTGACCGGCATTGACCGGAACTTTCTGGGCAGTCAAGAACTTGCCTAGATTCATCTGACAGGAAGTTCAACGGCTCAGATCTTGCTTGTTGTTAATTGTTTTGTTGATTTGTTGGATCTATGTTGTAGTCTTGTATATGGACTACATTTTTATGCCTTAAAATCTTCTTTTAATCAAGCAGGGAATTAGCAATCTATGGTTAAAGCAGGCCGGACGAACATGAAAAGCTATTTTCTGGGTAACCCAGAAAACATTTGAACATGTCGTCTGACATGGTTTGACCGAGTCGAATCTGGCTGTTCTATTGTTGTTTTAGTGATGTTTTGTAATGGATCTATAGTGTTACATGTGTTTTATATACTGCAGCTTTTAAATCACTAAAATATATCATAGCTTGCAAGTTGTGGAAGCCCAAAGTCAGCATTACGAGCTGTTCTTCATTTCTAGAAAAAACCTAGAAAATGAAGAACAGGTCTGACAGCCACTTTAAGGGCTCAGATCTCGTTGGTTATGCATGTTATAAGCATATTTGTTGCTGGATTTTGTAGTCTTACATTTTCTCTACATGATCTGACCAGAACCGAGCTCAGAAACACATCACACACGAAATTACAATCGGTCAAACTAGCAAGCCCGACCACTGTCACGTTTTCTGGGTTTGTATGAAGAACACCAAGAACACCTATAGCGACGGTTCTATCGCTATAGGTGGTCTTTAGCGACAGATATTAATTAAATTTTCGGAAATTATTAAATAAATAGAAAAAATAGTTTTTAGTTATTAAAAATACAAAATAAATTATTAAAAATTATTTTAAATTTTAAAAATTAGTTTTTAATTATTTTAAATATATTTCATAAATATTTAATATTTTTGGAATATTAAAAGTATTTAATTTATTTAATTATAATATTAAATAAATTATTTAAAAATGATTCTAATATTTGAAAAATCATTTAAAATTATACTATGGTATAAGAAAATAATTTAAGTTATTTTTGATAACTTTTAATATTATGTGATAATTTTCATTAATAAATTAATATTAATGATAATTAAGTTATTTATTAAATGAATTAAATAAATGAATTAAAAATGATTCTATTAAATTAAAAATTATTTTAAATAAGAATAAGGTATTTAAAAATATTTTAAGTTATAAAATATAACCTTAATATTTAAAGGTAAATTTCATTAATTAATTATTATTAATGATATTAAATTTGTTTAATAATTATATTAAATAATTTAGTTTAAAAATGATTTTAATATTATAATAATCATTTAAAATGAAAATAAAGTATTTAAAGATATTTTAAGTTATAAACTATAACTTTTAATATTTAAAGGATAATTTCATTAATAATTTAATATTAATGATATTTATTTAATGATTAATGATATTAAATTTATTTAATAATTATATTAAATAAATAGTTTAAAAATGGTTTTATTTATTTAAAAAGGATATAAGTGAATTAAAAATATTTTAAGTTGTAATTAATAACTTTTAATATTTAGATAATGATAAATTAATATTAATGGTAATTATTTAATGATGATTTTAAATATTTTAAAAATCATTTAAGGGTAATATAAATGTTTTAAAACTATTTTAAGTTATTATTAATGACTTTAATATTTTGGCAATGATTTCATTAATAATTTAATATTAATTAAATATTAATGATAATAGAATTGTTTGATATTTAAATCATTTAACAATGATTCTGATATTTCAAAAATTATGGTAAATGGTAATAATTATTTTATAATTATTATAAGGTCATAAAAAAATAGTGCGACTGTTGTTTAATATATCTAAATGGATATATAATTACGGTATAGAGTCTTAGACTCGATATTACCCGATAAAGTTGTCGGTAGACCGACATATTTCAGAAATTGATCTGAACTTAACTAGATTGACTGTATAACTGTTTATTTGTGATTCAATGGTGTTAAAGTTATGTGACAATGTGATTAGGAATGTGCTAACTGCAATAAGCAGTATTATATGATATAATATATTATTCTAATCAGACAATGATCTATTTAATGATAGGACTTGATAGAAAAGATATATCTAAGTTGTGTAAGCAGCAGACAAGGCAAGTATCTAACCCTTTGCATTTACTTTATGCTAAGGACATGCGTAAGATAATATCTGAACTGCTCAAATATTTCAATCTTTGTATATACTTATGCAATGATTATGTATAAGCAAGCTATTAAATAATAATTGTTGTATAATTTCCTTTATTATGTTAATATTGAACAAGTTATTTATTCTGTTCGTTAATTTCTATAACATGGTTATACAAGTGTCCCCGCTTGGATAATCATTATAATTTATCACATGTTGATACATACTTATAGTTGCTTAGTATGTATACCTTGAAATAAAAGTCGTCTAAGCTATTTGATCCAGCTAGACATATATTTAAAGTTGTTGTTGAACAAGATAAAACTTATCCAACCGAATTATTTTGGTATGGATTCAAGACTGTTATGAACATCTCAATCATGGGAAATTTTTATGCGCTACGACGGACAAAGGATGAACGATAATATCGTTCTAGTAATGTAGTATTGATCAATACAGGGCATAACGGGCTGATCACCCCCGTGCCCGTAAGCAATGACGGTTTACAGATGAATTTCTGTTTAAACCTTTTCGAAAATAGAAAATAATGTTCATAGTCTGTCAACTGATTCTCATTTATAGTCAATACGTAGTTTCAAAAATTTGAAATCAAAATGACATGTTGTTGATTATTGGTTCAACTTACTTCACAACTGTTGATCCGTTGTAGAAGTATCTTTCAAAGAAAACATTTCATCTTTTCAGTTAACTATTATTGTTGCTATTACTTGCTGGGCACTCGAATGCTCATTCTTGCTTAATTTTAAATGTTTTCAGCTAAGTGTGAACAAACCGTAGGATCTGCCAAGAACAAGGGGAAAGGGAAAGTTGCTGACTAAATGTTTAAGCTATTCTATGTAATAGTCTGACTTTATGATAAAGATAATAAATATTATTATTATGATCATGTAACGAATGTTAAAGGTTTCGTACTTGGGAACTAAAATATGATAATATATAAATTAAGTTTGAAAATCTATATTATTGTTATTATTATTAGTATTATTCCGCTCATAGAAATGGTATCGTGAAGCACCGAGTTCGGGTTTCAAGTATCCGGATTCGGGGGCGTCACAATATAAAGAATGGAACCAGGTCATGCGTAATCCGCACAGACAGGAGATTCCAACAAAATAATAAAGAACGGAATAACAACAGAATTCACCAGACATGCGATAGACCGCACAGACATGTTATTCCAATAGAATAAGAAAAAATGGAATAATAGAAGAATTTCACCATATATGCGGTAATTCGCATAGACAGGTTATTCCAACATAATAATAAAGAATTGAATAAAATTAGCTCTCTTCATGAATACGAAAGAATAATACCCCTTACCTTAGAAGAAAACTGGATACTAGAATAGTGAGGTATCATACTTCTCTTCTTCTTTCTCTCTATAATTTCTCTCTATAATAATTGCTCTATAGCTTTAGTGAATTGGTGAAAAATAATGAAGGAATGAGCTTCTATTTATAGGAAAATATTGTTTCAATAATTGCACATTTTGGGGCTAGAAATATTACAATATAATACCTTCATCTTTTCCTTCATTTTTAATTTAGTCCTGCAAGTATTATCAAACTTGCACCATCTCCCCTAATAGTAAATCATGTGAATCAATAGTAAATCATGTGACTTAATAGTTCTAGACATGTGAAAATATGAATTACAGTATAGTACCTCCATCTATACCTCCATTTTTAACTTAGTCATGCAAGTATTATCAATCTTGCACTAACTCCCCTAATAGTAAATGAATGTGAATCAATAGTACACACATATGAACAAATAGTTATAAGCATGTGAATTAATAGTAATTAATTGCTCATTTATCCGGTTATTTATCCGATTGGTCAATATAACCTCCAGACATCAATTATTATCGAAATAAATGTCAATTTTCACTAACACTAATAATTCTCACACAATGGAACTATCAATTTCATCTTTAATCAATACAAACTTATTCATCATTAATATTATAACTCTCAATATTTAACAACCAGGTCGTTCCCAAGAAAGAGGGGGCTTTTCGATAAGGATTTCTTCTTATTGGCACGCAATTAGGTGACCAAACATCTCCTTGATAGAACTTCTAGACATTGTCAATATTGCAAATAATATTATGAATAACTTTTTTGTCTCAATTATTGATTTAATAATATAACATATTATGCAGACGATACTGTGACAACAATTGAATCAATAACATGAGAGATATGATGCAACAATTACTGTAGCAATAATTGAGTATAACTGAGTGATTTCTCACGTAAGCATCAATAATCAATACTGTGTGCTACTATGCAATCACATGTATTACCGTACTTTTACAACTAGTTATTTTATGAAAACTTTCTTACTTTAAAAAATTTTCAAATATCACCCTTAACTTTAAACTTTTATCAATTTAACTATGTACCAAAATAGAAAAATTGATTACTTTTATTTCATAAAATTTGGGATCTCACATCCGATACGGGAGAGCAGTATCCCGTCGCCGTCAAATTGCAGTTTGTTAGCACCAATAACACAGCCGAGTATGAAGGCTGTAACATGGGGATAAAACTTGCTCACTCAATGGGCATCAGACGATTAACTGTCTTTGGGGATTCGGAGCTGGTAATCAAACAAACCACGAGAATCTATCAAGCGAAGGAACTACATTTGCTGCCTTACCATCGGCAAGTTTTACAGATGGCTTCAAAATTTGAAGAAGTAACCTTCCTCCACATTCCTCGAAATAGGAATGACTTTTCAGATGCACTAGCAACTTTGGCCTCCTTGATTCACATATCTGACAAGGAAAGCATGCCAAACTTCACATTTTCCCTGCAAAAGGGAACTATGTTGGAGAAGTATCGGATGAGCTACCTCCCATCCGACACCCTTGGTATCAACACATCAAGGAGTATCTGCTAGATGGATCTACACCCGTTGAGGCGAGCCCGACTGAAAAAAGGCAGATCCATTGATTGGCTATAAAATTCTACTTGAGCAGAGATGCACTCTACAAAAGAGATATGAGATTAGGTCTCCTTAGATGTCTGAACAAGGACCAAGCTCAGAGGATCATGGATGAAATCCATGGTGGAGTATGTGGCCCACACATTAGCGGCCCTCTAGATGTTAAGAAGATCCTCAGAATGGGGCATTACTGGCTTACTCTCAAGGCTGACTATGATGATCACGCCAAGAGGTGCTACTAATGCCAAATTCATAGAAATGCTATCCACGCCCCTCCGAGGGAACTCCACAATATTAGTTTACCCTGGCCCTTCTCAATGTGGGGAATGGACGTGATCGGACCCATCGAGCCTAAAGCTAGCTAGTAATGGGCATCAGTTTATTTTCACCATGATCGACTACTTCACCAAATGGGTAGAAGCAACCTCCTTCCCTAGGGTTGCCAAAGAAGTCATCATTTCTTTCATCAGAAACAATGTCATTTATCGATATGGACAACCAGAAGTCATTATGTCAGACAATGCTAAGAACCTCAACAACAAAATATTGGAAGAGTTATGCAGTAAATTCCACATCAAACACCTTAACTCCGTCATCTACTGTCCAAAAATGAATAGTTCTATTGAAGCTGCTAATAAAAACATCAAGAAAATCATGCAAAACATGTTTTCCAACCACAAAGGATGGCCTGACTTGTTGCCTCTAACTTTATTAGCCTACAGAACTTCAATGCGTATTTCCACTGGGGCAACCCCCTACTCATTAGCCTATGGGATGGAAGCAGTGCTCCCCATAGAAGTAGAAATGGAATCCCTCAGAGTGTTGATAGACGCTCAGCTGGATGAAGACCAATGGGTACAAGACAAATATCACCAATTATCTCTAATAGACGAAAGGCGAACTGCGACTATCTTTCATGGTCAGTTATATCCACAAAGGATCGCCAGATCCTACAACAGAAAAGTCCAGATACGACAGTTTAAATAACATAACTTGATTTTGAAGAAGATCATTGACAACCAAGGTCAATCTAAGGGAAAATTCGCTCCAAGCTGGGAAGGCCCGTTTGTTGTCAACGAGGTATGGACAGGAGGCGCTCTCAGACTATAGGAAATGGACGGCGATGAATTTCCACAACTCATCAACTCGGACACCATGAAACGGTACTATATCTGAAGTTACCATCAAGTAAAATCTTGGTTTTGGATCATCAGATCACCATTTATTCAGGTTTTCTAACCCTTTCTTACATAGAAAATCTTCTTCGTACTCTTTTACCCCATCAGGGAAACATACTCTTCAAGCCAGCAGCCCGATTTCACTTCATTTTAAACCTTTCATACAATTTCAGTTATCCCACCAGGGATTGAACCTTTCACACCTGCAGTTTGTCCTGAACATAGGATCAAACGTTTTCACACTTGCAGTTTATCCTGAACACAGGGTCAAACTTTTTCACACCTAAAGTTTGTCCCAAATATGGGATCAAACTTTCTTTCCCCCGTAATTTAGCCTGCACATGGGATCAAACTTTTCGTCGGCTGTAAATCATCCTGAGGGGCGAACTACATCGACCTTATCTCCCTGATACCCGGGAGTACGTAGGCAACCATATTCTATATGGCCCAGTCACAATAAAAAATAAAAAAATCAAAAACATTTCTGCCCTTTCTTTACATAAACAAAAATAACAAAAACACTCCTACACCCTTTTATATTCAGCGTTGAACCTCTTACACCAGGTTTGAACTACCCAGACCTGATCTCTTATTCAATAGAAGTATGTAGGCAGCCATTTATGGTTCGATATAACCCCCTACCAAAACATAAAGACTTGTCATCTGGTACTAGGATCAAACTTCAATCTACCACATTTTTTAGACCAAAGGGATGGAACTACATGATCTCCCCCTAAATGGGAGATTCAGTGACCATCTAAGCTGCAGTTTATTCCTGGAAGAGCAACACCAATCCATAAGAGATGGAACTTATTGGGCTCCTCTTAAATAGGAGTACTGGTGACCATTTGTGGTATGATCAATCTCAGAGAGGAAACGCCACACTCTTCTCCACATCTATATACAGAAACCAGTCCCAAGACACCAAAGAGGGTAGGGATATACACAGAGCAATGATCCATTTTGACAAATCCTGTGACATCTTAATGTCCACACATTAAGGATGAGTTCAGAATACATCAAGATTAGAAGCCCTAAAGAAACTGACAAATATTAAACAAGTATCAAGGCACAATTGAAAGGGAAGTGAATCAAAATATATTTCCCTGCCATATATAATGTTGTTTGATATATACATATGTGTTGTACATGATAAAATGGATAAGCTTGTCTGTGCAGGAAAATACAAGTCTATCTACGGATCTGTATGTATGCGTACTATCAGATCTAACATAGCATCTCCCTTCGAAGGAGGTAATGCTGCAAGCTCCTGCCCAATGGTATCTACATGAACTAGCAGATATAAGGCCAACTGCATGGTGGCATGATGCTCATCAATGTATGCACTCATATCGGTAAGGATACCAGTCATAAGGGATCTCACTGAAGTACTATATGTAACAGCCACATCTCGAGCAGATAGGGCAACATCCCGTTCTACAATCAATGCATCTCTGGGTGATCTGGCCTCATCCCTCTCCAATAGAGCGGCGTCTCTCCCATCAAGAGCTGTCAACATCAAGGCCTTAGCTTGATCTCTCTCAAAGGTCATCAGATGAAGACTGCTCTAAATACTGTGCTGAATGCTGAATCATAGTAGCACTCGTACTGAGAGAATCCATCATAACTGCTAGCAACCCAGTGGTTAAATCCTCCTTGGTGGGATTATAAGTCTCATCCATAGGCTCCCCATCGTCAGAATCAATCCCTTGCACTGTGGATACTACTACAGTCAATGCCATCTCTGTTTCCATCTATGCGAAATCCTCTACAGAACAACCCGGATGACTAACAAAAAATATAGCTAACTCACACTGATCCCAACAGGTGTATAACCTGGATCTATCCTCTGCTGATAAGTGACGAGAAGCTAAGCGCTGACTCAATGCCCCCTCAAAAGGATGGAAGTCCTGGAACTAGTCAAACTGACACATCACGACCAGTGGGTGGTAAGTAGTCATGCCCCTCAAACTAGCTAGAGGGAGATAATCAATGCCAGGAGCATGAGTGATGAAGCTGTAAGGTGAGCTGAGCCCTATACACGATAATATATCAAACGGATCTTCAATCCATGCCAGGAAAACGGACTAAGATGTAGGATTTTTAAACTCCGCAGGCTGGAAGGAGTATGACATAGATATCTCATGGGTGAAACAATATCCGTGCCGTCTGAAAGTGCCTATCGGTCTTAAGTGTGACATAAACCACACGTATAACATGACCGAGCTGCCTGTGAATACCCCTGCAGGGTAAGTGCTGCAATATATGGCCGACCTCAGTGTCTCTGCTATGATCATTGGTACGATGGTGTGACCCTCCCTGAGATCTCTTACTGCCATAATGACACCAATATCTAGCTCATCCATGTATCGTGGCATGTATACATACGACAATATGCACAGTAACAAGACATCTACTCTGGCCAAGTGCCAATGATCCTCCGGAATGGTAAAATCCCCGGAGTGCCGTGTATGACTATCTTCAGAGCCAAATCTGTCCATTAGAAAATGTTGGGATTTAACGTGTCCGGATGTGATCTCATCCTGCACAACTCTACGCCTCAACCCGATGAGAGTTATAAACTGTCAGCTCATGTCGCCAATGGCCATCCGCGCGTAAGGTCTATCTAATGGCAGCACCTTCAACCGTGCATATTCCTCCAGATTAGGAGTTAACTCATGGATACCGAACCGGAAGACCTGCCTCTCCGGTATCCAATGCTCCAGCATACCCTCTACAAAGCCTATAGGAACCTAAAACATCAGGAGAGTTATAGTATGCTGCAATAACTGATCTATAGTCACCCTGTCTGAAGGTGACATACTATCATACCACGATCTTAGAAGGGATGCCACTAATATAGGTGGGGTATGATCAATGCCGCTAACTGTCGAAGAAGACCTCTATGTGGGCCGTATCATAAGACCATCTAGGGGTCAATGCTGAATATATCTGGACATATATACATATTCATAACATAATATATGCATGATAAATAATAGATGACAATATGATATAGGGAATGGAAAACTGTACATACATTCTTAAGTATATCATCATCTAATACATCATTGTATAGCTAGAAATATAGGGAAATGGGGCACATACGCCGTACATCTAACAGAGGCCTATCAAAAGATATAGCGAGAATGGGGGAAAGCCACCCAGTATCTAACAGAGGCCTATCAAAAGAGATAACAAGAATATACATCAAAAGAAGACAATGGTGTCAATATATATATCAGCAATCCTGTCCACCTGATGTAACTCCTCCTGAGTCACTAGATCTCTATCCACAGGGATGTCAGGCCTATACAAAGGAGGATTTGCACTGGCAAAGGCATATGGGTAAACTGAAGGGCCAGCGTCAGAGCTGGATGGATCAAAAGTATCTACCTCTGAAGGATCTTTAACCAAGTACCAGATAAAGAAATGTGTCCGGTCCAATTGCCAGGTCAAACTATCAATCTGTGTCAAATGAGTTGGATCTCGGACACAGGTTAGCTAATCCATCATCAACATGGATCCAGGAACCATATCCCCCATGAACTGAGTGGCGTGGGTCTGGGCTCCAATGGTATGATGGGACCACCAATGCTGGAATATCTCATGAATGCATGGACTTTCTGATAATGTAAACCCGTCAATACCCAACAATGGGATATCAATGATGGGTGACTGTGAAACAAGCCAATAACGCCTGATAGGAGGTAAGATCAGTATACGAATCTCTCCTGTGGTGCCCCTGATAGCACGCTCTCCTAAATAGAGCTCCCATCCTCCATCTATAAAGAGAGGTATCCTACGGGTAGAAATCATGTACTCGACACCAGTCGGGTACCCATCCTCAAATCCAATGCTCAAGTGTTCCCCTGAATAGAGAATCCATGTGATGACATCAGCTATCAATAACTCCAGCTGTAGGCGGCTATGAGTGAAACCCTCAGCTACAGGGACTTCCGCCAGTATGGAATGATGCCATCACCGTCGTCATGGGTAGGTATCTAATCCTAACACACTCACCGAACGTAAACATGGGAGCCTCTTATAGGCCCAGAACTGCCAACACAAAGGCAAACATCTGCTGGCAGTCAACACTCTTAACCTGTACATGGGAAATTACAAGAGAAATAGTCACCAGCAGAAATGGGTAAAATCCTAGCCAAGCCTCCGTCAAGTCCTGCGAACGCATGCATATTCCCCTTAGGAAATATGCAAAGGTGTAAGAACCCCAATCATACTCTCTAATACGGTCCACATGTCGTGTGGCGCTAATTAAAGCGAATGACACTATAGAAGAGTTATCAGCTATGAAACAGCCCCTAATGATCATCAGGAATAATCACCGAAGAATGCGAACCCTGACTCTCACATCATCGGGTATGGGCTCCCTCAATAGCCTTCTCATAGCATCTACACTCAAAAGACCTGTACGAACAGTCCTGCCCTTGAGCACCTTCGTCGGAACTCTTAGCAAGGATCTAACGGTAGTCGGGGTAATATCTGCCATACAAGGCTCTGGTGCCCCTCCAAACTCCATACCTATGATAAACTGCCAATCCATTGGTGTCATCATCACCTCAAAGTCCAACAAATGGAGTGACTGAGTCTGGTGAAACCAGTGCTCAGACAATGCCCTGAGGTAACCCTTGGGACAACGTCGGTGAAGGATAGAAAAGAATGCCCCAAATCTCTAGTCATACACGATCGCTCTATAGTCAGGATGCATAGCCTGGTACATGGAGTGAATGCTGAAACAGTTCCATTTAGGCTGTGTAAAGCTGGGAACCTACATCACAAAGAAGATTAACATCAGGATCCTTTACTCCTCATCAATAGGAAAGAAGGAAGATCAAAATCTAGCTTTGTACCTTGTTTGCATGCAAGTAAACTGAGGGGTGTCAACTCAAATCACCCAGAAGCTCTGGGTTCACCACCTGAATACTCGGAAGGTCCCTATGGGGAACATGTGCAGCAGGAGTGGGAGTTACAACCGATACATCCTCCTCCTCTTCCTCCATAATCGGTACATCAACTGGGACATGGAGTATCACCGCCTCCGCTAAACGACGAGGCTATCTAATGGAACGGGGTTGAGGAACTTCAGAAGTCCTTCTCCACACACCAGAAGTGGTCCTACGGGAACTACTCAACTGATCTGGATCCATATATCTGGACAATAAGTCTCCAAATCACCTCAGAAAGGGTGTGGTAAATTCTAACCTGGAGCTTTTCAAAATGCAATTTTATGACTACATGCATGTATGCATTATTTTAACATACATCTATAGTAGAGTTAAAAATCTATGACTACCCAATGCCTACTTTTGAAATTTTTTGCCATAGTTTCCTTCGTAAATAGGACTATCCACATACATATAGGCATGACTAGGTGGCGTTTCAGTAGCACACCTACCCACAGTCATATACATCCTATATGCATCAGTACATTACAGTAAAAAATCCGTAAGGGTAGGCTAATTACCAGGATTATTTTTCTTTTTTCACCTTTGCTCATTTGTCCTCAAATAGGATAAGAAATAGCAGAAAAGGTGTCAATTTGACTGTTTCAAAAGTTAAATTTTTTCACATTATTATGTTCAGCATGGTTTAATATTAACATTTATTATGTTGAATATTTTTTGTCAAGTCATTTAAGCATGCATAATCACTACTATCTGTTTAAATGCATTTCATGTGATAAGTCATTTTCCAATGGATAAGAACTTGAATAGAAGACATGCATACATTACCAGGACAGTGTAAAACACTTATACGGTGACAGAATTTGCAAAAAGACTCCCAAACTCAATAAATCTGAAGAAGAGCTCTCAGATTTCCTTCATGGCACAACATGAAATGACTTGAAAAGGCAACCTGCAGCCTTAATAGCCATCCATGGCTTGCCGCAGGTCCACCTATGGCTACTGTAGGTGTACCTGCAGCTCCCCTGGGTGGGGCCCACCCCTCCAGCTCGGTCTAGTTCGAGTTGCAAAAGAGTTCTCACAAGTTGAAAAGGCCAAATCAAGAATAAAAATGTTACGCGATTGAGCAGAATAGCCTGAAATTTTGGTTTTCACGGGCCAAACTGTGGTTTTACATATCACTTATTGGTATTCACCCAAACATAGGGTGCTATACCGATGATCTCAGCTATTGTAAATTACACTCGGCAATACCTTACGCAGGTCCGATGCCGGCAATGCAGGGTTATAGCCCTAAACTTTTTTTCCCAACGGAGTTTCACTTAATTCAACCGTTGATGTACACATCAATGAAGGTCAAAAAACCTTGACAATTTGCCCACCACGGATCTTATCCGTTCATTTCAAATGTCGGCAAAGGTTAGACAACCCTGATGACATAAACTGTTGGCAATAACTCCGACAGAACATTGTTATGTCCTGGTGGTGCAAACCAGGAGAGATCATCCTCATCGGGGAGGACCGATGATGGAATATGTTATACACATCCTCAACAGACAAAACCCATCCCCATAGAGTCTCTTGTATATGAGAGATACATCTTCAGTATAAAGTCTATATCAAGGATTCAAGACTTTTGTGATAACCCCAATGTCAACAATCCTAGAGATTCCTGGTTGCTGTGGATCACACGTCTATGACAGTTCATCGGGCTACTTATTTAGTTCTCCCCCGGTAGAAGCAATAGGGAGCCAGCAATCATCCCACCATGTTAGAGAATAATCCCATAAACCATATACATTTGTATCTTGTTGTTGTCGACGTCGGGATTTTTGAGTGTCCCTTTTCGTTACTTGTTCTTTGGTGTTCTCATGTTAATGTGAGATTTGTTTGAAAAAATAAGTGAAAAAGGTCCGACATGTATAATGTCAATGATTGGAATTTAAGAGTCGTCAGTTTGTGTATTTAACTAGTTGCACCAACGCAACTGAAAAGGCTTGCACATTGACCCAATGATTTGGCACTGCAAAACGGGTCTGTGAAACTGAGATTCATTTTGGGTCCGAGAGCTTGATTATGCGGAGGGAAGGTGTTAGGCACCCCCGACATCCATGCTACCACGGTGACTGCCACTTTTCAAAGACATTGTAATATGAATGTGTGTGTGTGTGTGTGGATCAATGTGCAATTATTTGGAAGTAGTGCTATACCTCGTTCGTACCTATATACATAGGGTTTGAATTTATAGAAAAATTCAGTTTTAAACAAGATATGGCAATGCCGTTTTGTAAAAGAGGTTTTTTCAAACCCTGTGCTCAATAGTAATTGAGGCTTTGATACTTCCATTTTATTATTCAATGTCCATCTTGTTTGCTTTTATTTTCGAGATGCGAAGCATTCTCGAGAAAATAATATACAGCAGTGCCGAACTTCTCATGGGCATGACAACCATCTAAGGAAATTCAGACACTGTAAAATATTGTACAAGATGCTTACAGCTGAAAAATGTCCATCATGGGAACCGAATCTAGATTCAGTAAACTGAACCTGTGATCACATGATTCCTAGGCTCACATGATACTGCAATTTGTATGGAAAGCAGTAAGCAGTTATATATATAGAAGCAGTAAATATATATATACAGACATGATCAACCACCACGAAGCAACTCCATGGGAATCAGAAATGTAAATATATAAAAGCGGTAAATATATATATATATATATATATATATATATATATATATATATATATATATATATATATATATATATATATATATATATATAGGGAATGATCCGTGGAAAGCGTTAGTTATTAGCACTGTTTGAACTAACGCTAATCTAGCCGTCTAATATTAGAGTTAATGGCTGAGATTTATGCCCAGCCGCTAGAGGGAGTAGCGGCCAGCAATAAATTAAAAAATCTTCTCTGCTGGCCGCTAGAGGGAGTAGCGGCCAGTCAAAACGACGAAGTTTTGACTGGCCGCTACTTCCTCTAGCGGCCAGCAGAGATTTTTTTAATTTGGCCCATGGCCCAGCCGCTAGAGGGAGTAGCGGCCAACAAAAAAAAATTGGCCAATTACTGATTATCTTAATTATTCTCGTACATGCTACTTATTAATTAGTAAAATAAAATAATAAAAAATTATAAGTATAATTATAAGGATAATCAATAATTATCTTTATACTTATCCTTATACTTATTAACAAATTATCCTTATACATATTACTTATTAATCAGTAAAATAAAATAATAAAAAATTATAAGGATAATTATAAGGATAATCAGTAATTATCATTATACTTATCCTTATACTTATTAACAAAATAAGTATGTATAAGAATAATTACTTACTGATTATCGTCTTATGATTTTTAATTATAAATAGGAAATAGTGATTGAGTTTATATATTTGAGTAGGGATATAATATAAATTCAATCACTATTTCCTATTTATAATTAAAAATCAGAAGACGAAAATTATTAATTATCCTTATATATACTTATTTTATTAATAAATATAAGGATAGTTACTGATTGTACTTAAAATTTTTTATTATTTTATTTTACTAATTAATAAGTAGCATATACGAGAATAATTAGGATAATCAGTAATTAGCCAATTTTTTTTGTTGGCCGCTACTCCCTCTAGCGGCTGGGCTATGGGCCAAATTAAAAAATCCTCTGTGTTGACCGCTAGAGGGAATAGCGGCCAATCAAAACGACGACGTTTTGATTGGCCGCTACTCCCTCTAGCGGCCAGGAGAGAGGATTTTTTAATTTATTGCTGGCCGCTACTCCCTCTAGCGGCTGGGCATTCATCTCAGCCATTAACTCTAATATTAGGCGGCTAGATTAACGTTAGTTCAAACAGTGCTAATAACTAACGCTTTCCACGGATCATTCCCCTATATATATATATATATATATATATATATATATATATATATATATATATATATATATATATATATATGGACATGATCAACTGCCACGAAGTAAACTCCAGGCAGGACAAAATGTAAATAAAGCTGTAAAAGTGATCAACTACCACGAAGTAAACTCCAGACATGACAAAATGTAAATAAAGCTGTAAAAGGTCATGAAGTAAACTCCAGGCCTGACAGGAATGTAAATATATATATATATATATATATATATATATATATATATATATATATAAGCGAGTAAACGCACCGGATGTAAATCTAGGCTCATCGGATATGTCCGACAACAAATATATATATATATATATATATATATATATATATATATATATATATATATATATATATATATATATATATATATATAAAAGCGAGTAAACGCACCAGATGTAAATTCAGGCTCATCAGATATGTATATATATAAAAGCAAGTAAACGCACCAGATGTAAATCCAGGCTCATCAGATATGTCTGACAACAATTATATATATATATATATATATATATATAATCGATTTAAATGCACCAGATGTAAAATCCAGGCTCATCAGACAGAGTCTGACCACAGTTTATATATATATATATAAGCAATTAAATGCTCCAGACCGAAGTCTAGGCTCAATCGAGGCATAACTCGATAATTTTAGTCCAAATATATGAAATATATACATATATTAATATATATATATATATATACAGACAGAAATAAAAACCACGGACCGAAGTCCGGGCAAACACACACAACACGACTCTCAATGTGTATAACAGTGTGTGCTATATGAGAAAAAGGATTTATAAAATGTAAGAAGGCTTACAGTGGGCTGCCAAAGTAGACTTCTATGACTTTAAATGGATAAACACTCAGCTCCCGCCAGATAAAAGATAGCTATATATGAGCTAACTAGTGTTTAAAGAAGAGGAAACACTCAAAAGATGTGTATGCAGAATAAAATGGACAGGGCTTCCTCGCATTTTTCTTTCTCTCCCTCTTCTCAAATGGCTAACCCAAGCCTTATATATATAGACAGATGGCCGCAAGTACTCCTGCGGCTGCCGCAGTTGTACCTACGGCTGGTCATGGTGGATCCGAGCCTCGCGGGTCCCGTCATCACGTAGTACGTGCACTCATGCACTGTAATGTCCGCTCGAACTTGCAGAACTTCAATCCGAGCATCCAAACGAGGTATATCTGACCTTCTTCGGACCACTGGTGTCGAGATTTACGTAACGACATGGATTAGAGGTTGTACGAAGTCAGGAAGAGTGGTCTATGCCCATGGTCTTCAAGCTTCAAATTCTATCCAAAGTACTACCACACGTAATAGTCACTCGGGATTGTCACTCCTCGGTTCTTGTGGGACATTATTGGATGTATGTATGTATGAAGTTTTGAGACAATGTGTCATTTGTCGAAGGAACAAAATGACATTTAACTTCTCGCTGGGGTTATCGCTGGTTTGAGTTAAAAGTAGATGTTGCTCAGGGTTACAGCTGAGATTGGATTACTTGTTGGTATGACGTGATATCATCTTGTTGACGTGGTAAGATGACGTTGTGACTCCTCACCGGGGTTATTGCCGGTTTAAGTAGAAAGCAGACGTTGCTTAGGGTTACATCTGAGATTGGGCTGCTTGTTTGTATGCCTCACTGTCATCTGGACTGAAGCTGATCGCATGTTTGACACAAGCATTTTCGAGGTTATCACCGGAACTGCAATGGCATCCCTTGGGGTTATCACCAAGGATGGTGTTGCTACTCCCAGTGTTATCTCTGGGACTGGAACTGAACATCGTGGTGTTATCGCCGAGACAGAACTATCCTATCCGGTTTTGTTGCCGGTCTTTTGATCTGCATATCTTGGGGTTATCTCCGAGATCAGAAATGACATTCCCGATGTGTGTTCCGGGTTGACATGACGTTACCGGTTTGTGTTCCGGGTTGGAACTGAACTTCCGGTTGTATCCGAGATAGATGTAAGCTATCTTTCAAGGTTATCTCCAAAAGACGAATCTACCCTCCTACAATGTTAGTAATAGGAGTGCAAAAAATTTCGACTGTCTACAGATGCCCCTCTTTATCATATTTATGCAATGCAAGGCATGGATAAGATAAAAAATCCTAGACACTTAAAATGCAAGTAGGATAAACATGATGCTATTTGCAGCAACATGATGCAAATGTATGATGCATGATCGTCAAGTAATCCTGCTGGGATGACAATCAGTGATGACTTGGACATGCGATCCAAGTTTCCAAGGATGTTGACATTGGGACTACCACCAAAGTTTTGAATCCTAGACACTGGCTTATACTCCATAGAGGTACCTCTTGTGTGGAAGAGATCTGTGGGGATAAGGCTTTGTCTTTTTGAGGATGTGTATAACATGTTCCCTCATACTGTCGGAGTTACTACCAACAATGTTGTCACTACCAGGGTTTCCTGTCCTTCGTTGATGTGTGTATCACCGGATAGATCCCTGCTGGGTGTATTGTCAATGCTACTTGACCTTCATTGATGTATGTGTCAATGGTAGCATTGTGTTGTAGCCCTTGCTGGGTAAGGTTTCTTCGATGGGTTTACTTTCCATCGGCTGATATGACGTCAAGGCTGCTTGACCTTCATTGATGTGTGTATCAAGGGTTACATTGCGTTGTGAACCCCGCCTGGGATACGTAGAAGTTTAAAGGATACGTGTTGTGACCCCCGCTGGGGATACGTAGATGCTTGATAACTTCGGCGTTGTAATCCCCACCGGGGAGGTTTGATATTTCATGGTTTTTGCGTTGTTTTGTGACCCTGTAAATGATGGCATCGGACCTTTGTGGGGTATTGCCGAGCATGGATTGTAAAAGTTGAGCTCATTGGTATAGTATACTCTGCATTCAGGCGAATATCGTTGAGGTGATGGGAGTTTAACTCTGACCGACAAGAAACCAGGATTTCAGGCTAATCCGCTTAATCGCGTAGCAGTTTTATTCCTTATTTAGCCTTTTTAGCTAGTGAGACCTCCTTTGCAACTCTAACTGGGTCGATCCAGAGGTGTGGGACCTATGTAGGGGGCCACAGGTGTACCTGCAGGAGCCGTAGGTTAGCCTGCGGCTAACCGTGCCTATGTATAGGCAATTGGTCGCTTTCATAAGTCATTTTCAAGTTGCGCATCGAAGGAAATCCGAGAGCTCTTCTTTAGATCTGCTGAGTTTGGGTAACTTTCTACATATTCTTCCACCATACAAGCATTCTTCACTGTCCTGGTAACACATGCATGTATTTTTTCCAATTTCTGTCCGTTGAAAAATGACTTATCGCATGAAATGCATTTAGACACATAGTAGTGAATATGCATGCTGATATTACTTGATAAAAAATATTCAACATAGCAAATGTTAGTATTAAACCATGTTAAACATAATGATGTGAAAAAATTTAACTTTTGAAACAGTCAAATTGGCACCTTTTACTGTCATTTCTTATCCTATATGAGGATAAATAAGTAAAGGTAGACAAGAAAAATAATCCTGGTAATTAGACTACACTTACAGATTTTTTACTGCAATATATTAATGCTTACAGGATGTATATGACTGTGTATAGGTGTGCTACTGAATGGCCACCTAGTCATGCCGATGTGCATGTGGATAGTCCCATTTACAAAGGGGATATGGCAAAATTTTCCCAAAATGTAGGTATTGGGTAGTCATGCATTTTTAACTCTATTGTAGATATATGTTAAAGCAATGCATGTATGCATGTAATCATAGAATGCATTTTGAAAAGACTCCAGGTAAGAAATTACCACACCCTTTCTGAGGTGATTTGGAGACTTGCTGTCCAGATAATATGGATCCAGATTAGCCGAATAGTTCCCGCAGGACCACTTCTGGTGTACAAAGGAGGGCTTTTG
This sequence comes from Panax japonicus, assembly GCA_020205505.1. Classification (NCBI taxonomy): domain Eukaryota; kingdom Viridiplantae; phylum Streptophyta; class Magnoliopsida; order Apiales; family Araliaceae; genus Panax; species Panax japonicus. Next base: position 24,744,280 of record CM035099.1, read on the forward strand.
AAGAGCCTCAACACCGTTTTGTGAGACAACCTCGTCATTTGGTGGAGACGGTGATACGTCCTATTCGGGTTGAAGTGCAGAATGTCAAGGACAAGGAGGAGGATGCACCGATCGAGGTTCTTGCTCCTGCTGTACGTGTTCCCCGTAGGGAATTTCCAGGTATTTAAGTGGCAAACCCAAATCTTCTAGGTGACTTGAGTAGGCATCCTTCAGTATACCTGCACGCAAACGAGGTATGAAGTTAGATCTTTAATCTTCCTTATTTCATATTGATGAGGGGTAAAGGATTCTGATGTTGATCTGCATTTGATGTAGGTTCCCGGCTTCACACAGCCTCGAGGGAACTAGTTTAGCATCCACTCTATGTATCAGGCCTTGCATGATGACAACAGAGCGATCGTCCATGGCTGGGGATTCAGGAGGTTCTTCTCCATTCTACCCCGTCGTTGTCCCTGGGGTTACCTCAGGGCATTGTCTGATCGGTGGTTCCACCAGACTCAGTCACTCCATTTATTGGACTACGAAGTTATGATGACGCCGATGGATTGGCGATTTATCACAAGTATAAAGTTTGGAGGGGAGTCGGTGCCTTGCACGACGGATATCACCCCTACTGCCGTCAGATCCTTGTTGGAAGTTCCGGCGGAGGTGCTCAAGGGCAGGACTATTCGTACCTGTCCTTTGAGCGTAAATGCTATGAGCAGGCTTTTAAGGGAGCCTATAGCCAATGATGTGAGAGTCAGGGATTGTATTCTTCGGCGGTTGTTCCTGATGATCATTAAGGGCTGCTTTGTAGCAGATAATTCCTCTATGGTGTCCTTCACTTTGGTTAGTGCCACTCGACACGTGGACCGTATAGGAGAGTATGATTTGGGTTCCTACATCTTTGCCTACTTCCTAAGAGGAATGCGTATATGATCGCAGGGCTTGACCAAGGCATGGTTAGGATTCTACCCATTTCTGCTGGTGAGTGTTTCTCTTATCTTTTCCCATGTATAGGTTAAGAGTGTTGACTGACTGCAGATGTTGCCTATGTGCTGGCAGTTTTGGGCCTATGAGAGGCTTCCTTGTTTGTGTCCTATGAGCGTGTTAGGTTTAGACACCTATCCACGAGGACGAAGATGGCATCATTCCATACTAGCGGAGGTCCCAGTTGCTGAGGGTTTCACTCATTGTCGCCAACAGCTGGAGCTATTGACAGCTGATGTCATCACATGGATTCCCTACTCTGGAGAGAATTTGGGAGTTGGTTTTTTAGGATGGATACCCTACTGGAGTTGAGTACGTCATTTCCACCCGCATGATTCCTCCCTTCACAGATGGAGGATGAGTGCTCTATTTAGGAGAGCGTGTTATCAAGAGCACTACAGGAGAGATCCATATGCCGATCTTACCTCCTGCCAGGCATTATTGGCCTGTTTCGCAGTCACCCGTCATTGACATCCCATTGATGGGGATTGATGATTTTATATTATCAGAGGACCCCTGTTCTCAGGAGATGTTCCAGCATTGGTGGATCCCTCGTACGATTGGAGCTCAGACCCGCGCCACACAGTTTATGGGGGATATAGTTCTAGGATCCGTGATGATGATGGATTGGCTAGCCTGTGTCAGAGATTCGGCTCATGTGACACAGATTGACAGATTGACTCGGCAGCTGGACCGGTCACATCTTTTCATTCGGCATTTGGGAAGAGATCTTGCAGAGGTAGATACTTTTGATCCTTCCATCTCTGGCCCTGGTCCCTCAGGTGACCCATATGGTTTTATCAGTGCAGATCCTTCTTTGTATCGGCTGACATCCCTGTAGATAGAGATCCAATGACTTAGGAGGAGTTACATTAGATGGACAGGATCGATGATGTAGACATCGATACTATTAACTTTTTCTGATGTATTTCTTGTTATCTCTTTTGATAGGCCTCTGTCAGTATCTGGGTAGCTTCGCCCCATTCTCGCTATATCTTTTAATAGGCATCTATCGTATGTTGGGTAGCTTTGCCCCATTTCCTTGTATTTTAGTTGTACAGAGATGTATTAGATGACGATATACTTAAGAATGTATGTACTGTTTTCCATTCCCTATATCATATTGCCATATATTGTATCATGCATGTAATTATGTTATGCATATGTATGTATGTCCAGAGATACTCAACATTGACCCCTGGATGGTCTTATGACACGACCCGCACAGATGTCTTCTTCGACAGTTAGCCGTATCGATCATACCCCATAATTTGTGGTGGTAGCTGGTATGCGATCATGGTATGATTGTATATCACTATCAGATATGGTGATCGTAGATGATTTGCTACAACATACTATGACCTTACTGATATTTTAGGTTCCTCCAGGATTTGTAGAGGGCATGCTAGAGCATTGGGTACGGGACAGACATGTATTCCGATTTGGGACCCGTGAGTTGACTCCTACTTTGGAGAAGTATGCACGATTGACGATGCTGCCTCTGGACAGACCTTGCGTGCATATGGTGATGGGAGACATGAGTAGACAGTTCATAACTCTCACAGGATTGAGGCGCAGAGTGGTGCTGGATGAGATTACATCCGGACATGTTATATCCCATCATTTCCTGTTTGACAAGTTTGTCTCTAAGGGAACAATTCACGACATTCCGGGATTTCACCACACCAGAGGATCAATTATGTTCAACCAGAGTAGATGTACTGCTTCTATGCATATTATCATACATCTACATGCCGCGGTACATGGATGAGTTAGATATCAGCGTCGTCATGGCAGTGAGAGCTCTCAAGGAGGGTCATACTGTTATTCTAATGATCATTGCAGAGACCTTGAGGTCAGCTACATACTGCTGCACTTATCCGACAGGAGTATTCACAGGTAGCTCGGTCATGTTGTATGTGGGGTTTATGTCACACTTGAGACCGATTGGCACATTTAGATTTCATGGATTTTGTTTCACCCATGACATAGCCATGACGTATTCCTTCTAGCATGCGGAGTGAACAGATGCTGCATCATGGCCAGCTTTCCTAGTAGAGATTAGGGATCCGTTTGATATATTGCCGTGTTTAAGGCTCAGTTCACCCTACAGCTTCATTACTCATGCTCCGGGCATGGATTATCTCCCTCTGGCCGGATTGAGGGGCATGATCACTTACCACCCACTGGCCGTGATGTGTCAGTTTGACCAGTTTCAGGATTTCCATCCGTATAATGGGGCAGGGAGTCAGCGCTTCGCGTCACACCGTTTGTCAGTGGAGGACAGATCCAGGTTGTATGCATGTTGGGATCAGCGAGAGCTGGCTGAGTTTTCTGTCAGTCATTCAGGTTATTCTGTAGAGTATTCCGCATGGATGGAGACAAAGACTACATTGGCTGCGACAGTATCCACAGTGCAGGGGACTGATTCTGACGATGAGGAGCCTATAGAGGAGATTGTTATTCCCACTGATGATTTGACTGCCAGGCTGCCAGTATTTGTGATGAATTCTCCCACCTCGAGTGCCACTGTTACCCAGTATTTGGCACAACATTTGGAGCAGAGCTTACATCTGATGACCTATGATAGAGATCAGGCTAGGGTCGCGATGTTGACAGCTCTTGATGAGAGAGACACCACTTTGTTGGAGAGGGATGAGGCTAGATCAGCCAGGGATGCATTGATTGGAGAGCGAGATGCTGCCTTATCTGCTAGGGATGTGGCCATTGCAGATAACACTTCCATTAGATCCCAGATGACTGTCAGTCTGGCCGACATGAGTGCTTGCATTGATGAGCATTATGCCACCATGCAGTTAGCCTCTGATCTGCTAGCTCATGTAGATAACCTTGGGCAGGAGCTTCCAGTGCTTCCTCCGTCTTCAAAGAGGGATGCTATGTTAGATCTGATAGTCCGCATACACACAGATCTATAGATAGCTTTGTATTTTCCTGCACAGACTATCTTAGCCATTTTTTCATGTACAACACAGATGTATATATCAAAAAATATTATGTATGGCAGGGGAATATATTTTGATTCACTTCCCTTTTAGTTATGCCTTGATACTTGCTTGATATTTGCCTGTTTCTCCAGGGACTTGTGATCTTGATGCATTCTGAACTTATCCTTGATAGATGGACATTGAGACGTCGCAATGTCTCTTAGAACATATCATTTGATTTCTATAAATCCCTACCATCTTTGATGTCTTGGGACTAGTATTTGTATGAAAAAGTGGAGGGGAGGGTGGTTTCTTCCTCTCTGAGATTGACCGCACCACCGATGGTCGCCAATACTTCTATTTATGAGAAGCCTAGTTAATTCCATCTCTTATGGATTGGCATTTCTCTTTGAGGCATGATCACAGCTTAGATGGTCACCGAATCTTCTATTTATGAGAAGAAGTTAGGTAAATCCATCACTATGATCTGAAATCGATGAAATGTGGCAAATTTAAGGTTGATCCCAGTACCGTGTGATAAGTATGTTTGTTCTAGTAGGGGTTAGACTGCACCATTAATGGTTGCCCACGTACTCCTACTGAAGAGGAGATCAAGTCTACGTAGTTCAAACCTAGTATAGGAGGTTCAACGCTGAATGTGAAAGGCAGAAGCGTGCAAAAGTATTTTTGTTGTTTTTGTGAAGAAAGGGCATAAATGTTTTTGTTTTTATTGCGACCAGGACATATAACATATGGTTGCCTACGTACCCCTGGGTATCAAGGAGATCAGGTCGACGTAGTTCGCCCCTCAAGACGAATCGCAGTTGAAGAAAAAATGTGAATCCCATGTGCAGGCTATATTGCGGGGAGAAGAAAGTTTAATCCCATAATGGAGATAAAATACAAGTGTGGAAAAAGTCTGATCCCGTCTTCTTGACAAACTGCAAGCGTAAAAAAGTTTAATCCCGTCTTCAGGATAAACTGCAGGTGTGAAAGGTTCAATCTCGTCTTCAGGATAACCAAAATTGAGAAAGGTTCAATCCCGTCTTCAAGATAACCGGAACTGTATGGAAAGTTTGGAATGAATTAAAACCAGGCTGCTGGCTTGAAGTGTATGTTTCCCTGAAGGACAGAAGAGCATGTAAAAGGGTGAAAGGGTTCAAAACCAGAATGACTGGTGATTTGATGATCAAAACCAGGATGTTTGTTTGATGGTAACTTCAGACATAGTACCGTTTCACGGTGTCCGAGTTGATAAGCTATGGAAATTCATCGCCATCCATTTCCTACAATCTGAGAGCACCTCCTGTCAATACTTCCTTGACAATAAATGGGACTTCCCAGTTAGGAGCGAATTTTCCCTTAGATTGATCTTGGTTACCAATGATCTTCTTCAAAAACAAGTTATGTTGTTTGAATTGCTGTAGTCGAAATTTTCTATTGTAGGATCATGCGATCTGTGCTGATATAACTAACCATCGAAGATTTCTGCGGTTCTCTTTTTGTCTATCAGAGATAATTGGTGATTCCTGTCTTATACCCATTGATCTTCATCCAACTAAGCATCCATCAATACTCTGAGGGATTCCATTTCCACTTCTATGGGGAGCACTGCTTCCATCCTATAGACTAATGAGTAGGGGGTTGCCCCAGTGGAAGTTTGCATGGAAGTTCTGTAGGCTAATAAAGTCAGATGCAAGAGGTCAGGCCATCCTTTGTGGTTGGCGGACATTTTCTGCATTATATTTTTGATGTTTTTATTAGCCGCTTCGACAGCACCATTCATCTTTGGTTGGTAGATGACAAAGTTGAGGTGATTAATGTAGAATTTTCTGCATAAATCCTCCATCATTTTGTTGTTGAGGTTCTTAGCATTGTCTGACACAACGACCTCTGGTTGTCCATATCAACAGATGACATTGTTTCTGATGAAAGCAATGATAACTTCTTTAGTAACCTTGGGGAAGGAAGCTGCTTCTACCCATTTGGTGAAGTAGTCGATCATGGTGAATATGAACCGATGTCCATTATTGGCTTTGAGCTCGATGGGCCCGATTACGTCCATTCCCCACATTGAGAAGGGCCATGGAGAACTCATATTGTGGAGTTCCCTTGGAGGGGCGTGTATAGCATTCCTATGAATCTGGCATTGATAACATCTCTTGACGTGATCATCACAGTCAGCTTTGAGTGTGAGTCAATAATGTCATGTTCTGAGAATTTTCTTGACAAATAGGGGTCCGCTCATGTGAGGGCCGCATACTCCACCATGGATCTCATCCATGAGTCGCTGAGCTTGAACTTTGCCCAGACATATAATGAGACCTAATCCTGCATCTCTTTTGTAGAGTGCATCTCCGCTCAGGTAGAATTTCATAACAAGTCGATGAATCCGCCTCTTCTTAGTTAGACTCGCCTCAGCGGGTGTAGATTCATCTCGCAGATACTCCTTGATGTGTTTGTACCAAGGGTTGTGGATGGGAGGTAGCTCATCTGATACTTCTCCAAAGTAATTCCCATAGATTGGGGCTTTTTGCAGAACAAACGTGATGCTTGACATGTTTTCCTTATCAGGTATGTAAACCAAGGAGGCCAACGTTGCAAATGCATCTTTAAATCATTCGTATTACGAGGAATGTGTAGAAAAGAGATTTCCTCAAACTCCAAAACCATCTGTAAAACTTGCCGTTGGTAAGGCAGAAAATGCAATTCTTTGATTTGATAGATTCATGTGGATTGCTTGATTACCAATTTGGAATCCCCAAAGACAGTTAACCACCTGATGCCCATTGAACGGGAAAATTTTAGCCCCATGATACAAACTTCATACTCAGCTGTGTAGTTGGTGTTGAAAAACACCAATTTGACGGCGATGGGATAATGCTCCCCCGTACCGGATATTAGGACTGCTCCAGCTCCAGAACCTTCTGAATTAATAGCTCCATCAAAATACATTTTCCACTCACGGCATGTATCGTACTGATGTTGTAACTGAACTGTCATTACCCATTTATCGGGAAAGTACATTTCTAAGGGTTTGTAATCCCTTGCAGGTGCGGCGGCCAGTTGATCCACAATTCCTTGACCTTTGACAGACTTTTGCGTCACGTAGACGATGTCAATTTGCTATAGGATCAACTGCCATCTGGACAGTCGACAATTCAGTATGGGTTTACTGAACACATACTTGAGAGGATCCACGCGGGATATGAGATGGGTTGTGTGACCATGCAGGTAATGTTGTAACCTCATGGAAGCCCATGCTAAAGCACAACAAGTCTTCTAGATTAGAGTGTACTTGTGTTCATTGATGCTAAATCTTTTGTTGAGGTAATAGATAGCTCGTTCTTGGCCTCTATTATCTTTTTGCCCCATAATGCAGCCCATAGCATTGTCATTTATAGACAGGTACATGAACAGAGGATCATCATCCCTGGGATGTACCAAAACAGGAGCTTTAATCAACTGCTCTTTGATTATGAGGAAGGCTTTCTGACATTCATCGTTCCATTTCATGGATGAGTTCTTCCTTAACAATTTGAAGATAGGCTCACATGTTGCTGTGAGTTGAGAAATGTATCTGCTAATGAAGTTGATCCTTCCCAAAAATCCTCGTATTTCCTTCTATGTCTGAGGAATGGGCATTTCCTTGATGGCTTGGATTTTGGTAGGATCCAGTTCAATCCCTTTGTGGTTGACTAGGAAGCCTAGCAACTTGCCTAACTTAACACTAAAGGTGCACTTGGCGGGATTCAACTTTAAGTTGTACTTACGCAACCTGTTGAAAAGCTTTTTGAGATGGTCTAAATGGTCATCCTCCTTCCAGGATTTGACAATGATGTCATCCACATAGATCTCTATCTCTTTTTGCAATAAATCATGGAAAAGAGCCATCATAGCTCGCTGATAGGTTGCCTCGGCGTTGATGAGGTCGAATGACAACTGTCTATAACAAAAGGTTGCCCAAGGCGTGATGAAAGTAGTTTTTTCATGATCTTCCTCAGCGACCATAATTTGATTGTACCCCGCAAAGCAATTAGCAAAGGAGTACATGCCGTATTGAGTAGTATTGTCAATAAGAATATGGATAAAGGGCACGGGAAAGCTATCTTTAAGGCAAGCTTTGTTCAAATCCCGATAATCCATGCAGACTCGCACCTTTTGCCCTAGTTTAGGCACGGGAACAATGTTGGATATCCACTCCGGATATGTAGGCACCATGATGATGCCAGCTTGAAATTGTTTCACAATTTCTTCTTTAACCTTTAAACTTCACTCAGGTTTTAATCGCCCGAGCTTTTGCCTAACAGGTTTGAATCCTTCTTTAATTGGAAGGCGATGAAGAACAATGTCAATGGACAAACCCACCATGTCTTCATGAGACCATGCAAACACATCCTAGAATTGGGTTAACAGTGCAACCATGTAATTTCGCTGAGTTGTGGTAAGGTCTGAACCAATCTGGATTAAGTTAGGGTTGTCTAAGGTTCCAAGATTGAAAGGAGTGGTTTGATCAAGATTGGGTTTGGGTTTGTCTGCGACCCATTCCTTAATCTCTTGAGGTGTCTCAATGTCCTCTTGGATGTCCATCAAGTTTGAGTCTAACTTTGCATCAAAGTTACAGCCCTTGTGGAGAGAAGGCACCTCATCAGTAAATATAAGTACATCTAAATTCAGAGTCCTGAAACAAAAGATGCTTTCACTTAATATATGCAACTGTTCAATCATACAATAGTGTTAGCATGTACGTGATAAAATAACTGCTAGTGCTGTAAAGAAAAGCAAGCAATTAAAGTTATCTACAGGGTAGAGGGATTTTCTGCCCATTTTAACCTTGTCGACCAATGCATGGAGTGTTGTTCCAATTGTCGAGGGCAAAGTCCTGAAGGACTGCAGTGATGGAAGGATCGTCAATGTCTTCCTTCTCCCGAATGATAACCATGACATCTGGGAAATAATCGTCTGGGGTGTATCTGTTTGTATATTCATCATGAATAATGACGCGGATGCCTGCCATCATCAAGGCAAGGTCATGTTTACGTTTTCGTTCCTTTTCTTCCACTTCGGGATTAGGAATCAACACCTCTTTAGCTTTGATTGGCACTGGTTTTGGAAATAGCATAGCCACGACATGGGCTGGGACCTTTACTGGAGATTTCATTAACTCATGAGGTAAAGGTATAGAAAATCGCCGTGCGACGGAAACTTGAGGAACCTGCTCGTGCTTATGAGGATTCCTGTGTCTGGAACTAGAAGAATAGCCTAGCCCGGCTGTTCCAATTTGACTGGATATTTGGATAAGTTGCTTAATACCCTGTTGATCCTTACCAAGCCTTGCCCAGGTTGATGACCCAATAACATCATTTTTTGAGTGGCCGACATAACCTCGGCAGAAATCTTGGGTAAGAGAAGTGGCGCCCTAATAGAATGGTATTGTGTGTTACTCACTTCCAAAGTATGAAAACTGGCCGTTTCAACTTCTGAATTGAAGCTGAGAATTGGTAGAATTCCTTGTTCAGGATAATCTGGCTCAACGTTAATAGTAACTAAACTGTTGTTGATGATGTATTTGAATTGTTGATGTAATGTGGATGGAACAGCTGTGATAGCCCCGAATCCAGGTCCCAAATCACCTCGGATCCGGTATACTATTTCTATAACTGATTGCGGAAGATATAAACATAAATTGTTTATACATTAAACTTATACACTTATCCCCAAGGTCGAGTAACCTTAACTTAAACACCATTCATAAACTTTCTAACATATAACACATTTATCAAACTATACTATTACAAAATAGTCGCACATTTAACCAAAGTAGAACTTGACTTTAACCTTTTCCTGTATCCGAACGCATTCGCCTTATCTGCAATGTTTATCATGATATAGCAAGGGTGAGCAAGAAAGTTGCCCAACAAGTTTATATACAACAATATAACGATATATCATGATTGAAGAGTATGAATAATGGGCTTGCTATAATTCATCAATATAATTGAGAACTAGCACGAACAAATTTTTGACTGAACAAGTATTATACATGAATAAACATTTCTGAACCAACTGATAATGAAGGTGATCAGCCTTTCATACCTGACTTATACATGCAAGATGTACAGAGTACAAATTTCATGGCAATCAGCAATGATTAACCATAAGCTTGAAGAAACTACTCTTATTAGAGTTAAGTAAAAGAAACTTGCCTGAACCGTTGATTACCGCAACACAATTTTTAACGCTTTACCCGAAGACCTAATATTAGTAATATAGATCTCCAATATTAGAATAATATCATCACAGTATAATACTGTTATATATATATACACAGAATAACCTAAACACATAACACAAAAGCCTATCAGTCTATAACACACATAAGACTAGGTATCAAGTCAAACTATTGCAGTCTGAGTTGAAACCGACACAATTCTATCATCCCGACGGTCTAGTCGGACGAATATCGAGTTTAAGTTCAATTAAACTCTGACTTAATACTTAACAATATCACAGATAATTTTCTTATCAGTCAAAACATTTTTCCTAGGCTCGTAATAATTTTCGGATAATTATTACCATTTATCAATCCTTAAAACCGTATTTAAATGAATTAAATACCACATAATACCTTAATCATTAATATTTATTTAATATAAAATATTAATGAAAATTATTACATAATATTATAATATAATTATAATATATCAAAGTATTTTTAATACCTTAAAATCATATTTATATGATTTTTAAACCATTAAATCCATTATCCGATAATTGCTATTAATATTAAAATATTAATATTTTTATGCCAAAATATCAAAAGTTATATTTTATAACTTAAAATATTTTTATAACACTTAAATCATTTTTATATGATTTTTAAAACATTAATTCTATTTTTCCATAATTTATTTAATATATTCATTAAATAAAATAACTATCATTAATATAAATTATTAATGAAATTCATCACAAAATATCAAAATTCATCAAAAATAACTTAAAATATTTTCTTTTATCATAATATTATTTTTCATGATTTTTCATGAATTAAAACTATTTTTAAATAATTTATTTAATATTATAATTAAATAAATAAATACCATTTATATTCCAAAAATATTAAATATTTATGAAATATACTTAAAATAATTAAAAACTATTTTTCAGAATTTAAAATATTTTTTTATAATTTATTATGTATTTTTAATAATTAAAAACCATTTATTGCTATTTTTAATTAATTTTTCGGAAAATAATAATAATAAACTGTCGCTAAAGGGCTATAGCGACACTTTCTGTCGCTATAGGTGTTCTTGATGCTTGCCCAGATCTTCAAGTCAAATGCGAGGGTGGGTGGTTTGACCGGCTATAGATCTATGATCTAAATGTTTTCTGGACTTGAAATTGATTTCATGTTGTAGTATTTATGTAATACTACAACTACATAACAAGTTTCGTGGCTAAATAACTTCAGATCAGAGAGATCTAAGCTAAACAATTCACTGTCAGACCTGTTCTTCAAATTCTGGATTTTCCAGATTTGAAGAACAGCCTTAGGTTCCTACTTTTATTTCTTGTAACTTGCAGTCTAGGTTTTTTTCTGAGATCTATTGGTTATATCATTTAGACAAAATGTCAGGCTACAACTACATATCATTAGATCACCAAATTAACACCACAAACAAAAGATCTATCTTGGTCAAACTAGAGACCAGAAACTGTTCTTCACGAAATTTGGGTTTTCCAGAATTTGTCCAAGGTAATTGGTCAACGCATATTTGACCGCGATTTGCTGCTAGTTAAGTTATGATCTATGTGATCTAAAGACTTTAATGGGTAGTCTACATATCAGACTTGTGACGCCCCCAAATTCAGGTACTTGAAACCTGAACTCGGTGCTTCACGATATCATTTCTATGAGCGGAAATACTAATAATAATAACAATAATATAAATTATCAAACTTAATTTACATATTATCAGAGTTTAGTTCCCAAGTACGAAACCTTTAACATTCGTTACATGATCATAATAATAATATTTATTATCCTTATCATAAAGTCGGACTATTATATAAAATAGCTTAAACATTAGACAACAACTTTCCCTTTCCCCTTGTTCTTGGCAGATCCTTCGGATTGTTCACACTTAGCTGAAAACATTTAAAATTTAAGCAAGAATGAGCATTTGAGTGCCCAGCAAGTAATAACAACAATGATAGTTAACTGAAAGGATTAAATGTTTTCTTTGAAAGATACTTCTAAAACGGATCAATAGTTGTGAAGTAAGCTGAACCAATAAACAACAACATGCCATTTTGATTTCAAATTTTTGAAACTACGTACAGACTATAAATGATGATCAGTTGACAGAATATGAACATTATTTTATATTTTTGAAAAGGTTTAAACAGAACTTCATCTGTAAACCGTCATTGCTTACGGGCACGGGGGTGATCAGCCCGTTATGCCCTGTATCGATCAATACTACATTGCTAGAACGATATTATCGTTCATCCTTTGTCCGCCGTAGCGCATAAAAATTTCCCATGATTGGGATGTTCATAACAGTCTTGAATCCATACCAAAACAATTCAGTTGGATAAGTTTTATATTATTCAACAAAATCTTTAAATATATGTCTAGCTGGATCAAATAGCTTAGACGACTTTTAATTCAAGGTATACATACTAAGCAACTATAAGTATGTATCAACATGTGATAAAATATAATGATTATCCAAGTAGGGACACTTGTATAACCATATTATAGAAATTAACGAACAGAATAAATAACTTGATCAATATTAACAGGATAAAGGAAATTATACAACAATTATTGCTTAACAGTTTGCTTATACAGAATCATTGCATAATTATATACAAAGGTTGAAATATTTGAACATTTCAGATATTATCTTACGCATGTCCTTAGCATAAAGTAAATGCAAAGGTTTAGATACTTGCCTTGTCTGCTGCTTACACGACTTAGATATATCTTTTCTATCAAGTCCTGTCATTAAATAGATCATTGTTTGATTAGAATAATATATTATATCATATAATACTGCTTATTGCAGTCAGCACATTCCTATCCACATTGTCACATAACTTTAACACCATTGAATCACAAATAATTCACTTATCAAATCAATCTAGTTAAGTCCAGATCAATTTCTGATCTATGTCGGTCTACCGACAGCTTTATCGGTTAATATCGAGTTTAAGACTCTATACAGTTATACAATATCTACTTAGTTATCTTAAGCAACAGTTAATAACAGTTTTCATGACCTTATAATAATTATACAATAATTATTACCATTTACCATAATTTTTGAAATATCAGAATCATTGTTAAATGATTTAAATATCAAACAATTCTATTCTCATTAATATTTAATTAATATTAAACTATTAATGAAACCATTGCCAAAATATTAAAGTCATTAATAATAGTTTTTTAAAACATTTATATTACCTTTAAATGATTTTTAAAATATTTAAAATCATCATTAAGTAATTACCATTAATATTAATTTATCATTATCCAAATATTAAAAGTTATTAATTACAACTTAAAATATTTTTAATTCACTTATATCCTTTTTAAATGATTTTTAAATAAATAAAACCATTTTTAAACTATTTATTTAATATATTTATTAAATAAAATTAATATCATTAATCATTAAATAAATATCATTAATATTAAATTATTAATGAAATTATCCTTTAAATATTAAAAGTTATACTTTATAACTTAAAATATCTTTAAATACTTTATTTTCATTTAAAATGATTATTATAATATTAAAATCATTTTCATTTTTTTAAACTAAATTATTTAATATAATTATTAAATAACTTTAATATCATTATTAATAATTAATTAATGAAATTTACCTTTAAATATTAAAAGTTATATTTTATAACTTAAAATATTTTTAAATACCTTATTATTATTTAAAATGATTTTTAATATAATAAAATCATTTTTAATTCATTTATTTAGTTCATTTAATTAAATAACTTAATTATCATTAATATTAATTTATTAATGAAAATTATCAAATAACATTAAAAGTTATCAAAAATAACTTAAATTATTTTTTTATACCATAATATAATTTTAAATGATTTTTCAAATATAAAAATCATTTTTAAAATAATTTATTTAATATTATAATTAAATAAATTAATTAATTTTAATATTCCAAAAATATTAAATATTTATGAAATATATTTAAAATAATTAAAAACTAATTTTCAGAATTTATAATAATTTATAATAATTTATTTTGTATTTTTAATAATTAAAAACTATTTTTTTCTATTTTTTTATTAATTTCCAGAATTATTAATTAAATCTGTCGCTAAAGGCCTATAGCGATGCTTTCTGTCGCTATAGGTGTTCTTGAGTGTTCTTGACAGACAACGAGTTGGGTGGTTTGACCACGATTTAAGCGATGTTCTGATCGATTTCTGGGTTGTTTAAAACTTTCAGATTGTAGTACTCGTGTAGTACTACAACTAAAAACTCATTTCATGACCAAACAACAACGTAATTATCAAGATCTAAGCTTCCAAAGATTCTGACAGACGTGTTCTTCATTTTCTGGGTAACCCAGAAAATGAAGAACAGTCAGGGTACCTCCTTTAACGCTTAATAACTTGATAATCATGTAACCTTTATGCGATCTATAAATTACAAGTTGTAGATAACATGCAGTACTACAACTATAAAGAAACATAACTCAAAAACATCAAAGAATTAACGAGATCTGTCCGGTCAAAGTAAGACACGGACCACGGTTCTACGTTTTCTGGGTTTGCTGTTTTAGCAGATCGGTCAACGCAGTTTGACCGTTAATAACTTGCAATATAGAACAGATATAAGCTTTATTCTTTTTTCATATTAAAGATCTCCTTACATACTACATGTAACAGCTTACAAACAACAAAAATCATAAACAACCCGAGAGTTATAGGGTCTGACATTTGACTGAAAATCACCAGAAAAATTTTCCAGATTTTTGGAAAAAACGTGAATCTGATCATTTAGATGTTATGGGTCTAGTTTCTAACAACCCAGATCATGATTATACACTATATTCAACATATTACAACAACAAAAACCAACATCTAACATCAAATTTCGGACAGAAATTAAATTAGGGTTTTATACCTTCTTGATCGATTTCTTGATCTGGTGTTGCTGTTTTGTTGTTGCTGTTCCTGGGGCTTGTTTCTTGACTGATATTAATAGATATTTTCGTGGGTTTCAAGAGAGAGAGGTCTAGGATGAGTTTGGTGGATAATTATGCAACAAAAAAAATATTTTCTCTCTCTCAATCCTTTATATAGACAAATGGGATGCATGAATGAGCTGATTGAGAGTGTTTTGCTGGCAAGATAGGCATGTGGAGTGGTTAGTGTTTGGTGAACCACCCACTCTAATTGTCAAAACCTAAACTAGCTTCTTAAATGCCTAATAAGGGCATTTTTGCCATTTCCTTAATTTCTAGAAAAATTGAATTAGGGTTTAGGGTTTAGATACTTTAGTATTTAGGGTTTAACATCTAACCCTTAAAGATTTAGCAACTAGAATTTCAAAAATTTCCAATTTTAGGATTTATTAATTAAGGTTTATTACAAAAATTTTAGTTTCTAATATTTTGAAAAATTAACTTTGTTAATTAAAAATAAGTTTGTAATTATCTAACACATGAATATTAGGGTTCATTAATCCTAATCATAATTAACTTTGCTAATAAAGCAATTAGGGTTTGTGCCAATAAAATAATTAAATAAATAAAATTATTTTAGTTTCTAAAATCTAAAAATTAAGATTGTTAATTAGATTAGGTTAATACTTATTTTGTACATGAACATTAGGGTTTAATACCCCTAATCATAATTACCCTTGCCAATTTGGCAATTAGTGATTACAATAGTTAATAATTAGGGCTACTAAAATATATAATTAGATTTTCTATTAATAAAAATTAGGGTTCTTGATATAAATTTAAATTCTTTATTTATACATGGATATTAAAGCATTATATCGTAATTAACTTTACTACTTGCATAATTAGTGCCTAAAATAAAAATTAGGGTTTACAGAAAATCGATTAGGGTTTCAATTTCACAATTAGGGTTTTGCGATAAAATTAGGGTTTTGCGATAAAATTAGGGTTTCTCCAAATTAGCGCTCCATGAAGTAATACGTAACCATATATCATATAACACAGATATTTAATAATCTTATATTTCCCATTTAAATTAATAAATAGAGTTAAATCAATTAATGCTAAGGTTTGGTCAATATACCATAATTGACCAATCATCAACAGTATAATTTTACAGTACATATTTATAGCACTGAAAAATCAAAATATAATTAATATTATATTATTATCCTCATACCTTGACAATAATCCAAAATTAAGGTTTGGATTCCATATCTGATTTATCCGCCATAATTAACCTTATAATTAAGTAAAAATAATTTACTTATTAACTTGAATAAAATTATTACAATAACATAATTATTATAATTATTCAAAATCATTACATGTATTATTTGAATAATATAAACATATAATTTCATGGAAAAATTATTAATAAAATATTTCTATTATAGAATTAATTACTATTAGAATATACTTTTTAATAACCAGTAATTCTAAATTAAATTTAATTATAAATAATCATGTAATAAATATATTTTTATTTACTACATAAATACATATATACATTATCTTGTACAAATCCTCATCCTTAAATAAAAAAAAAAAAAAATTATACGCAAAATTTATGATTTATTTGTATCTAAAATATCAGGTTGTCACAAGACTACAACTAATCAACAACAACTTAGCCAAAATATTAACACATAACAAGATCTGAGGCTCGAAAAATGTTGTCAGACGATCCGGGTTTCTGGGTTTGCCCAGAAATCCAGAAAACGTGATCGGTCAACGACCTTTGACCGCTTATAACTTTCGATCTAGACATGCTATAGGGTTGATTCAAGTTGCAGATTAAAACCCTATCAAGAAAGAACATATCTATAACATTACATACACAAAAGATCAAATACACAGATCTAAGGCCTTTGACATTTGACTGTCAGGCCATTTTTCAAAGTTTTTTCCAGATTTCTAAAAATGCAAGATTCGAGTATCTTGATGTTATGGATCTGGGATTTAACAACCCAGATCACTAAATGACACCTAAATACACAACATTAACTAAACAACAACAACATTTAACACCAAATCATGAGATTTCAAATTTTTAGGGTTTTATACCTTTTGAGCTTGATTTCTGATTTATGTCCTTGATGATCTGATCTTGTTGAGCCAATAGATGATTTTGTCTTAACTACTCACTCCTTTTCACTCTCATTTTCGAATTTTTGAGAGAGGATGGCTTGGGAAATTTTCTACCAAATTTTTGTAACTTTCTCTATCTCTAATCTTTATAAGACTTAGATGCGTTGCATGTGTGTGATATAGCTGGTGCCCTAGGTTGAATTGCTGGATTTTTAGGCCATACCAAGTCAATAGTTGGTGAACCACCGTTATCTTGCCAAGATTTGCAAGTAACCTAAAATAATACTAAAAAGGGGCATTTTTATCATTTCCTTAATTTCTAGAATTTGTATTTGATGAAACCCTTAGGTTTTAGGGTTTGGACATTTTAGGATTTAGGGTTTAACCCTTTAGGGTTTAGATTTTAACCCTTAAATATTTTGCAACTTGGATTTTAAAAATTTTCTAATTAGAATTTAAAATAGAAAATTTTTGATTTCTAAATTATAATTAGGACTTCCTAATTATATCATAATCTCCTAATTATAAATTAATCTTTGCTAATTAGGACCAATTTATCCTAATTAAAATTGCTAATTTAGCACTTAGGGCCACAATTATACATTAGGTTTCAAAACCACATTTTAAGGTTTTAAATAAAAAAAAATAAATTTCAATTTTAGAAATTTAGATTTCCTAATTAGATTAGGGTTTCTAATAACTTGACAATTAGGATTTATATTTCCTAATTAACATTGCTAATTAAGCATTTAGGGTCAAAATCACGGATTAGGGTTTATAACCCAAAAATTAGGGTTTCTAATAGAAAAATTTTGATTTTCTAAATTAGAAATTAGATTTCGTAATTAGATTAGAGTTTTCTAATTACTCATAAATTGAAATAATTAGGATTAGGGTTTCCTAATTAACATTGCTAATTTTAGCAATTAAATCCATAATTGAGCATTAGGGTTTCTGACGAAACAATTTGGGTTCCAAAAATTGGAAATTAGGGTTTGCTAATTAATTAAGCTTTACCCTAATTAGACTTATAATTAATACCACTTACGCATTATAATTCTCCGTTATATTCCCAGATTAGGGCTTCATTTTATCAGAATCTGAAATTAGGGTTTTTAGATCTGGTATTAGGGTTTTCAAATAATCAATTAAGATTTTAAATAATTCATTAGGGTTTTCCCTAATTAATTTAATATTATAGGCGTTTAACCTTGTACATACATTGCATTTCCAATCTAGGATTTTCAATATCCGATTTAGGATTTCAGATTTCCCGGAACTGAAACTAGGGTTTCCAGAACCTATTTCTAGGGTTTCTTATTAGACGTTAGGGTTTTCTAACTGAACTTTGACGTTCTTAAAATATACTTAGGGTTTGACACATATACAATTAATCTGGTCAACCCTTGACCCTTAACCACATTCTGTACACATACATAACCATTAACACATATCATAATCACATAAACCCTTAATCCTGAATAATTCACCTAAATCCTTCACCGAATTTTGAAATCCTCAAAATTCAATCCCAATAACATCAAACGCATACACTTATTTTCTGTCTAGGTCTATTATTTGACCTTAAATCAATCATTTAAGATTTTAATAAATTGTCTAAATTCTCAGGTTGTCACAACAGCTCCAGCCATGTGTATCCATGGTCTCCCAAATATCAGGTTGTATCCTGAATCTATCTTGAGGACGTGGAAGGATACATTAAATGTATTTGGACCAATCTTAATTGGAAATTCAATCTTTCCGATGGCATTTCATCGGGATCCATCAAAAGCTCGGATGACCGTATGGCTGCTTTGGATCCGCTTGAGATTGATATTCATTTTTACCAAGGTGGCATAAGGACAGCTATTTAGAGATAAGCCTCCATCTATCAATACTCCTGCTAGCATGTACCCGGAAGACAACACTGCGATGTGCAATGGCTTGTAATGACCGGTCCCTTCGGGAGGTATATCGCCATCAGTGAAGGATATCACATTGTTGTTGAAAATGTGATCAACCAAATGTTGAAATTTTCCACGTCCACTGATTTTGGCAAATAGGCTTCTTCTAAAACTTTCAGCAAGATCTTCCGATGATCCTCGAAAGAGAAAACCAAATCCAGTATCAAAATCTAGTGTGGAGCTTCTCGCAAGCTTAAAACCACTTTGGCTTCATTGTGGCCCATAGTGCGGAGGAATTTTTCAATCTTCTACACGTGTAACTTCCCCCTTGCTTCGCAAGTAGGTTTTATAACCCGTTGAGGAAGGTACAGTGGATTTTCTTTCGACACTGTAGCAGTAGTATGAGATGTGGATCCTTCAGGTTCTTCATAATTCCATGGAACTTTGTGGAAGATGACAATATGATGTTGTGGTCTGCAAGGTAAAGGAATTGGCTCTGGTGCGGCCACTTTCAAAGGATTGTCAGCTCCTTTTAGTTGAATTGGTTGTATGGGAAATACTTTGAAAGTTTCATCATCCACTTCAGAGATAACTGCTACTGATCCCTTCCATTTGGTAGGACATGCATTCCCACCCTTGAGCTGCATAGTGTAATCATCTGCTATTTGCAGGACACCGTTATCAATAAGATTCTGAATAAGATGGCGGAGTGCCCAACATTCTTCTGTGCTGTGACCGCGAGAATGTGAATGATATTGACACATTTCATCAGGAATGAACCGCCCTGAGCGGGGATTGATTGAAGGGAGAAGGAATGTGATTCTTCCTTCATTGATCAACATTCGAAGTATCTCCTCCATAGACTGGCCTAGATAGATGAATTCCCTTTGATTGGTAAAATTCCGACAGGCTTTAGCGCTTGCTCGCTTTGCAGCCTTATCTTCCATAGCTTCACTTTCTGAAGATGTTGATGGAGCATTTATAACAAATGGAAGGAGATAGGCATGCTCCTGCCTAACTAATTGGCGTGTGACTTGATGCTGATGGGTCACCAGTTCTGCCAATTGCTCGATTTGTTTGTAAAGAGCTTTCATCTTTCGTTCCATGGTAAACTGGAACTTTGTATAATCCCATTTGTCAACACCGTCTTTAATGGGTTGGGATGATTCGCCTTTGGAACCTTGTATAGTACTCCAACTGATCATGTTGACCTCTTCTTCTTTGTGTTGAGGAAGAGGGTTGTCTTGCACATGAGGTTGATCTAGTTTGGTGACTATTATCTCACCGTTGTCTATCAGATCCTGAATCTTATGTTTCAAGGCCCAACAATCTTGAGTATCATGTCCGGGTGCTCCGGCATGATAAGCACACTTTCGAGTAGCATTAAAACCCCTACCATTAGGGTTGGCTGGTGGAAGAAGATGTGTAATTTTCTTCTGAGTAGTCAGAAGAGAAAGAATGTTCTCGAGCGAATCCCCCAAGGGTGCGAATGTTCGTGGTCGCTTTACTTCTCCACTTTTAGGCAATGGAGGGTTTGAAGGTTGTGCTGGAAAAGGGGAGTAGTTTCTCCTCTGCATAGGCATGCTTGGATTGCCTTTTTATCCTTGTAGTATCAAGGAAACATCCTCCTCTTTCTTTTTATGGACCCTCTGGGGGTTGTTTCCATAAGATCCGGACTGGATGTGCTCAACAACAACTTTAAAAGCGGCTAGGTCATGAATTTTACCGGACTTCAATCCCATTTCAGCCATCTCGTCGTGTTTGATCATTTCAGAAAATAGTTTGCCAATACCAGGTAGAACTCTCTCATAGAAAGGAGCTTCCTGTACATCTATGAAAGTCATGACCATTTGTGATTCTATCATGGAAGGAATAACTTGAGCAACAAGGCGCCTCCACCTTTGAGCGTACTCTCTAAATGACTCATTAGACTGTTTCTTGACCTTTGTGATTTGATACCGGTCAGGAGCCATCTGAGATTGAAAACTGTATTGAGTGAGGAAGGCGTGAGCCAGCTCTTCCCAGCTATGAATCTTAGAGTTATCTAATCTAGTATACCATGAACGAGCTTCTCCAGTCAGACTTTTCTGAAACAGCTGCATTTTGAGCCTTTCATTTTCTTCGTAAGACCCAAGTTCTCCTATGAACACCTTTAAATGTGTATAAGGATCCCCTAATCCATCATATTTCTGAAAATTAGGGGTGTTGAATTTCTCTGGATATTGCACACCAGGAAATATGCAAAGGTCTGCATATGAAACACTGCCATGTGTTCCAATCCCTTTGAGAACGCGAATGGTTTCCTCCATTTGAAGGACCTTCTTCTTGATGTCACCAGTGTCTGGATCTCCATTGAGATGGGTGCCTTCAGGGTCTTTGTTGGTTGTATCAAACTAATGTTCTGGAATTATTTTTTCCAGACCTTAAACTCCTCCTTGTGTAAAGGATTTTGTATGTGTAGGTATCTTCGTACCCTGAGTAGACTTGTGTAATTCTTTTAGTAGGACAGCCAAGTCTGCAATTTGTTTACTCAATTCGTCAAACTCCTCTCGGGAGACAGTATTAGATTGGTCAGAAGAAGACATGATTGGCTGTAGGCCTGTGGTCTTTTTGGATTTTGAGCGGATAACAGGCCCAATTGCTTCCCTACAAAAGACTTACGTAGTTTAGTCTTAGGGTAATATAAATGTTATCATAACATGTCCGTTTTAGGAATTTATCCTACAAAATCGGTTGTTAATTAATAACATGTTATGCATGTACAGATATTCTTCATATTATCCATTATATATGGATGAACATGGAATAAAATTACAAGTAAATACTTTTCCAAGTAATTGAAAATGGAAAGCATGAAGAAACTTTCCTCCGCATTTGGTTTATCAGAGGTTGACCTATCCTAGGGTTTCTCTCGCAGATTTTCGGCATGAAGGTTCCCAGATCATCGCAATCTACTTCACGAGAAGTTAATTCAGTCGTTCAAATGGAGCGAATCTAAGTGGTGCCTTTCCTAAGCCCCGGGGAATCATTCTTCCCACGAGTCCAGTAATCAAACACCGACAGGATAACCTCCTGGTGGAGGGACCACACAACATACATTCACATACAACGTGTCTCACTGTTTATACAAAATGATTACATGTGTGAAGCACTAATATCACAGATAGATATTTAGCAATGTAGTAATTAAAATGCATTCGTACACATTCATCAAAAATGTAAATGTAACATTCACACACAAGCATATAACAATTTTGAAAAGCTTTTAATAGCGGCTTAAGCCCTCTTACTGGAGTCCACAGCAGAGTTGCCACCTGTCGACGTCAGGATTTTTGAGTGTCCCTTTTCGTTACTTGTTCTTTGGTGTTCTCATGTTAATGTGAGATTTGTTTGAAAAAACAAGTGAAAAAGGTCCGACATAAATAATGTCGACGATTGGACTTTAAGAGTCGCCAGTTGGTGTATTTAACTGGTTACATCAACGCAACCGAAAAGGCTTGCACATTGACCCAGTGATTTGACACTGCTAAACGGGTCTGTGAAACCGAGATTCATTTTGGGTCTGAGAGTTTGATTTTGCGGAGGGAAGGTGTTAGGCACCCCCCGACATCCATGTTAACACGGTGACCGCCACTTTTCAAAGAAATTGTTATATGAATGTGTGTGTGTGTGTGTGGATCAATGTGCAATTATTTGGAAGTAGTGATGTACCTCGTTCGCACCTATATACATAGGGTTTGAATTTATAGAAAAATTCAGTTTTAAAGAAGATATATCAATGACATTTTGTAAAAGAGATTTTTTCAAACCCTGTGCTCAATAGTAATTGAGGCCTTTGATACTTCCATTTTATTATAAAATGTCCATCTTGTTTGCTTTTATTTTCGAGATGCGAAGCATTCTCAAGAAAATAATATACAGCAGTGCCGAACTCCTCATGGGCATGACAGCCATCCATGGAAATTTAGACACTGTAAAATAATGTACACATTCATCAGAAATGTAAATGTAACATTCACACACAAGCATATAACAATTTTGAAAAGCTTTTAATAGCGGCTTAAGCCCTCTTACTGGAGTCCACAGCAGAGTTGCCACCTGTCAACGTCAGGAGTTTTGAGTGTCCCTTTTCGTTACTTGTTCTTTGGTGTTCTCATGTTAATGTGAGATTTGTTTGAAAAAACAAGTGAAAAAGGTCCGACATAAATAATGTCGACGATTGGACTTTAAGAGTTGCCAGTTGGTGTATTTAACTGGTTACATCAACGCAACCGAAAAGGCTTGCACATTGACCCAGTGATTTGACACTGCTAAACGGGTCTGTGAAACCGAGATTCATTTTGGGTCTGAGAGTTTGATTATGCGGAGGGAAGGTGTTAGGCACCCCCCGACATCCATGTTAACACGGTGACCGCCACTTTTCAAAGAAATTGTTATATGAATGTGTGTGTGTGTGTGTGTGTGGATCAATGTACAATTATTTGGAAGTAGTGATGTACCTCGTTCGCACCTATATACATAGGGTTTGAATTTATAGAAAAATTCAGTTTTAAAGAAGATATATCAATGACATTTTGTAAAAGAGATTTTTTCAAACCCTGTGCTCAATAGTAATTGAGGCCTTTGATACTTCCATTTTATTATAAAATGTCCATCTTGTTTGCTTTTATTTTCGAGATGCGAAGCATTCTCAAGAAAATAATATACAGCAGTGCCGAACTCCTCATGGGCATGACAGCCATCCAAGGAAATTTAGACACTGTAAAATAATGTACACATTCATCAGAAATGTAAATGTAACATTCACACACAAGCATATAACAATTTTGAAAAGCTTTTAATAGCGGCTTAAGCCCTCTTACTGGAGTCCACAGCAGAGTTGCCACCTGTCGACGTCAGGAGTTTTGAGTGTCCCTTTTCGTTACTTGTTCTTTGGTGTTCTCATGTTAATGTGAGATTTGTTTGAAAAAACAAGTGAAAAAGGTCCGACATAAATAATGTCGACGATTGGACTTTAAGAGTTGCCAGTTGGTGTATTTAACTGGTTACATCAACGCAACCGAAAAGGCTTGCACATTGACCCAGTGATTTGACACTGCTAAACGGGTCTGTGAAACCGAGATTCATTTTGAGAGTTTGATTATGCGGAGGGAAGGTGTTAGGCACCCCCCGACATCCATGTTAACACGGTGACCGCCACTTTTCAAAGAAATTGTTATATGAATGTGTGTGTGTGTGTGTGGATCAATGTGCAATTATTTGGAAGTAGTGATGTACCTCGTTCGCACCTATATACATAGGGTTTGAATTTATAGAAAAATTCAGTTTTAAAGAAGATATATCAATGACATTTTGTAAAAGAGATTTTTTCAAACCCTGTGCTCAATAGTAATTGAGGCCTTTGATACTTCCATTTTATTATAAAATGTCCATCTTGTTTGCTTTTATTTTCGAGATGCGAAGTATTCTCAAGAAAATAATATACAGCAGTGCCGAACTCCTCATGGGCATGACAGCCATCCAAGGAAATTTAGACACTGTAAAATAATGTACAAGCTGCTTACAGCTGAAAATGTAAATAAAGCTATAAAAGGCCACGAAGTAAATCCAGGCCTAACAACAATGTAAATATATATATGTATAAATATATATATTAAAGCAGTAAACACACAGGATGTAAATCCAGGCTCATCAGATATGTCTGACAACAATTATATATATATAAAAGCGAGTAAATGCATCGGATGTAAATCCAGGCTCATCGGATATGTCTGACAACAATTATATATATATATATATATATATATATATATATATATATATATATATATATATATATATATATATATATATATATATAAAAGCGTGTAAATGCACCGGATGTAAATCTAGGCTCATCAGATATGTCTGACAACAGTTATATATATATATATATATATATATAAGCAATTAAACGCTCCAGACCGAAGTCTAGTCTCAATCAAGGCATAGCTCGATAATGTTAGTCCATATATATGAAATATATACATATATTAGTGTATATATATATACAGACAGAAATGAAAACCATGGACCGAAGTCCGGGAAAACGCTCACAACACGACTCTCAATGTGTATAACAATGTGTGCTATATGAGAAGAAGACTTTATAAAATGTAAGAAGGCTTACAGTGGGCTGCCAAAGTAGACTTTTATGACTTTAAATGTATAAACACTCAGCTCCTTCCGAATAAAAGATATCTATATGTGAGCTAACTAGTGTTTAAAGAAGAGGAAACACTTAAAAGATGTGTATGCAGAGTAAAATGGATAGGTCTTCCTCGCCTTTTTCCTTCTCTCCCTCTTCTCAAATGGCTGACTCAAGCCTTGTATATATAGAAGGATGGCAGCATCCGTAGGTACATTTGCGGCTGCTATAGTTGTACCTGCGGCTGGTCGTGCTGGATCCGAGCCTCGCTGGTCCCGTCGTCTCGTAGTACGAGCACTCATGCACTGTAATGTCCGCTCGAACTTGTAGAACTTCAATCTGAGCATCTGAACGAGGTATATCTGACCTTCTTCGGACCGCTGGTGTCAAGAGTTACGCAATGACATGGATTAGAGGTTGTACGAAGTCAGGAAGAGGGGTCTATGCCCATGGTCTTCAAGCTTCAAATTCTATCCAAAGTACTGCCACACGTAATAGTAACTCGGGATTATCACTCCTCGGTTCTTGTGGGACATTGTTGGATGTATGTATGTATGAAGTGTTGAGATGACGTGCCATTTGTCGAAGGAACTAGATGACGTTTGACTCCTCGCCGGGGTTATCGCTAGTTTGAGTTGAAAGTAGACGTTGCTCAGGGTTACAGCTGAGATTGGACTATTTGTTGGTATGTCGCGATATCATCTTGTTGACGTGGTAAGATGACGTTGTGACTCCTCATCAGGGTTATTGTCCGTTTAAGCAGAAAATAAACATTATTTAGGGTTACATCTGAAATTGGGCTGCTTGTTTGTATGCCTCACTGTCATCTGGATTGAAGCTGATCATATGTTTGGCACAAGCATTTTCGGGGTTATCGCCAGAACTGCAATGGCATCCCTTGGGGCTATCACCAAGGATGGTTTTGCTACTCCCAGTGTTGTCTCTGGGACTGGAACTAAACATCGCGGTGTTATCGCTGAGACAGAACTGTCCTCCCCGGTGTTGTTTCCGGTCTTTTGATCTGCATATCTCGGGGTTATCTCCGAGATCGGAAATGACATTCCCGGTGTGTGTTCCGGGTTGACATGACATTATCGGTTTGTGTTTTGGGTTGGAACTAAACTTCTGGTGGTATCCGGGATGGATGTAAGCTGTCTTTTAGGGTTATCTCCAAAAGACAAATCTACCCTCTTGCAATGCTAGTAATAGGAGTGCGAAAAATTTTGAGTATCTATAGTTGTTATACATTGCATCATGATCATCTTATTGTATTTCAAGTGTCTAGTATTCTTTTTCCTATCCATGCCATTGCATTGCATGAATATGATAAAGAGGGGCATCTGTAGACACTTAAAATTTTCTGCTTACCTGTTACTAACATTGCAGAAAGCGCAAAATCTTCTTTCAGAGATAACCCTGGAAGATAGCTCAACTTAATCCCATAAATACCACCGAAAGTTTAGTTTCAACCCCAAAAAACACACCGGGAGTATCATTTCCCACCTCAGAGATAACCCCGGGGAAAGTAGTGCTAATACCGGAAATTCCACCGGAGAAGGCCGATTCATCTTGGAGATAACCCCGAGATGTTCAGTCTTAGTCCCGGAAATAACACCGGGAAAGACAATGTCAACCTTGGAGACAACCTCAAGGAGTGTAGTTGTAGTTTCGTAGATTAACCCCGGAGATGCTCGTTTCACCCCATGCAGTCAGCTTTAACCTTGGGACTCACACCGAGGCATTTAGCTCCCAAACCCAGAGATAACCCCGGGAGGACAAGCCCACCTCAGAGACATCCCTGAGGGCATTTAACACTTGTAGCAGCCCAACCTTAGAGATAACTCTGAGCAACGTCTGCTTTATCATCCCAAACCGGAGATAACCCCGGTGAAGGGCACACCAGTACAAAGTACCTAATAGACAACACTTAATAGACAACGTTTTTTATAAAAACGTTGTGGTATGTTTTTTTACAACGTTTTTAA
The DNA here is from genome assembly GCA_020205505.1 of Panax japonicus. Taxonomy (NCBI): domain Eukaryota; kingdom Viridiplantae; phylum Streptophyta; class Magnoliopsida; order Apiales; family Araliaceae; genus Panax; species Panax japonicus. Next base: position 24,771,610 of record CM035099.1, read on the forward strand.
AAAAAACGTTGTAGATTTATATGCAAAAACGTTATCTATTTAAAAGAGCATTTTTTTGGTTTTAACTAGATAACGTTTTTTTTTAAAAAACGTTGTCTATCTACAAAGACACGGAGCAAAAATAAAATTAAGTTAAAACTTAAAATTAGAAGACCGACTCTTTTTTCCTTCTCTCTCCCGTTTTCCCTCTCTATCTCCAAGTTTCCTTCTCAGATCTGCTCTTTGGTTGTGTTCTTATTGTCCATGCTTGCGGAAGGGGGAGGAGGTCTCAGATCTGCTCTTTGGTTGTCACCGAGTGTCTTCGTTTCTCATCTCTCTGTTTAGCTTCTTTTCGTTACATCTGGAAAACAAAAGTTAGGGTTTAGTGTTGAAGACTCTCGCAGTCTCCATCGTAGTCTTAAAAAACAACGGATGGAGCAGAGATCGAAGATTAGTGGTGAAGACGCCGGCGAGACCACTCGCTGGGACCATGCTCGCATCGTCTCTCAATCCCTCGCCGGCGAGAAAGTAATACAAACTTCTTCTCCTCTGTTGTTACCTCTACTACTATTCTTTCTTTTGCTATCTAATTCTTCTTCTTCTCTTTTTTAACCTTAAATTTGCAGTTCTCGAGGGACCAAGCATCCAGGGATCCTGATAATTTCTTCAATTTGAGGTATTTCTTACTAAAAACCATAATCATTTGGGCATATTTGTCAAACCCAGTTTTATGGTTTTAAATCATTTTCTAGTCGCGAGGTTTGGTCAATAATTGGTACACAATTATCTGTTGAAATTAATCTACTTTGTGAAATAGATACTACTAGCAAGTTCCAAATAGCTTAACTCTTTCTTAGAATTTATAGGCGAGCACGGATGAAATCCATTACTTCTTTAATAAGCACATATTGAAGCTGTTATATTATGTTTTGTATTTTTTCTTGGTTCCTCTTCGTTTTATAGTATATACATTACATGCTTCCTACAAGTGTCCAAAAAGATGTGAGAAGAAGATCCTTTAGCCTCGATAAGTTTTTTGCCTAACTTTGTAACTTTTAGTTAGTTGTTACCCATCATCGATTAAACAGTTGCTGTGTGATGAACAAGGTTCTGTTAAGAACCACAGCTACCTCTATGGTGGACAATCTATTGCTGAACTTGGTAGTTTTTATACATACTATTTCTTGTCGATTTGTTTCTATTATAATCTAGATGAACTAAAGTTTATGATGGGATGGTAATGGGCCTAATTCTAGGGATTTCTAATTATAGATACTGCCTCAAGCAATCTGTACCCGCTATGGATTAACTGTTGGATCAACAATGGCACCTTTTGTCCAGTTCCTTCTATGGTTGTTCTTCCCTGTTGCTTATCTAATTAGTAAGGTGTAGTAAATTTTTCTTTTATGTATTTATATGCACACTTAATTGTTATTGTTTCCACTTTGTCTTTTGTAAACAAATTGATTGAGTTATTCGCTCTGTTTGTTTCAGTTGTATCGTAAAAATATTTAACTTTATGAAAAATGTAACTTTTATATGTTTTGTTGCTTGGGACCTGTGAGAAACAAAACACAACTATTTGTTGACTGGAAACATAAGTTCTCTAAATAAGACTAATTGTGTGTCTATCTTTCCTTTTATATTGGTAACAAAATGGATGTATAGGAAAACTTATATGTGTTACTTCTGATATTATGCTTTTGCTTTCCTCTTATGTTATAGAACACCCAAAAAGGTCATTCTTCCATTGAAGGAGGGAAGCAGAGAAAGAAATGCTGGTATCAGTGGGCGAGGAAATATGTCGTGAGTTATGCAACATGGACTAAGGTGTATCAGTCCTTGCGGGTTTGAAGTGGTGTCTCCAGTATTCTTACATTTAGCAATAGGTGATTCCCTATTCCATGTCTCTTTTTTATTTTCGGGGTGGTTTATGTTAGTCTTGTCATTTCAGGTTGCTGCCCTTATTATGATGATGGTTAATTGGAACTAAAGTTTCAGTGGCAGTTAAGTTTGTTTTGTTTATTATTTTGACTTCCTTTTTTCACATTGGGATAGTTTGTGTTATATAGTTTATGTTAAGCTAGTGTTATTTAATTAGAAGATGTGTTGCACTATTATTTACAGAGTTAGTGTTCTTGTTTTTCTTTGTAGAGGGCTTTTTACTTTATTTGTAACTATTCTGCTAGCTGTGAGAATGAAATAAATCAAGCTACATCCAGGAAATACTATTTTAAAAAGATGAATATTAAAAATGAAGAGTACTAGAATCGACAATCACTTGATGTGTATGATGAATCTGCAGACTTGTGATGTTATAGAGTAACAAAAAGAATTCTAAACTTGGTCCATATGTTCAATGAAGAACTGGAAATGATGTTGCCAAATAATACTAAATATTGTCAGGGAGATTACAACTTTTAACATATGCTATAATTCATGCAGAGCTGCAATATCATATCTTCGAGAATTAAGAACAAAAGCAGTTTTATGTTACTTATATTGTTGATATCATGATATGTAACTCTTTTCTACTATCATGCTTTCCTAAGATATCTTATTCAATTATGGATCATTACAAAACTCTGCTTTGTGATGCTTTACTTTCCCTACAGATGACAAGTTACTCAATGACTTGATAGAACCGTCTTACAGGTTTTTTCCCAAGTAAACCATTTTTTTCTGTACTAATTTACTTCTTGAGCACTGCTTCCAGGATTTTCCTTAGGTGGACTTGTTTTTCAATGGGCATGAATATGATGGTTCTTATTATGCTACCAGTTAATGAAGTTGTCAATTTGATATTTTTCTTCTGACCTTGTTGTGAAAAAATATATTGGTTGAGTTGTCCTATTTTATTTTGCAGAGCTAAATATAACAAATCCGATGATGACATGAGCATAGCGAGTTCATCCCATGAACAACAAATCTCACAGGGTTCTTCTCCGCATAATGAAAATCAATTTGAAAACAATTTGGTTGGAAAACCTGACTTGGAGATGAATGGAAGATTCTTGGAGGGCATGGTTACACATCCTCATACAAGGAGGGGAGGTTCTTCTGGCAGAATTATAGCTTCAGATACTGTTCTTTCAACTAGTAAAGGTGACAGGTTTGGAAATTTTGGGTTTGCTTCCCAGTTTAGGTTATTCTGAGGTGCTACAAGCATTGTTTCCCCACTTTTTCAGTTATAAATTAACAGGATTACTATTGTTTATCTCAAAAGTGAATTTGATGTGGATGTAGTAATTTGAAATTGTAAATGAATGGTATTATTTGTATGTATTTTGAATGGTTGATATATTTTGGCTCATTTGAAATTATAAATGAATGGTATTATATTTAATATTAATTTATTAATATTTTTTTCTTTTTTTTCTTTATCTACAACATTTTAAAAACGTTGTATAAATTAGTTAAAAACGTTGTCTTATATACTAAATAACAACGTTTTTAAACAAAAAACGTTGTGGAATCATACTTTCTACAACGTTTTTAAGCATCTGTTAATTTTTTGAAAACAAATACACAACGTTTTTTCCTAAAAAACGTTGTGTATTGTGCTTAACTACAACGTTTTTAAAACGTTGTGTAAGGGTGTCAAATAGACAACACCCTTAACCACGACGTTTTTCTGACAAAAACCACAACGTTTTTTCCGCGTTGTCTATTTACTGTTTTGTAGTAGTGGCAAAATCACCAAATTGCCACCTCAACCCCACATGGCGCCATCTCAACATACATTCTACACAACAATGTCTCACAAGAACCAAGGAGTTGCAATCCCGAGTGACTACTATGCAAGGCAGAACACCAAATAAAATTTGAAGCTTGAAGACATAGGACATGGTTCCATCTTCCTGACTTTGTACAACCTCTAATCCCATGTCATTGCGTAGCTCTTGAGAACGGAAGTCCAAAATAAGTCTTATACACCTCAATCAAATGCTCAGATTGAAGTTCTGCAAGTTCGAGCGAACATCACGTTGCACGCGTGCACGTACTTCAAGATGGTGGGACCCGCAAGGCCCGGGGCACCTCGGGTAGCCGCAAGTGCATTTGTGGCTACCGTAGATACACATGTGGCTCCCCCTATATAAATAGAGGGCTTGGGGTGGCCATATTTCAAGAGAAAACGACAAGGAAGCCCTGTCCAATTTGCTACGTACACACCCTAAATTAAGTCCTTTCTCATTTTAAACACTTGTGAGCTCGCATATAGCTATTTTTTTTACTGGCGGGAGCCGAGTGTTCATCCACTTAAAGCTATAGAAGTCTTTTTTGGCAGTCCACTGTAAGCCTTCTTACACACTTTAAAGTCTTTCTCTTATCTTTGCACACACTTTTCTTCACGTTGAGAGTCGTGTTGCGTGTGTAGGCCTAGACTTCGGTCCATGGTTTTCATTTCTGTTTATATATATATATATATATATATATATATATATATATATATATATATATATATATATATATATATATATACTTATATATATATATATATAGCGACAAATCGCTAAAATGATAAACTGGTCCGGGATCGATATATATCCTGTGTGTTTATCGCTTATATATATATATATATATATATTTCTATTAGGCCTGGAGTTTACTTCGTGGCCTTTTACTGCTTTATTTACATTCTGTCCCGCTTGGAATTTACTTCGTGGCGGTTGATCATTTTTACTACTTTATTTATATTTAGTCCCGCCTGGAGTTTACTTCGTGGCGGTTGATCATATTTATTGCTTTCTGATCCCCCATGGAGGTGCTTCGTGGTGGTTGATCATGTTTCTATATATATATATATATATATATATATTTACCGCTTTTATATATTTATATTTTCGATCCCCCATAGATATGCTTCGTGGTGGTTGATCATGTCTGTATATATATATATATATATATATATATATATATATATATATATATATATATATATATATATATATATATAACTGCTTACTACTTTCATATAAATTGTGACATCATGTGATCCTAGGAATCACGTGAGCACAGATTCAGTCTACTAAATCTAGATTCGGTTCCCGTGATGGACGTTTTCAGCTGTAAGCAGCTTGTAAATTATTCACGGTGTTTGAATTTCCTTAGATGGATTTCATGCCCATGAGGAGTTCGACACTACTATATAGTATTTTATTTTCTCGAAGATGCTTCGCATCTCGAAAATAAAATCAACCAAGATGAACATGTAATAATAAAATAGAATTATCAAAGGCCTCAATTACTATTGAGCACAGGGTTTGAAAAACATCTTTTACAAAACATAATTGTCATATCTTTTTTAAAATTGAATTTTTTATACAAATTAAAACCCTTTGTATATAGGTGCGAACGAGACCTCACACTACTTCCAAATAACATCATATTGACCCACACACACACGTACACATTCACAGAACAGTTTCTTGAAAAGTGGCGGTCATCGTGGTAACACGGATGTCGGGGGGTGCCTAACACCTTCCCTATGAATAATCAAGCGCCCGAACCCTAATGAATCTTAGTTTCACAGACCTGTTTAGCAGTGTCACATCACTGGGTCAATGTGCAAACCTTTTCTCGGTTGCGTTGGTGCAAGAAGTTAAAAACACCAACTGGCGACTCTGACAGTCAAATCATCGACATATACATGTCAAACCTTTTTCACCTATTTTTTCAAACAAATCTCACCTAACATGAGAACACCAAAGAACAAGAACAGAAAAGGGACAAATAAAAATCCTAACGTCGACAACTTAAATTAAGAGTCAATAGGGAGATTTATTGTGACGCCCCTAAATCTGGGTAACTTACAACCCGACAGATGGTGCTACACGGTACTACCATTCACACACACATTCAATTGAAATGCCTCAATAGAACGAATATGTCTTCTATATATTCAAAATAATATTAATATTCCCCCAGGTTCTTTATAACCATTTCATTTGTTCTTGTCATAATATCAAATATATTACAATCATTCACCCTATACTATTACATAAGTATTCTACGGGTTCGTCTTCGCCTTGCCCTTATCCTTGCCGGAGCCTTCGATCCATTTGATCTTAGCTGTATTCATATGGTTCAAGCAAGAGTGAGCATGACTAGCTCAGCAAGTACAACAATTCTAATAAACAACCTTCTTGAAACATAGGAATCATATATCTTCAATAACTGAACAATAGTTATGAAGTACTACCGATAATTCAAAATAGCACTTATTTTTCTTCAAAACGTTTTACAATAACAATATTCAGTAAAACAACAATTCCGGTCCAAGACCTTGAGCATTTAATAAGTTCTTTGAAAAAGGACATCCCAACACAAAGTCCGTAAGTCTGACATTTCTTACGAGCACGTCTAGGTGATCAGCCTATAGTACTCTATATTGATCAACACTATATCCATTAAACAAATGTACATTTAAGTTGTGGCAACTTCACGTGCCTGTCGTTTGATGACAAAACATTTTTAGCATACTCAGTCTTCATTTGAAAACCACACCAATATAACTTGGTAAAAATTGACCATGCTTTGATAGAAACATAATATAAGTCTAGCCGAAAGAGTTGGCTTGGACTTCATTATACAATACTTTATGTGTAAGAATACATGAATTACAAAGCTTGTCCAGATTGAACTGGAACAAGGGTTAGAATACTTTCCTTTAGCGTCTGCTATAGTTATAACACGTTCTTGTTTAAGTCTTTAAGTCTCTACAGTAAATGATAACATCACATGACACATTAGGTCATGAATGAACATACATGGTTCCTAATGAATCTTACCCTTCTTCTCAATTTAATTATGACTTAGATTTGTTATTATTGGTTCCAGCTTTTCGTTACATCGTTCTTACCTTCACATTAAGTTCTTGTTTGATTACTTATCTTCAATCTTTAGGTAACATAATTAAGGTTTAACAATGTCTTAAACCATGTTCATCAAGCTTTAGTTCATTACTAATGAGTTACTATTCAACTTGTACTTGTAAAATTTCTTCTCTGTTGAAACCCTAGGGCTGGCGCTATGTCGCCACCCTTCCTTCTCTATGCCGCACTGTGGCGCCACTCTACAGTGGATGAGGACCGAACTCGGCGCTGCGACGTGAGTCTATGTCCTAACCGTCGCGCCACGACGTGAAACTACATAAGGTTGTGACATTGTACCTGGTGCTGCAGCGCCATCATTTGTCATTGGGTTGGCGCCGCGGTGCCAACTCTGTGCCTCAAATAGCTTTGACCTTTTTTCAACTTTGCGAATTTCCCGGACTCGTAACTTCTTCGTTATAAGTCCAAATTGGCTCGTTCAAGAGCCTATGGTTCACAAATTACATACTCTACGCGTTTATGTAAGAATTTTATCTATTTGATTTCGTTTGTTAAAAATTCACCTATTAGTTCATTTTTAACGAAAACGGTAAACGTTCGTGAACGTTCAACGCTCGTTTTTTCGTTCTAAATTTAAATCCGGTCATTTTTGAGTCCGTAACTCTAAAATGCCAAATATGACTTAATACCAAACGATTTGATCATTGTTCTAAATGGATTCTAACCATCATATGAACATTTCAAACTATAAATTACATCAACTTATTTTCAAGCTAGGTTTTGACTTATTCTTCATAAGTTCATGACTTAATAACTTATAAACTAAAAGTTTTCATTCCTAATGACTTATTATAGATTTAAGTCCTTTAATCAATATTCTCACATCTTATCAAACATACTAACTTCATATGGCAAACCTATGACAAGTTAATCATAAGTTCTTCATAAGTTTATAACTTATTTAGGTTCAAGTTACTTATTCATGACTTATTCGACTTAAGTCCATTGCTTATTCAATTCTTATATGTTCTTAGCATACATGTTTATTAGACTATACTTCTCTTATCACCCTACAGTGATAGAGATGGAAAATTATTAGACAAGAGTCATACCCTTGATGAACTAGTCTTCTTCTTCTTTGAAAATCTAACAAAGGATGTTTGTTTTAAAAGTGCTTATTCTCTCAAACCAATAAGTTTCGTTGTATTGGAAGTTGTTGGTGTTTTGAACAAGTGATAAATGACTAGCAATCTTCTTCTATTTATAGGAAACACAAGGTTAGGGCATAATAGACATTAGAACATCCCACATCCTTAACTAACCTCCTTACTATTCATTTACTTAATAATTAAGTATACTTGCTAGCCACACTAATTACTTGGACAACACAAAACATATCCAATGTTTGGCCATAACACAAAGTACTTGGTCACCAAGATAACCCATATTAACCATGGTTGCTCCATAGATCAAGCCTAACCCATTGGATCATTACATTGAGCTTAAGTTAACTAACTTAGCTTATTCCTATTGGGCTTGCATTACTTTACTTGGGCATCATATAAACCAATACTTGGCTAAACCTTGGTTGCACTTCATACAAGATCCACCATTCCATTCCCTTTTGTCTTTAATCATTAACATTCTTAATTTAAGTCCGCATGCAAAATATTACGTTTTTCATACTTAGATTATTATTACATAATCCACCTCACCTCAATATTATAACGTTACGTATTTCTCGGAAGTTCAAAAAAAATTCTCGAGCAGAAATCGATGAATAGTGTTTTTTGGAAAATTTCTCGAAAAACTCTTATTTTTGTCTTGGAAATTCAAACACTTTAATTCTCTCTCATTGTTAAAATACTACGTCGTTCCGACGTTTCTAGGTTGTAGAACGATATTCATCTTACTAACACATAATAATAACAAATAATATTACTTTATTCATTAATTTATTAAAAAATTTATTTTACAAAGGATCTAAATTTCTCGGTCATTACATTCTTCCCCCCTTATAAAGATTCTGTCCCCAGAATCTCGTCTCTCATTACTCAAACAACTGAGGGTAATCATTCTTTATCTTTTCTTCCAATTCCCACGCTGCTTCTTCTGCATCGTAGTGCTTCCATATCACCTTCACTAAAGGTATAACTTTATTTCGCAAAACTTGTTCTTTCCTATCGATAATTTGATCGGCGTCTCTTTGTACGTTAAGTTTTTCTCGATATGAATAGGCTTATATTCTATCACATGCTTATAATCCGGCTTATAAGGACGTAATACCGATACATGAAACACGTTATGTATTTGTTCTAGGTCTGGAGGTAATGCTATCATATAAGCTACCTCACCTACCTGTTTTAACACTTCAAAAGGTCCTATAAACCTCGGACTTAACTTTCCCTTCTTTCTAAAGCGTATCATTCCTTTCTAGGGAGATACCTTTAGAAATACATAAGAGCCTACTTCAAACTCCCTATTTTCTCGATGCAAGTTCACATACTTCTTTTGTCTGTCTTGAGCTGCAATGAGATGCATTCGTATCAGCTTCAGCATATCCTCTGTTTGCTGCACCAATTCTGGCCCTAGCATTCGGCGTTCTACCACTTCATCCCAATACAATAGTGTTATGCACTTCCTCCCATACAAAGCTTCGTAAGAAGTCATACCTATGCTTGCATGATAACTATTGTTATATGCAAACTCTACTAACGGTAGATGATCATCCCAACTTCCCTTGAAATCCATAATGCAAGATCTTAACATATCTTCTAGCGTTTGAATTTTTCTCTCACTCTGTCCATCAATTTGTGGATGAAACGCCGTACTCAGCCTCAACTGCGTTCCCAACTGCTCTTGTAGACTCCTTCAAAATTTTGATGTGAATCGTGGGTTACGATCTGACACAATCGATACTGGAGCTCCATGTCTAGAAATTATTTCCTTAACATAAAGTCTAGCTAACTGGTCTAAGTTAAACTTGACTTTAATTGGCAAAAAGTGAGCCGACTTTGTCAATCGATCCAATATTACCCAAATCGCGTCATACCCTTTCGTTGTAGTAGGATGTCCCACCACAAAATCCATCGTGATATTCTCCCACTTCCACTCTGGAATTTCAAATGACTGTAACAAGCCACTTGGTCGTTGATGTTCGGCCTTAATTTTCTAGCAAGTCAAGCACTTACTCACATACTCAGCTATTTCTCTCTTCATGTTCGACCACCAAAAACTCTATCAAAGGTCTTGATACATCTTAGTACTACCAGGATGAATCGAAAACCTCGAACTATGAGCTTCTTGTAATACCTACTCTTTTAATTCCGTCTAATTCAGAAACCAAATTCTTCCTTCAAATCTTAATAATCCCTCATTATCAAGACTGTACTTAGTATCTTTTTCATTGGTTAGCCGCTCCTTTATCTGGTCACACTCATCAGTTTTGAGTTGTCCCTCCTTAACTCTCTCTATGATGGTAGATTGCATCTCCGTCGCAAACAATATTTTTCTTTATTCACTTCAAAACTTCAATTCTAATTCCATCCTTGCCACCTCTGTTAATAACTCAATTTGAGCCGTTAACATAGATAATTACTCCCGACCGTTCCTACTTAAGGCTTCGACAACTAAATTGGCTTTTCCAGGGTGATACAGAATTTTACAATCGTAATCCTTTATCAACTCCAACCATCTCCTTTGCCTCATATTCAAGTCCTTCTATGTGAAGATATATTTTAGACTCTTATGGTCCGTATATATCTCACATTTTTATTCGTAAAGATAATGTCTCCATATCCTTAGCGCAAAAACTACTGTGGCCAGTTCCAGATCATGAGTAGGGTAATCTTTCTCATAATCCTTCAATTACCTTGATGTATACATAATGACCTTGCTATGCTGCATGAGCATAAAACCAAGTCCTCTATGCGAAGCATCGCAATAAACTATGAAATTTCCTGTGTCATCAGGTAATGACAAAATAGGCGCTTCACTCAACCTCTTCTTCAGTTCTTGAAAACTGTCCTCGCATTTATTAGTCCACGCGTATTTCATCTTCCTTGTCAAGTTAGTCAACGGAGTAGCTATCTTTGAAAAATACTGGATGAATATCTGATAGTAACCCGCTAACCCTAGGAAACTCCGCACATCCGTCGGCATTTTTGGTTGTTCCCAATTCATCACGGCTTCCACCTTTGCTGGATCTACTGAAATCCCCTCATGGTTAATAACGTGACCTAAAAACTATACCTTTTCCAACAAAAATTTACACTTAGTTAACTTCGCATACAACTGCTCTTTCCTTAGTGTTTCCAATACTAACCTTAGGTATTCAGCATGATATTCTGGCATCTTAGAATAGACTAGAATATCATCGATAAACACTACGATGAACTTGTCCAAATATTGTTTGAACACTCTGTTCATCATATCCATAAATGTAGCTGGTGCATTAGTCAACCCAAATGACATCACTAGAAACTCGTAATGACCATAACGAGTCATGAATGCTATCTTTGGTACATTCCTCCTTCCTAACCTTTAACTGATGATACCCCGTTCTTAAATCCATTTTAGAAAAATACTTAACCCCTTTCAACTGATCGAAGAGATCATCGCTCCTGGGCAATGGGTATTTATTCTTTATCATTAACTTGTTCAACTCCCTGTAGTCGATACAAAGTCTCAACAATTCATCCTTCTTCTTAACAAACAATACTGGTGCTCTCCACGGTGAAAAACTTAGTTGAATGTACTTCATGCCCAACAGTTCTAGTAACTGCACCATCAACTCCTTCATCTCCATTGGCTCCATATGATACGGTGCCCTGGAAACTTGAGCCGCTCCTAGCACGATGTCTATTACGAACTCAGTCTCCCTATCTGACGAAAGACCCGACAATTCACTCGAAAATACATCAGCAAATTCACTAACTATAGGTATTTGTTCCATTGTTGCTACCACTCTCTGGGTATCAACAACATGACATAGGTAACTTACACATCCCTTTCTCAATAATTTCCTAGTTTATGTTATGGTTAGATAACACGAATGACCCGGCGATCTATTCCCATAAAATACTACTTGTGGTTGTTTTAACGTTCTAAGGTTCACACATTTCTTCTGACAAACTATAATTGCCCCATGGTTAACTAACCAATCCATTCTGAGAATTACATCGAATTCTCCTAACTTTATCGGTGTCAAATCTACCGATAATTTATAACCTCGTATATCTACGTAACAACTCCTATGAACATCTTCAATAGGAATTATTTCTTCGTTTGTTACCTTAATATTTAAAGGTATAGGCAACTTTTCTGGAAGTAATCCTAATTGTCTAGCAAAATCACATGCTATAAACGAACAAATAGCACCCGAATCAAACAACACGGAAACATTGATGTCGTTTATCAAAATAATACTTGTGACAACTTCCCCTGATGCAACCGCATCTTGGATTGTCATGTTAAAGGTACGACCCATTGGCCTACCCGGCTGCGCTGGACCACTAATAGCTAACTTACCGCTATTAGTGCCTTGATTCCCATTCGTCCCCTTCTTTGGGCAGTTCTTTGCCATTTGGTTAGTTGACCCACACACAAAGCATCTGTGGTTCTTCTTCAGACTTGGACAGTTAGGCGAGATATGCCCTTCCTGTCCATAATTATAGCATACGGCCCCTTGAGACAGACTCCTAAGTGAGTCTTCCCACAGGTCTTGCAGGCCTCCATCCTCCTCTTTGGGTCTCCTTGCTTCACTCTGGTATTCCTAAAGCTGAACATTTTCCTCTTCTGTCCCTCGTCACTACCGCTAGCTCCTTCGACCTTCACTCCCCCATCCACTTTCCCCTTGTTCTTTTTATCTTTGTGGTACTGGCTCAACCCCTCACTACCACCTTCGGCGATTGTCGGCTTTTCTAAAATAGTCCCAAATGAAGTACTTTGGAACACAAAAATATAATTATAGAGCCAGGGTTTCAAGCTCTGCTCAAACCGTCGCGCCTTCCTAACCTCTGTATCCACTTGGTGTGGAGCGAACCTTGTCAGTTCATTAAACTTGGCGGCGTATTGGAGAACCGTTATGTCCCCTTGTTTTATTTCGAGAAACATCATCTCCATCCTTCCCTGCATGCTCGTGGGAAATTAGTTCTCAAAGAATATCTCCTTAAACCTCACCCACGTTAGATCCTCGATCCTGGCCCTAGCCCAATTGGCTTCCCACCAAAAGTTGGCCTCTCCCTTCATCATATAGGTTGCAAAGGCAACCTTCTGGGCCTCGTCAACATTTGCTATCACAAATTCCTTCTCTATTTCTTTCACCCACATTTGGGCTTCGATAGGGTCCGTAGTTCCTTTGAACTCCGACGGACCAACACTCTTAAAATCCTTAAAGGTAGTAGCTCGTGTTACTCCTAGATTTACGGGGATATTAGCCCCATTTCTATTAAATGCGGCTATTAAAAGATTAACAAACTCCTGCATAGGGTTAACCGGACCTCCCTTCGGTTGATTTACTTAGCTCCTTGGTTACGTTATAATCTTCTTGTGACATTTTGCTGATACAATAAACAATACATTTCATTATTATTCCTTTCTTTATTAATTAGTTATTATTCAATATTAAACAATAACTTCAACATCCATTGCTCATTATGTTCCATAAAAAGGCTTATATTCATTCATTCATTATAGTATAATACTACATTGGTTACATTACTCAGCCTAAGCTGATTACATTACTTTCCCGCTATTGCTTTCCAAAAATTGGGATTTACAATAGACTACCCTTTGTTATACAAAAGAGGGTTTTACGTCACTACTGGATATAAAATAATTTCATACCTACACTACTCTATCCACTAATAGATTACATCTTCCTCAAGGCATTATCAAAATCTGCCTTGGCCAAACCGGCAATAATATCACGGCTGATAGTATGCGGCGTCTACCCCGCCTTTACGGGATAACCAACTACTTGCTGCTAGAAATCTGTATGAGAACTCATATCAATATAGAACATTCTCCCTATCTTCTTATATTTGGTCTTTAGCTCCTCCTTGAGCTCAAAAACCCCAGGTTTCAGATCATGGACTCTGTCCTTGGCCAAAATCCTCTCATCATGCTCCTGTTCCCACATGGACTCCACATCAGTCTTATCCTCTATAATAGCCTGGAGCTCTGCCTTCCGCTCCTTAACCTCCTGACAGTAATGGATATTTCTATCCAACACTGGCATAAATAATGACATCATTGACTCCCCAGGCGCCATCTCTGCTGCTATTGCTACCTGGTTGAAGGACACTACCTCCACCTCCTCTTCTATCATGTCGTTGAATACGGACATGAGATCGGGATCCTCTGAGTCTCCAGACTCAATAACAACTATCTCGGGCTCTTCAGCTATGGGATTAGGTATAACCTCTATTTGGTTAACCAATTCCTCACTAACTGCCTGTCCATCTAAATGCATTCCATTTGCTCCTAACATCTACACAAAACAATTAATTTGATTAGTACACGTCAGTAGAATAATAAAAACACATAACTTGTTCATAATACATTTTTATAAGGTTATTTTCTTCTTTTACTTCCTTGACTTCTCTTAAGGTTATGACTTAAGGTTTTTAATCCCCCCTTAAAGTTTATAACCTAATGCTTTGATACCAACCTGTGACGCCTCCAAATACGGGTATCTTACAACTCGACAAATGGTGCTACACGGTACTACCATTCACACACACATTTAATTGAAAAGCCTCAATAGAACGAATATATCTTTTATATATTCAAAATAATATTAACATTCCTCCAGGTTCTTTATAACCATTACATTTGTTCTTGTCATAATATCAAATATATTACAATCATTCACCCTATACTATTACATAAGTATTCTACGGGTTCATCTTCGCCTTGCCCTTATCCTTGTTGGAGCCTTCAGTCCGTTCGATCTTAGCTTTATTCATATGGTTCAAGCAAGAGTGAGCAGGACTAGCTCAGCAAGTACAATAATTCTAATAAACAACATGCTTGAAACATAGGAATCATATATCTTCAATAACTGAAAAATAGTTACGAAGTACTATTGATAATTCAAAATAACACTTTTTTTTTCTTCAAAACGTTTTACAACAACAATATTCAGTAAAACATCAATTTCGGTCCAAGACCTTGAGCATTTCATAAGTTCTTTGAAAAAGGACATCCCGACACAAAGTCCATAAATTCGACATTTCTTACAAGCAGGTCTAGGTGATCAGCCTATAGTACTCTATGTTGATTAACACTACATCCATTAAACGTATGTACGTTTAAGTTGTGGCAACCTCACGTGCCTGCCGTTTGATGACAAAACATTTTTACCATACTCAGTCTTCGTTTGAAAACCACACCAATATAACTTGGTAAACATTGACCATGCTTTAATAGAAACATAATATAAGTCTAGCCGAAAGAGTTGGCTTGGACTTTATTATACAATACTTTATGTGTAAGAATACATGAATTACAAAGCTTGTCCAGATTGAACTGGAACAAGGGTTAGAATACTTACCTTTAGCATCTGCTATAGTTATAACACGTTCTTGTTTAAGTCTTTAAGTCTCTAAAGTAAATGATAACATCACATAATACATTAGGTCATGAATGAACATACATGGTTCCTAATGAATCTTACCCTTCTTCTTAATCTAATTATGACTTAGATTTGTTATTATTGGTTCTGACTTTTCATTACATCATTGTTACCTTCACATTACGTTCTTGTTTGATTACTTATCTTCAATCTTTAGGTAACATAATTAAGGTTTAACAATGTCTTAAACCATGTTCATCAAGCTTTAGTTCATTACTAATGAGTTACCATTCAGTTTGTACTTGTAAACTTTCTTCTCTGTTGGAACCCTAGGGCTTTAGTTAATAACGTGACCCGAACCACGTTATTAAATTAGAACTAGACGAGATAGCATAACATTTAACGTATGAGGAGATACATGAAGGATCGTATTCAACACTCAAAGGTTATACCTCAAGAGTTAGAATCTGAAATGAAGTCAAGGTATCCTCATCTCTTCGGCATACCAGGTACGTACGTAAATTTTGAGGGCAAAATTTCATAAGGAGGGGAGATTGAGACCCCAAAATTTATGAATAAAGATTTAAATTTCTCGAAATATTTTTTTGAATATTATGGTGTGGATTTGATATAATGTTATAGTTGTGGGTAATATTTATAAATTTTACAAAGTAAGCAAGTTGTTATATAATATTCAATTGGTCGGGGAATATTCTTTTTGTTGGGGAATATTCGTACAACGGCACAATCATTGGTGGACCCCACGACAGAATTATTGTCGGATTAAGAAAACGACAAAATTATTTTATGAAAATAACGGCGAAAGTTTTATTGTTAACTATTGAAACACTCGGTGTTAAAAGTACAGTAATACGCGTGCTTGCATAGTAGCACACGGTATTGATTATTGATGCTTACGTGAGAAGTCACTCAGTTTTGTTTAATTATTGCTACAGTAATTGTTGTATAATATCTCACGTTATTTGATTCAATTATTGTCGATATTTTATATATTATTAAATCAATAATTGAGATGACAAAGTTATTAATATTATTATTTTCAATATTAACGATGTCTAGAAGTTCTGCCAAGGAGATGTTTGGTCACCTAATTGTGCACCAATAGGGAGAAATCCTTATTGGAAATCCCCCTCTTTTCTGGGAACGACCTTGTTGATTAATATTGTGAATTATAATAATGATGATAAATGTTGTTAAATATATTGAGGTGTAATTTTATGAAGTCATAGAAGTTTATATATATATATAAATTTTTTTATTAGTATTATTAATGTAATAAAACAGAAAAACTTTTTATATAAAACAGAATACTTTTATAAAGTTATTTGTTTTATTAGACTATAAATAGAATATATTATATTCTATTATGCATAGTATTTTCCATAGTAAAATCTTTCTATATAAAACATAATACTTTTATAAAGTTATATATTTTATTAAACAATAATTAGAATATATTATATTTTATTATGCATAGTGTTTGCATAGTGCATGCATAGTATTTTCATAGTAAAATCTTTTTATATAAAATAGAATACTTTTATAAAGTCATTTTTTATTAGATAATAATTAGAATATGTTATATTTTATTATGCATAGTATTTGCATAGTGCCTGGATAGTGTTTGCATAGTAAAATCTTTTTATATAAAACAGAATACTTTTATAAAGTTATTTATTTTTTTAGACTATAAATAGAATATATTATATTTAATTTAAATTTTTTTTTTATTAGAATATTTTATTAATACTACATAGTAAATTAATATGGACCGTCCGTTTAAAAGTAAATCAATTTGGACCGTTCATGAATTAGTTATTATTCAGTCCATTCTCCTATAAATAGAAGCTCGTTCCTTCATTATTTCTTATGAATTCACTGAAACTCTAGATAGAGAAACTATAGAGAGAAAGAAGAAAAGTATTCTACTACTTCACTACTCCTATATCCAATTCCTTCTAAGATAAGGGATATTATTTGTTGTACTCGTAAGGGGTATTATTTCTTTTGTATTCATGAAGAGAACTTCTGTTATTCCATTCTTTTTTATTCTGTTGGAATAACCTATATACGCGAACTACCCTATACATGGTGAAATTATTTTGTTATTCCATTCTTTATTATTATGTTGGAATAACCTATCTATGCGAAGTACCGCATACATGGTAAAATTCTTCTGTTATTTCATTCTTTATTATTCTGTTGGAACATCCTGTCTGTGCGTTTACGCAAGACTTGGTTCCATTATTTATTATTCTTTTGGAATATCATGTCTGTGCGTTTACGCATGACCTGATTCCATTATTTATTATTTTGTTGGAATATCCTGTTTGTGCGTTTACGCATGACCTGGTTCTATTATTTATTATTTTGTTGGAATAACCTGTCTATGTGGATTACCACATGCATGTTGAATGATCCTTTGTATTCATTCCTTATTAAATTGTGGAAATAATCTGTCTACGTGGCTTACCGCATGGCAGGCGAAAATCCATTTGCAGTTTCGTAATTTTTTTGACCCTCAAAAATTCTGAAAAAATTTGAAATGATAATTTAATGAGTTTTCTATATTATGTCCAAAGATGGCGGTTTTTGGATGTATAGATTAAGAGTTATGGATTTTATGGGAAAAACTATTTTAAAAATAATCTCTTATAACTCTTTGTGGTTAACTCCAAAATTGGTGAAATTTTTATTGGGAGTACATATATATAACAGGAGTATACCCTGTAAATTTCAGAATATTTGGACAAAAGTATAATTTATGATAAATGTCTAAATATTCGGCAGTTTTGGCTATATAAAAAATAGTAAATGAATTTTAAATTTCTGAGGAAAATATATGTTCAATATGGGACTATACTCTCCTAAATCCCAGAAAAGAAATATTTTTGGGATTGATTTGGTATTTTTCATAAAAATGAACTAGTTATGAGTAAATGAATTAAATATGTTATGTGAAGTAACAAAATTAGAAAATAGGATTTTATGGCTTGGGAATCCTATATATGGTATAGGTAGATTTTTGATGAGGGATTTGATCATTGGTGATGAAATCTTATGAGTATGGCATTTTTGAATGATTAAATGCATTATTTGGTTAAGTGTAAATAATTGAAATAAATTGTTTATAAGTTTAAGAAGTGATTAAAATATTGTTATAATATTAGATGATGAGTTTATTAAGTGATTGATAATATTTGGATAAATTTAAAATCTTTAATATTTATCCTTGTTTTCGTTGATTAATGCTTATATCATTGTCATCATTCTCATGCTTATATTATGATGAAAGTCATCTTTGGCTTAAGTGCATAGATGGACTTGGTGTGATTATGACTAGGGATTATTCGGTATAATCATGACCGTAATATTACAAATGATGTGGTAAAAGTCCTCATTGGCCCGTATTGTATTAATGGACTGTTGTTGGCATGATCATGACCATTGATGAATAGACGAATATCCTTGGCCAGTAGTGCATGTATAATTTATGGTTGTGAGATACTAATAAATATCCTTGGCCGTAGTGCAGGGATGATGTGAATTATTTATTAAGCTGAGTCTCAGCGATAAAAGTGATGAAAAACCTTTTAAATCATATGAAATAGTAGATATTATTCTCTACTTGACTCTTTTAATGGATTGTTTGTTCCTCTGCAGTTAAACTTGATGTTTGTTATATTTTATCAGTTTAACATTATGGAAGACTAATGATAATTTATTCTACATTATCTTAGTCATAATATTTCTTACTGGGCTAGTTGAGCTCACCCCTTTCTTTCACTGTTCTCTTCAGGAAATGAGAACGTAGCCAGGACTAGTCGGGGAACGGAGTGACAGTCCAGATGATAGTATTAGTAGTCCTCACTATTCTGTTAAATAGTGTGACAATAAATGTAATGAGGACTCCTTTTAGTATGGATATTGTCTAGATAGCAATATTCTTATTAAAACTCTCAATTTATGTTTTGTTATATTTTACATGACAGTTGTATTATTAAGTTGTATTTGTATTTTTGTACCATATATTTGGCGACTCAAGATGGGTGATGTATACCTATTTTAGGGGAGTCACATATATGATGAAGGGAGAGGCCAACTTTTGGTGGGAAGCCAATCAGGCTAGGGCCGAGATAGCGAATCTGACGTGGGAGAGGTTCAACGAGATATTCTTCGAGAACTATTTTCCCACGAGCATGCAAGGGAGGATGGAGATGCGGTTTCTCAAGTTGAAACAAGGGGATATGAAGGTTCCCCAATACGCCGCCAAGTCTAATGAACTAGCAAGGTTCGCTCCACACCAAGTGGATATCGAGGTTAGGAATGTGCGACGGTTCGAGCAGGTCTTGAAACCCTGGCTCTATAACCGTATTTTGGTGTTCCAAAGTATTTCTTTTGGAACTATTTTAGAGAAGGCAATAATTGCCGAAGGTGGTAGTGAGGCTCTGAGTCAATACCATAAGGACAAGAAGATTAAAGGGAAAGTAGTTGGGGGAGTAAAGATCGAAGGAGCCAGCGGTAGTGGCGAAGGACAAAAGCGGAAGAAGTTCAACTCTGGGAATACTGAAGTTAAGTTAAGAGATCTGAAGAGGAGAATGGAGGCCTGCAAGACTTGTGGGAAGACTCATTTGGGATTCTGTCAAAAGGGGAAGGCCGTCTATTACAACTGTGGACATGAAGGGCACATTGCGCTTAACTGTCCAAGTTCGAAGAAGAATCACAGATGCTTTGTGTGTGGGTCAACTGACCACATGGCAAAGAACTGCCCGAAAAAGGGGATGAACGGGAATCAGGGAACTAATAGCAGTAAATTAGCTATTAGTGGACCAACATAGCCGGGTAGTCCGATGGGCCGTACCTTTAACATGACAGTCCAAGATGCAGTTGCATCAGGGGACGTCGTCGCAGGTATTATTCTGATCAACGACATAAATGCTTACGTGTTGTTTGATTCGAGTGCTACTTGTTTGTTTATAGCATGCGATTTTGCTAGACGATTAGGATTATTTCCCAAAAAGTTGCCTATACCTTTAAATATTAAGGTAGCAAACGAAGAAATAATTCTTGTGGAAGATGTTCATAGGAGTTGTTACGTAGATATACGGGGTTATAAATTATCGGTAGATCTAATACCGATAAAGTTAGGAGAATTCGACGTAATTCTCGAAATGGATTGGTTAGTGAACCATGGGGCAAATATAGATTGTCAAAAGAAATGTGTGAACATTAAATCGTTAAGATAACCTCAGGTAGTATTTTACGGGAATAGATCGCCGGGATGTTCGTGTTGTCTAACCATGACACAAACTAGGAAATTATTGAGGAAGGGATGTGTAGGTTATCTATGCCATGTTGTTGATACCCAGAGAATGGTAGCAAACATGGAACAAATACCGATAGTGAGAGAATTTTTCAATGTATTTTTGATTGAATTTTCGGGTCTTTCGCAGGATAGGGAGACAGAGTTTGTAATAGACATCGTGCCAGGAGCGACACCAGTTTCCAGGGCACTATATCGTATGGCGCCAGTGGAGATGATGGAGTTGATGGTGCAGTTGCAAGAACTATTGGACAGGAAGTACATTCAACCAAGTGTTTCGTCGTGGGGAGGACCGGTACTGTTTGTTAAAAAGAAGGATGGAACGTTAAGACTTTGTATCGACTATCGATAGTTGAACAAGTTAACGATAAATAATAAATACCCATTGCCCAGGATCGATGATCTCTTTGATCAGGTGAAAGGGGCTAAGTATTTTTCTAAAATAGATTTGCGGACGGGGTATCACCAGTTGAAGGTTAGGAAGTAGGATGTACCAAAGACAACATTCAGGACTCGTTATGGTCATTACGAGTTTCTGGTGATGTCATTTGGGTTGACAAAATGCACCAGCTGCATTTATGAATATGATGAACAGAGTGTTCAAACAATATTTGGACAAGTTAGTCGTGGTGTTTATAGATGATATTCTAGTCTATTCTAAGACGCCAGAAGATCATGCTGAACACCTAAGA
The DNA here is from genome assembly GCA_020205505.1 of Panax japonicus. Lineage (NCBI taxonomy): Eukaryota > Viridiplantae > Streptophyta > Magnoliopsida > Apiales > Araliaceae > Panax > Panax japonicus. The sequence goes on from CM035099.1 coordinate 24,793,036, forward strand.
TTAGTGTTGGAGACACTAAGAAAAGAGAAGTTGTACGCGAAATTCAATAAGTGTGAATTTTGATTGGAGAAGGTACAATTTTTAGGTCATGTTATTGACCATGAGGAGATTTCAGTAGATCCAGCGAAGGTGGAAGCCTTGATGAATTGGGAACAACCGAAAACGGCGACTGAGGTGCGGAGTTTCCTATGGGTTTGCGGGTTACTATCGAAGATTCATCCAGGATTTCTCAAAGATAGCTACTCTGTTGACTAACTTGACGAGGAAGACGGTGAAATACACTTGGACTAACAAATGTGAGGACAGTTTTTAAGAACTGAAGAAGAGGTTGAGTGAAGCGCCTGTTTTGTCATTGCTTGATGACACGGGAAATTTTATATTTTATAGCAATGCTTCGAATAGAGGACTTAGTTGCGTGCTCATTCAGTATGGCAATGTCATTGCGTATGCATCTAGGCAGTTGAAGGATTATGAGAAAGTTTACCCTACTCATGATTTGGAACTGGCCGCAATAGTTTTTACTCTAAAGATATGGAGACATTATCTTTATGAAAAAAAATGTGAGATATACACGGACCACAAGAGTCTAAAATATATCTTCACACAGAAGGAGTTGAATATGTGGCAGAGGAGATGGTTGGAGTAATTAAAGGATTACGACTGTGAAATCCTGTATCACCCTGAAAAAGCTAATGCAGTTGCCGACGCCTTAAGTATGAAGGGTCGGGAAAAGTTATCTTTGTTAACGGCTCAAACTGAGTTAATAACAGAGATGACTAGGATGGAGTTGGAAGTGAAGCTGCCAAGTGAAGTAGGACAAATGCTGTTTACAACAGAGATGCAATCTACCATCGTAGAGAGAATTAAGTCGGTACAACTCAAAACTGATGAGTGTGACTGAGTAAATGAGCGGTTAACCAATGGAAAAGAGACTAAGTACAGTCTTGATAACGAGGGATTATTAAGATTTGAAGGAAGAATTTGGGTTCCAAATGAGATGGAATTAAAGGAGCAGGTGTTACAAGAGGCTTATAGTTCGAGGTTTTTGATTCATCCTGGTAGTACTAAGATGTATCAAGACCTTCGAAAGAGTTTTTGGTGGCCAAACATGAAAAGAGGGATAGCAGAGTACGTAAGTAGGTTATTGACTTGCCAGAAAGTTAAGGCCGAACATCAACGACCAGAAAGTCATTGGAAATTCCGGAGTGGAAGTGGGAAAATATCACGATGGATTTTGTGGTGGGACTTCCGACTACTCAGAAAGGGTATGATGTAATTTGGGTAATAGTGGACCGGTTGACAAAGTCGGCTCACTTTTTGCCAATTAGGGTCAAGTATAACTTAGACCAGTTAGCTGGACTCTATATTAAGGAAATAATTTCCAGACATGGAGTACCAGTATCGATTGTGTCAGATCATGATCCACGATTCACATCGAATTTTTGGAGGAGTCTACAAGAGCAGTTAAGAACGCAGTTGAAGCTGAGTATGGCGTATCATCCATAAATGGATGGACAGAGCAAGAGAACAATTCAGACGTTAGAAGATATGCTAAGATCATGCGTTATGAATTTCAAGGGTAGTTGGGATGATCATCTACCATTAGTGGAGTTTGCGTATAACAATAGCTATCACGCAATCATAAGTATGCCACCATACGAAGCTTTGTATGGGAGGAAATGCAGAACGCCATTGTATTGGGATGAGGTAGGAGAATGCCGAATGTTGGGACCAGAATTGGTGCAGCAAACAGCGGGGCATTATTAAACTGATACAGATGTGTTTGGTAGCAGCTCAAGACAGACATAAGAAGTTTACGGATTCGCATACAGAGAATAGAGAATTTGAAGTAAGTTCGTATGTATTTCTAAAAATATCTCCTTGGAAAGGAAAGATACATTTCGGAAAGAAGGGAAAGTTAAGTCCGAGGTTTATATGACCTTTTGAGGTATTAAAACGGGTGGGTGAGATAGCATATATGATAGCATTACCTCTAGACCTAGAACGAATACGTAATGTATTTCACGTATCGGTATTACTTCTTTATAAACCCAATTATAAGCATGTGATAGAATATGAACCTATTCGTATCGAAAAGGACTTAACGTACGAGGAAACGCCGATTCAAATTATCGATAGAAAATAACAAGTTCTACGGAATAAAGTCATACCTTCCGTGAAGGTGATATGGAAGAACCACGATGCAGAAAAAGCAACATGGGAGTTAGAAGAAATGATGAAAAAGAAATACCCTCAATTATTTGTGTAATATTTTTTATATAACGAGATTCTGGGGACAGAATCCTTACAAGGGGGAGAGAGTGTAACGCCCAGGAAAATCGAACCTTTGTAAATACTTTTAATAATGAATAAAATAATATTATTTATTATTACTACGTATTAATAAGATGAATGTCGTTCTATAACCTAGAAATGTTGGAATGCCGTAGTATTTTAATTACGTGGATGAATTTCTAAGACGAAAATAAAAGCTTTTCGAGAAATTTTCTGAAAAACACTATTCATCGATTTCTGCTCGGGAATTATTTTTGAACTTCCGAGAAATATGTAACGTTATAATATAAATATGAGATGGATTTTGTAGTATCCCCGAATCCAGGTCCCAAATCACCTCGGATCCGGTATACTATTTCTATAACTATTTGCGAAAGATATAAGCATAAATTGTTTATACAATACATTACATACTATTCCCCAAGGTCGAGTAACCTTAACTTAATACACATTTCATAAAATATCTATTACACAACAATATTTATCAAATACGCTATTACAAACTAGCTGCACTTTATATCCCGAGCTGAACTTGGCTTTAATCGTTTCCTGTATCCAAAAGCATTCGCCTTATCTGCAATGTTTTATCATGATATAGCAAAGGTGAGCATGAAAGTTGCCCAGCAAGTTTAAGTACAATAATATAACGATATATCATGATTGAAGAGTTTGAATAATTGGCTGGCTATAATTCAACAATATAATTGTGAACTAGCAGGAACAAAGTTTTGACTGAACAAGTATTTTACATGAACAAACATTTCTGAACCAACTGGTAATGAAGGTGATCAGCCTTTCATACCTGACTTATACATGTAATATGTACAGAATACAAATTTCATGGCAATCAGCAATGATTAACTATAAGCTTGAAGAAACTACTCTTATTAGAGTTAAGTAAAAGAAAACTTACCTTAACCGTTGATTACCGCAACGCAATTTAAGAACGCTTTACTCCGAAGACCTAATATTAGTAATATAGATTTCCAATAATTAGAATAATATCATCACAGTATAATAATGTTATATTTATATCCAAAGAATAACCTAAACACATTACCACATAATCCTATCAGTCTATACAGCACATAAGACATAGCATCAAGTCAAACTATTTCAGTCTGACTTGAAACCGACACAATTCTATCATCCCGAAGGTTTAGTCGGACAAAAATCGAGTTTAAGTTCAATTAAACTCTGTCTAACCACTTAACCATTATCACAGATAATTATCTTATCAGACAAAACATTTTTCCTAGGCTCGTAAAAATTTTCGGATAACTATTACCATTTATCAATCATTAAAACCATATTTAAATGAATTAAATACAACATAATACCTTAATCATTAATATTTATTTAAATATAAAATATTAATGAAAATCATAACATAATATTATATTATAATATTTCAAAATATTTTTAATACCTTAAAATCATAATTATATGATTTTTAAGCATTTAAATCCATTATCCGTTAATTAATATTAATATTAAAATATTAATAGTTTCATGACTAAATATCAAAAGTTATATTTTATAACTTAAAATATTTTTATAACACTTAAATCATTTTTATATGATTTTTAAATCATTATTTCTAATTTTTCATAATTTATTTAATATATTTATTAAATAAACTAATTACCATTAATAATAAATTATTAATGAAATTTATCACAAAATATCAAAAGTCATCAAAAATAACTTAAAATATTTTCTTATACCATAATATTATTTTTCATGATTTTTTATGAATTAAAACCATTTTTAAATAATTTATTTAATATTATAATTAAATAAATAAATACCTTTTATATTCCAAAAATATTAAATATTTTTGAAATATACCCAAAATAATTAAAAACTATTTTTCAGAATTTAAAATAATTTTTCAGAATTTATTATGTATTTTTTAATAATTAAAAACCATTTTTTCTAATTTTTAATCATTTTATGTATTTTCTGAAAATATGCGTCGCTAAAGGGGCCCTATAGCGACAGAACCGTCGCTATAGGTGTTCTTCACCCTCAAGAACACTGACAAGGCTGCGTGCGATGGGGCTGGTTTGACCTGCTATAACTTTGTGTGTAATCAGTTTCTGAACCATATTAAACCAGGAATGTATAGCTAAAATGTAATACTACAACTAGAAATCATCAGCTTGGTCATAACACAAACACACAAGGAGATCTGATCTCCCAAAGTTTCTGTCAGACGTCACCTGGGTTTTCCAGAAACCTAGGCAGTTCGAGGGTCCAGTTTCATGCTCGATTATTTTGATGTTACGATCATCAAACAAGTGGTTTCGTGGTTTATATCTTTAGTACACGTACCAAGGAACAATTTCATAACAACAACTCAGTCTATAAACAACTAAATCACTAGATATGATCTGGTCAAACCCTGTCAGAATTCATGCAAAAACCATTTCTGGAATTTTCCAGAATTTCAAGTTATAGTCGAGAGGTCTACTTTGACCTATTGTATTAATCATCCTGTTAATTGTTTATGGAATATTATGGCATTTAATTAGAGTATATATAACATACTATAATCTAGTTACAACAACATTAACAAACATCAACGTATCTGACAAACTCAGACCTTCAAAATTCTTGTCAGACGTTCATTACCACTTTCTAGGTTTACCCAGAAAGTTCATGGTCATACCCGGTCAACAGGTTTTGACTCATAATAACTCCCGATCTACAACAGATATGGACTTGATTATTTTTGCATCTTAAAGACCACATAGCAGACTACATGTTAAAAGCTTTAAATACAAAAACACTTAATACACACGGATCTATGGTGTCTGACATATAGTCAGACGAAATTTTTTCCATTTTCCAGATTTCAATAATCACCAAAATCGTGCATCTAGATGTTATAGATACTTGATCTATCAACCCAGATCACTTATAAACACCATATCACATAACTTTAACAAATCAATTTCATCAATTAACAAAGAATAATAGGATTTCTAGATTTTGGGATTTTATACCTTTTGAGCTTTGATTTTCGATTCTGACTTTTTGATCTGTTTTTGGTACACGTGGGGCTTGAATTTAGACTGAAATAATATTGGAATTTCGTGGGTTTGGTGAGAGTAAAATTTGCAAAATAACTAAGTTATGGATTTTTTTTTCTCTCTAAACTATTATATAATGCTTGATTCATTGCATGTTGCTTAGCTTGCTACTATCATACACTGATTTGCTGTCACAAGGAGTGGTTGTAGTTGTTGAACAACCAAAGATTTAGCAAGATTTGCAAGCAATATAATATAAAATGTGACATAAGGGCATTTTGGTCATTTTGCTTCCCAATTCAATTCTAAAATTGTCATTTCCTTAATTTCTAGAATTTATATTTGATGAAACCCTTAGGGTTTAACCCTTTAATATTTAGCAACTTGGATTTTCAAAAATTTTTTAATTAAATTTAAAATAGAAAATTTTGATTTCTAAATTATAATTAGGGCTTCCTAATTATATCATAATTTCCTAATCATGTATCAATCTTGCTAATTAGGACTAATTTATCCTAATTAAAATTGCTAATTTAGCACTTAGGGCCACAATTGCACATTAGGTTTCAAAACCACATTTTAGGGTTTTAAATAGAAAAATAATATTTCAATTTTAAAAATTTAGATTTCCTAATTAGATTAGGGTTTCTAATAACTTGACAATTAGGATTTATATTTCCTAATTAACATTGCTAATATAGCAATTAAATCCACCACTGAACAATTAGGGTTCAAAATCGTCATTAAGGTTTTCAACCCACAAATTAGGGTTTACAATAGAAAATAATTTTCTAAAATAGAAATTAAATATTCGTAATTAGATTAGAGTTTTCTAATTACTCATAAATTGAAATAATTAGGATTAGGATTTCCTAACTAGCATTACTAATTTTAGCAATTAAATTCATAATTGAGCATTATGGTTTCTGACGAAACAATTTAGGTTCCAAAAATTGGAAATTAGGGTTTGCTAATTAATTAAGCTTTACCCTAATTAGACTTATAATTAATAGCACTAAAGCATTAAAATTCTCCGTTATATTCCCAGATTAGGCTTTCATTTTATCAGAATCTGAAATTAGGGTTTTCAGATCTGGTATTAGGGTTTTCAAATAATCAATTAAGATTTTAGATAATTCATTAGGGTTTTCCCTAATTAATTTAATATTAATGACGTTTAACATTGCATTCCCAATCTAGGGTTTTCAATATCCGATTTAGGATTTCGGATTTCTCGGAACTGAAACTAGGATTTCCAGAACCGATTTCTAGGGTTTCTTATTAGACATTATGGTTTTCTAACTGAACGTTGACGTTCTTAAAATATACTTAGGGTTTGACACATATATAATTAATCTGGTCAACCCTTAACCCATAACCACATTCTGAACACATACATAACCATAAACACAAAACATATTCTCATAAAGCCTTAATCCTGAATAATTCACCTATTTCTTTTACCGAATTTTGAAATCCTAAAAATTCAATCCTAATAATATCAAACACATACACTTATTTTCTATCTAGGTCTATTATTTGACCTTAAATCAATCATTTAAGATTTTCATAAAATATCTAATTTCTCGGGTTGTCACATTCACCCCTCCTTATAAGAATTTCGTTCCCGAAATTCACCTTACACCTTACACCGTGCATTTTACACCATTCACACATATTTCACATGCTACCCAATACACCACTCACAACAATAAAAATTTTAAAACTGTGCTGAGGAATCGTATAGACTGTTTGTTTTCATTTTTGCAAAGGTTTTATGGAAATTCATCCGCAAACCGTCATTACTTACGAACACAAAGGGTGATTAGCCCGATATGCCCTGTACTGGCCAAGTACTGATTTTATCTGTTTTCCATCACTGCCAAAGGCACAAATATTTTATCTCAGTCTTATTTGATTCCACAGCAAAACAATTTGGTTTGGGAAATTTCTTTCAATAAAACATTTTTGAGAATGACGTCATGATGCCGCACTGTATTTAACAGTCCGTTGAGGATTTCGTCATTTTGTGACTTTGTTATACTACATCATACTGTAGTGGGCTGACGATCCTTAGATCACATCCAACACCAAGTAATTCTGCATTGATAACTCTATCATTTTTATCATCTCTGCACCAAGTTACATGGTACATAAGTGATAAATAAAAACATTTTTTTTAAAAGGCACATAATGCGTATTTAGCTTGATGTCAAAAATTGATTCTTAGCAAAGCTAGGCGTTTAGGAAAACCTAAATCTCCATTAATGATTATATGCTTAACAATATATCTGTTCCTATAATCCTTAACACTCCATTCACACACAACTATACCCAGTTCATAAAACCACACTTATGAGTTCATAACCTGGCCACAATTATATGAGTTTACGAACTTACCCTAGTCTGACCTTTGGCGTCCGTTCGCTGAGGGGCTCATAAACATTTCATATAACTATAAGTATGGAATGTCACATAAGTATGAGTTCTAAGAACTCGTACTTAATCCTATATTCTCTACCTATGACTTATTTATCTATATATAGTAACTAGCGTGACATAACATTTCAATTATTACCAATGCCACCAACTAAGTAGTTTTTTATACCAAGCACAATTCCCCGCCCATACAAGGAATCATACAACTCAGCTGCTGACACAAGTCCTCATTGAAATCCCCACCTAATCTTAACCCCCTTTTTAAATACGAATTCAATTCTTATTCATAATCCATAACTCTTTCATGAGTTTTCATAGTACTATTTCATAGTAAAACTTACACACAGCATCTTGCTGTAAACTTTTCAATCATAAGATTGATTCTTTCTGACTGTCAGAACCTTATCAGATCACGAGATGATCTTATCGTATATATTACGATTTATTTCTATGCCTATGATCGTTTTGTTTTACGATCTTCTATCCCTGCACTTTCAGTCTTTTAGACTCGATCTATTCACCATTACTGTTCAAATTTATTATCAGAGTTAGGTAACTCTGTGCTTTACACTCGCCGAGATTCATCTTTGAATCTTACCGACCAACTAACTCTATGTGAGTTAGATCTTATCCTAATCACTTTGGTTATTGGTCTCAGATATTCCTATCTAAGCTTCATAACCAACAGCTTTGATACCAACTGTAGTATCCCCGAATCCAGGTCCCAAATCACCTCGGATCCGGTATACTATTTCTATAACTATTTGCAGAAGATATAAACATAAATTGTTTATACAATACATTACACACTATTCCCCAAGGTCGAGTAACCTTAACTTAATACACATTTCATAAAATATCTATTACACAACAATATTTATCAAATACGCTATTACAAACTAGCTGCACTTTATATCCCAAGCTGAACTTGGCTTTAATCGTTTCCTGTATCCAAAAGCATTCGCCTTATCTGCAATGTTTTATCATGATATAGCAAGGGTGAGCATGAAAGTTGCCCAGCAAGTTTAAGTACAATAATATAACGATATATCATGATTGAAGAGTTTGAATAATTGGCTGGCTATAATTCAACAATATAATTGTGAACTAGCAGGAACAAAGTTTTGACTGAACAAGTATTTTACATGAACAAACATTTCTGAACCAACTGGTAATGAAGGTGATCAGCCTTTCATACCTGACTTATACATGTAATATGTACAGAGTACAAATTTCATGGCAATCAGCAATGATTAACCATAAGCTTGAAGAAACTACTCTTATTAGAGTTAAGTAAAAGAAAACTTGCCTTAACCGTTGATTACCGCAACGCAATATAAGAACGCTTTACCCCGAAGACCTAATATTAGTAATATAGATTTCCAATAATTAGAATAATATCATCACAGTATAATAATGTTATATTTATATCCACAGAATAACCTAAACACATTACCATATAATCCTATCAGTCTATACAGCACATAAGACATAGCATCAAGTCAAACTATTTCAGTCTGACTTGAAACCGACACAATTCTATCATCCCGAAGGTTTAGTCGGACAAAAATCGAGTTTAAGTTCAATTAAACTCTGTCTAACCACTTAACCATTATCACAGATAATTATCTTATCAGACAAAACATTTTTCCTAGGCTCGTAAAAATTTTTGGATAACTATTACCATTTATCAATATTTTTCAATCATTAAAATCGTATTTAAATGAATTAAAAACAACATAATACCTTAATCATTAATATTTATTTAAATATAAAATATTAATGAAAATCATAACATATTATTATATTATAATATTTCAAAATATTTTTAATACCTTAAAATCATAATTATATGATTTTTAAACATTTAAATCCATTATCCGTTAATTAATATTAATATTAAAATATTAATAGTTTCATGACTAAATATCAAAAGTTATATTTTATAACTTAAAATATTTTTATAACACTTAAATCATTTTTATATGATTTTTAAATCATTATTTCTAATTTTCCATAATTTATTTAATATATATATTAAATAAACTAATTACCATTAATAATAAATTATTAATGAAATTCATCACAAAATATCAAAAGTCTTAAAAAATAACTTAAAATGTTTTCTTATACCATAATATTATTTTTCATGATTTTTCATGAATTAAAACCATTTTTAAATAATTTATTTAATATTATAATTAAATAAATAAATACCTTTTATATTCCAAAAATATTAAATATTTTTGAAATATACCCAAAATAATTAAAAACTATTTTTCAGAATTTAAAATAATTTTTCAGAATTTATTATGTATTTTTTAATAATTAAAAACCATTTTTTCTAATTTTTAATCATTTTCTGTATTTTCTGAAAATAAGCGTCGCTAAAGGGGCCCTATAGCGACAGAACCGTCGCTATAGGTGTTCTTCACCCTCAAGAACACTGACAAGGCTGCGTGCGAGGGGGCTGGTTTGACCGGCTATAACTTTGTGTGTAATCAGTTTCTGAATCATATTAAACCGGGAATGTATAGCTGAAATGTAATACTACAACTAGAAATCATCAACTTGGTCATAACACAAACACACAAGGAGATCTGATCTCCCAAAGTTTTTGTCAGACGTCACCTGGGTTTTCCAGAAACCCAGGCAGTTCGAGGGTCCAGTTTCACGCTCGATTATTTTGATGTTACGATCATCAAACCAGTGGTTTCGTGGTTTATATCTTTAGTACGCGTACCAAGGAACAATTTCATAACAACAACTCAGTCTATAAACAACTAAATCACCAGATATGATCTGGTCAAACCCTGTCAGAATTCATGCAAAAACCATTTCTGGAATTTTCCAGAATTTCAAGTTATGGTCGAGAGGTCTACTTTGACCTATTGTATTAATCATCCTGTTAACTGTTTATGGAATATTATGGCATTTAATTAGAGTAATATAACATACTATAATCTAGTTACAACAACATTAACAAACATCAACGTATCTAACAAACCCAGACCTTCAAAATTCTTGCCAGACGCTCATTACCACTTTTTGGGTTTACCCAGAAAGTTCATGGTCATACCCGGTCAACGGGTTTTGACTCATAATAACTCCCGATCTACAACAGATATGGACTTGATTCTTTTTGCATCTTAAATACCACATAGCAGACTACATGTTAAAAGCTTTAAACATCAAAAACACTTAATACACACGGATCTATGGTGTCTGACATATAGCTGTCATACAAAATTTTTTCCATTTTCCAGATTTCAATAATCACCAAAATCGTGCATCTAGATGTTATAGATCCTTGATCTATCAACCCAGATCACTTATAAACACCATATTACATAACTTTAACAAATCAATTTCATTAATTAACAAAGAATCATAGGATTTCTAGATTTTGGGATTTTATACCTTTTGAGCTTTGATTTTCAATTCTAACTTTTTGATCTGTTTCTGGTACACGTGGGGCTTGATTTAGACTGAAATAATATTGGAATTTCGTGGGTTTGGTGAGAGAGGGAGTTGGTGAGAGCAAAATTTGCAAAATAACTAAGTTATGGATTTTTTTTCTCTCTCTAAACTATTATATAATGCTTGATTCATTGCATGTTGCTTAGCTAGCTACTATCATAGGCTGATTTGCTGTCACAAAGAGTGGTTGTAGTTGTTGAGCAACCAAAAATTTAGCAAGATTTGCAAACAATCTAATATAAAATGTGATATATGGGCATTTTGGTCATTTTGCTTCCCAATTCAATTCTAAAATTGTCATTTCCTTAATTTCTAGAATTTATATTTGATGAAACCCTTAGGTTTTAGGGTTTAACCCTTTAATATTTAGCAACTTGGATTTTCAAAAAATTTCTAATTAAATTTAAAATAGAAAATTTTGATTTCTAAATTATAATTAGGGCTTCCTAATTATATCATAATTTTCTAATCATGTATCAATCAGCTTGCTAATTAGGACTAATTTATCCTAATTAAAATTGCTAATTTAGCACTTAGGGCCACAATTGCACATTAGGTTTCAAAACCACATTTTAGGGTTTTAAATAGAAAAATAATATTTCAATTTTAAAAATTTAGATTTTTAGATTAGGGTTTCTAATAACTTGACAATTAGGATTTATATTTCCTAATTAACATTGCTAATATAGCAATTAAATCCACCACTGAACAATTAGGGTTCAAAATCGTCATTAAGGTTTTCAACCCACAAATTAGGGTTTACAATAGAAAATAATTTTCTAAAATAGAAATTTAATATTCGTAATTAGATTAGAGTTTTCTAATTACTCATAAATTGAAATAATTAGGATTAGGGTTTCCTAATTAGCATTTCTAATTTTAGCAATTAAATTCATAATTGAGCATTAGGGTTTCTGACGAAACAATTTGGGTTCCAAAAATTGGAAATTAGAGTTTGCTAATTAATTAAGCTTTACCCTAATTAAACTTATAATTAATAGCACTAAAGCATTAAAATTCTCCGTTATATTTCCAGATTAAGCTTTCATTTTATCAGAATCTAAAATTAGGGTTTTCAGATCTGGTATTAGGGTTTTCAAATAATCAATTAAGATTTTAGATAATTCATTAGGGTTTTCCCTAATTAATTTAATATTAATGACGTTTAACATTGCATTCCCAATCTAGGGTTTTCAATATCCGATTTAGGATTTCGGATTTCCCAGAACTGAAACTAGGGTTTCCAGAATCGATTTCTAGGGTTTCTTATTAGACGTTATGGTTTTCTAACTGAACGTTGACGTTCTTAAAATATACTTAGGGTTTGACACATATATAATTAATCTGGTCAACCCTTGACCCTTAACCACATTCTGAGCACATACATAACCATAAACACAAAACATATTCTCATAAATTCTTAATCCTGAATAATTCACCTATTTCCTTTACCGAATTTTGAAATCCTAAAAATTCAATCCTAATAATATCATACACATAAACTTATTTTCTGTCTAGGTCTATTATTTGACCTTAAATCAATCATTTCAGATTTTCATAAATTGTCTAATTTCTCGGGTTGTCACAGATTATGTAATAATAATCTACGTATGGAAAACGTAATATTTCGTACATGGACTTAATTGGAGAACGTTAGTAATATTAAGCATTAAGAAAAGAATGTTTTAATCGTATAATGCGTAGGCATAGTGCGAGTAATTGAACGTAAGTATGATATGACGTATTATACGAGTATGTATGAAGAATGGAATAACGTATATTACGAATTAGTATACGAGCTAGCATACGAGAATTATACGTGATATATTTATGTCAAGGTTCTTAATTAAAGGGAATGGACTTGTAAGATTATTAGTATAATGGTAGAAGTCCAATAGAAAGTGATACTCAAGCACAAGTGTTTGATATGTCATGAGTCCAAACTATTGTAGTATAATCCCAACAAGAAATTATCTAGATTAATTAAGCAAGCCCAATGAATTGGCCATGATCTATGGAGCAAACCAAGTGAGATGTGGGTAGACTTGATGGGTAAACATTTTAAGTGGTGAGCAAGTGTTGTGATGACCAAGTATTAGAAGTGGCTAGCAAGTAGACTTGGTTGTTAAGTAATGAATACTAAGGAGGTGGGATTAAGGTGGTTAATTAAGGAGGTGCAATGCCTAATTGACTATAATGCCCTCACTTTGGATAGCATATAAATAGGAGAGTTCGTTGATCATTTCTCATTGTTCAACTTTCATCCAAAATAAAGTAACTTATTGGTTAGAGAGAATAAGCACTTTTAAAGCCAAATCAACATTTTGCAAGATTTCTAAGAAGAAGACTTTAGTCATCAAAGGTAAATGATCTTATGATCTATTATTCTATCTCTACCATAATAAGATTGATAGAGAAGTGTGATTGTATGCCAAGAACCTATAAGAAGTCATTGATGAATGAACTTAAGTCGAATAAGTTGAATAAGCAACTTGAACCTAAATAAGTTAATAAACTTGTGAAGAACTTGTCATATGTTTGTCATATGATGTTAGTATGTTCAATATAATATGAGAACATTGATTGATGGACTTAAGTTCATAGTAAGTCATAAGCATGAGAATTATAGTTCATAAGTTAAATAAGTCATTGACTTATAAGGATAAGTCAAAACCTACTTTGATGATAAGTTGGTGTAATAAGTAACTCAAAATGTTCATGTGAAGATTAAAATCCATTTTGAATCATTAGTAATGAGGTTTTGCCGGAATTCACACGATTAGACGATAATTGTCGAATTCATGAAATTCTCGGAATGGAAGACGTATTTTGTTTTTGAAGTCAGAAACATTGGTTTTCAAATGGAGACACATTATATTTGGCATTATAGAGTCGCCGACTCGAAAAAAAACCAAATTCCGAATTAAGAAACGAGCGTTGAACGTTCACGAACGTTTATCATTTTTGTTAAAAATGAACTAATAGGTGAAATTTTAGCAAACAAAGTCAAATAGATAAAATTCTTGCACGAACACATAGAGTATGTAATTTTTGAACCGTAGGCTTTTGAACGAGCCAATTCGGACTTATAACGAAGAAGTTATGGGTCCGAGAGTTTCGCCAAATTTGCAAAAGCTGTAAATTTTCTAAGGCCACGGCGCCAACCCAAGGCCAAATGGTGGCGCTGCAGTACCGGGCACAGTGTCATTACCTATTATAGAGTGGCATTGCGGTGCGTGAAGGAGAGTTATATGTGGCGTCGTGGCGTCAGTCCTAGGGTTTCGACAGACAAGAATGTTTATAAGTATAGAATAAAAGATAACTCATTAGCAATGAACTAAGGTGTGAATATAATATTTTTAAGGCATTGTTAGACACTTAATGTATGATGATTAAAGTTTAATAATCAATTGAAGATGAACGTAATGAGAATGACGTAATGAAAAGCCGGAACCAGTAAATAACAAATTTAAGTCAGGATTTAGATTGAGATGAAGGGAAAGATATAATAGTATGCATACATGATTATATGTGACCTAATATTATACGTTATATGATCATGTATTGTAGAGACTTAGAGACTTAAAGTGTACGTGTGATAATCATTAAGCAGACACTAAAGGCAAGTATTCTAACCCTTGTTTCAGTTCAGTATGGACAAGCTTTGTGATTCATGTATTCTTTTGTATGACGTCTTGAATGATGAAGTCAAAGCCAATTCTTTCGGCTAGACTTATATTATGATTCTGTCAAGCATGATTAATGTTTACCGAGCTATATTGGTGTTGTTTTCAATCAAAGACCGAGTATGCTAAAATTTTTTTTATCATTTAACGACAGGCACATGAGGTTGCCACAACTTAAACGTATACAAGTTTAATGAATGTAGTGTTGATCAACATTGAGTACTATAGGCTGATCACCTAGACATGCTCGTAAGTAATGTCGGACTTACAAACTTAGTGCCAGGACGTCCTTTTCAAAAGAACTTATGAAATGCTCAAGGTCTTGGACTGGAACTGATGTTTTACTGAATATTGTTGGTTTAAAATGTTTTGAATGAAAAGAAGTGCTATTTTAAATTATCGATAGTACTTCGTAACTATTGTTCAGTTATTGAAGATATATGAGTTCTATGTTTCAAACATATTGTTTATTAGAATTATAGTACTTGCTAAGCTAGTCATGCTCACTCTTGCTTGAACCATATGAACACGACTAAGATCGAGCGGACTGAAGGCTCTGGCAAGGCAAAGACGAACCCATAGTATACTTATGTAATAGTATAGGGTGAACGATTGTAATATATTTGATATTATGACAAGAACAAATGTATGGGTTATAAAGAACTTGGGGGAATGTAATATTATTTCTAATATATAGGAGACATATTCATTCTTTTGAGACTTTTCAATTGAATGTATATGTGAATGGTAGTACCGTGTAGCACCATCTGCCGGGTTGGAAGATACCCGGATTTGGGGGCGTCACACTATTAATTGGCCAAGTCGTTCCCAAGAAAGAAGGGGCTTTCCAATAAGGATTTCTCCCTATTGGCGCGCAATTAGGTGACCAAACCTCTCCTTGACAGAACTTCTAGACATTGTCAATATTGCAAATGATAATATGAATAATTTTGTCGTCTCAATTATTAATTTAATAATATAACATATTATACAGATGACACTGTGACAATAATTGAATTAATAATATGAGAGATATGATGCAGTAAATACTGTAGCAATAATTTAGTATAACTGAGTGACTTCTTACGTAAGCATCCATAATGTAAAGTCCCCGAATCCGGATACTTAAAACCCGAACTCGGTACTTCACGATACCATTTCTATGAGCGAAATAATACTAATAATAATAACAATAATATAAAACATAACTTAAATTTACATATACATCAGAGTCTTTCTCCCAAGTGTGTAACCTTTAGTCATTCATTACATGATATTAGATATTTAAATATCATAGTCTTCATAATCTAAAACTATTACAAACAGTACCACAAATCTTATTTGGTTAGCTTTCCCTTTCCTTTGTTTCGGCATGAGCCTTCTGGTCCTTCACATTTAGCTGAAAATATTTAAATTAAACAAGGATTAACATTTGAGTGCCCAACAAGTATTTATATATATATATAAGCTGAAAGAATTTAAATGTTTTCTTTATAATATTCTTCTACAACCAATCAATAGTTGTGAAGTAATCTGTACCAATAATAATAACATAACAACCCTCTTTCAAATTTTTTGAAACTACGTATTGACTATACATAGGTTTCTGTGACATACTATGAACATTGTTTTCATTTTCGAAAAGGTTTGAACAGAAATTCATCTGTAAATTGGCATGATTTACGGGCACGGAGGGTGATCAGCCCCGTTGTAACCTGTATTAATCAATACTACATATATAAGAACGAAGTTATCGTTCACTCTGTCCGCCTTGGGCGCATAAAAATTTTCCCATTATCGGGATGTTCATACCTGTCGGGTTTTCATAACAAAGGTCTTATCTTGTTCAACAATAATATATAATTCAACATATATGTATATCAAAGGTGTATCAACATGTGATTAAATACAACGATTATCCAAGTGGGGATACTTGTACAATCATTTCTAGAAATTAACGAACAGAATATATATCCGAATTATCATATACTAACATGTTGATAATCAAAGGGTGTATATAATATAGGTTTAACAATCTGTACATTAATAATAATAATTCTAAACTTCTCACTTCTATCCATTGCATAAAGAAAATGTAAAGTTAGGATACTTGCGTGATGCGCTGCTTACAATTATGCAACTTAGATTTATCTTTTCTATCACGACCTATCATTAATCAGATCATTTTACTGATTAGTATATCATAACGTAACACATAACACTTTCTATTGTAGTCAGCACATTCCTAGTCACATAGTCACATAACCTTAATAACCATTGAATCACAAATAAATAGTTAACTAGCTAAATTATCTAAGTCCAGATCAATTTCTGAACCATGTCGGTCTGCCGATAGCTTTATCGGTAATAATCGAGTCTAAGACTCTATCTCAAAGTTCAACATTCGTAAATATCAGTCATATAATTTTAAATGACTTTTAATAATTTTTAAATAATTATTATCATTTATCATAATTTTTGAAATATCAGAATCATTATTAAATGATTTAAATATTAAACAATTCTATTATCATTATCATTTAATCAATATTAAATCATTAATGAAACCATTATCAAAATATTAAAGTTATTTATAATAACTCAAAATATTTTTAAAGTACTTATATTACCCTTAAATAATTTTTAAAACATCTAAAATCATTATTAAATAATTACCATTAATATTTAAATATTAATGAACTATTATCTAAATATTAAAAGTCATTAATTATAACTTAAAAATATTTTTAATTCATTTATATCCCTTTTAAATGATTTTTAAATAAATAAAACCATTTTTAAACTATTTATTTAATATAATTATTAAATAAATTTAATATCATTAATATTAAATTATTAATGAAATTATCCTTTAAATATTAAAAGTTATAATTTATAACTTAAAATATCTTTAAACACTTTATTTTCATTTAAAATGATTATTATAATATTAAAATCATTTTTAAACTAAATTATTTAATATAATTATTAAATAACTTTAATATCATTATTAATTAATTAATTAATAAAATTTACCTTTAAATATTAAAAGTTATATTTTATAACTTCAAATATTTTTAAATACCTTATTATTATTTAAAATGATTTTTATAATAATAAAATCATTTTTAATTCATTTATTTAATTCATTTAATAAATAACTTAATTATCATTAATATTAATTTATTAATGAAAATTATCACATAAAAATAACTTAAAATATTTTAGTATATCGTAATATAATTTTAAATGATTTTTCAAATATTAAAATCATTTTTAAATAATTTATTTAATATTCTAATTAAATAAATTAAATACTTTTAATATTCCAAAAATATTAAATATTTATGAAATATATTTAAAATAATTAAAAACTAATTTTCGGAATTTAAAATAATTTTTAATAATTTATTTTGTATTTTTAATAATTAAAAACTATTTTTTCTATTTATTTATTAATTTCCGGAAAATAAATTACTATCTGTCGCTAAAGGCCACCTATAGCGACAGAACCGTCGCTATAGGTGTTCTTCATGTTCTTCATGCAAAACCCAGAACACTATGCCAGTTTCGAGGATGCTAGGTTTGACCATACGTAAATCTCAATCTGTGATGTTTCCTGACATGTTTGTGATTGGATATTATAGTTCTAATGCAGGACTTCATTATCAAACAATAAACATAACTATAACATCAAATATCAGCAAGATCTAGCCCTCCAAAAATCATGTCAGAACTGTTCTTCAATTTCTGGGTTTTCCAGAAATGAAGAACAGTCGAGGTACTTACTTTCCAAGCCTTGATTCAACCGTTCTGGGCTTGATATGTTCATTCTAATGGTTCATACATATAGAGTACACGACAGGGAACAATACCATATCATCAGATCATCAAAACATCAATTCAAACAACAGATATGATCCGGTCAAAGTAGTGATCAATAACTGTTCTTGAACATTTCTGGGTTTTCCAGAAATGTTCTTGAGCAGTTTCATCAACACAACTTTGACCACTTATTACTTTGATTCTAAGAAGGATCTAACGATTATGGAGCGATGGATCGATAGTATTCATGTCAGACAACAACCTTCAAACAACCATCTGGACAAAATAGCAACCAACAACAAGATCTGAGCTATGTAAAAACACTGTTAGGCGTTCTGGGCAAATCTGGGCTGCCCAGAAACAGTCAGTCAATGTCGGTCAACGTACTTTGACCCTTAATAACTTACAATCTACACATGATCTGGGCTTGATTCAAGTTCCATATCACAACCCTTACAACATAATACAAGAATATACATTTAAATAACACAAACCATTAACCGACAACGATCTACAGCCACTGACATATGGTTGTCAGAACACAAAATAAACTTTTCCCAGATTTTTAAAATCTTCAAATCTGATCCTCTAGATGTTATGGATCTAACATCTAGCAACCCAGATCATCTATTTACACTATATCTAACATGTTTAACACAAAAAAACAACATCTAACAATAAATCGTTGGACAGATTTTCAAGTAGGGTTTATACCTTTACTTTGATCTTCTTGTATCTGAGCTTCTGATTTGTTAGTGATTTTCGTGGGGCTTGAATAAGGGAATATAAAGCTTGATAATTTCGTGGGTTTGAGAGAAGAAGGGACTTGTTTAGGTGTTATGTAATTTTTTAGTAACCAAAATTATTTTCTCTCTCTCAATCTATATATAGACCATCATGGTGCATGAATGAGATGTTCTAGTGGCTGATTGCTGGACATTTAGTGTCACAAGGAGCTGGTAGGTTAGGTATGAGTTGGTAAACAACTCCCACACTTGTAAAAACTCAATAATTCAAGAGGGTAAAATGGTCTTTTTGCTTGGAAATTTAAGGGCAATTTTGGGTAATAGCCAAACCCTTAGGGTTTGACCCTTATGGTTTAACCCTAAGGGTTAGCACTTAGCAAATTGTAGGATTTAGCAACTAGGGTTTGAACAAAAATAAAATTATACACTAAAATTTTAGTTTATAAAATTTATAAATTAAGGTTTTAATATAAATTAAATTCTTTAATTATACATGAACATTAGGGTATTATAACTTAATTAACTTTACTACTTGAACAATTAGTGCTTAATATTAGCAATTAAGGGTCAAAGAAATATCGGTTAGAGTTTTGATTTCACAATTAGGGTTTCGTGACAAAATTAGGGTTTTAATCACTACGGTCTTAAATCACTAATTAATTTTACTTTAATTAACGATATAAAACCTATTATACTTGACATTAATCACAGAAACACAATTTCTGACTGATCACGAACTCCAATTTAAATTTTAAATTAGGGTTTTCTAATATTTAGAAAATACAAATATAAACTAGGGTTTTAAAATTAACAATTATAATCATAATACTTGTTAATTAATCACATTAATACAATCGCCAACATTCTCAAACTCTAATTTCAAATTAGGGTTTCTCATTCTCAAAAATTTATATTTTAGAAATATTAATTAGGGTTTTTCTAAAAATTAATTAGGGTTTAACATTATTACTAAGGTTTGGTCATAATACACCGTAATTGACCAACCATTATCAATACAGAAATTCAGTACATATTCATAGCACTGAAAAATCAAAATATAATTAATATTATATTATTATTCTCACACCTTGACAATAATCCAAAATTAGGGGTTGGATTCCATATTTGATTTATCCTTTCTATTTAACCTTAATAATTAAGGTAAAATAATTAATTTAATAATATATACTAAAATTTATATAATAAAATTATTATTATATTTATTCTAAAAATCACTTCATATATTATTTAAATAATATATGATTATATATTCATGGAAAATAATTAATAAAAACATTTCTATCTTAAAATTAATTATTATAAGAATATACTTTATAATAATCAATAATTCTAAAATAAATTTACTTGTAAATATTCATGTAATAAATATATTTTTATTTACCACATAAATACATATACACATAATCTTGTACAAATCCTCATCCTTAAAATAAAAAAAATAATTTATACGCAAAATTTCTTATTTATTTATATAGAAAATATCGGGTTGTCACAAATAATAATACCATGTGCTACTATGCAACCACGCGTATTATTATACTTTTACTACCGGGTAGTTCAATAGTTTTAACGGTAACACTTTCGCCGTTATTTTTATAAAATGATAATTCTGTCGTTTTCTAACTACGACAATACTTCCGTTGTGGGATCCACCAATGATTGTGCCGTCGTACGAATATTTCCCGACAATAAGAATATTCCCCGACCAATCAAATATTATATAAAAACTTGCTTACTTTGCAAAATTTATAAATATTACCCATAACTATAACATTATATCAAATCCACGCCATAATATTAAAAAAATATATTTTGAGAAATTTAAATCTTTATTCATAAAATTTGGGGTCTCACAATAAGGGTTGTTGTGCTGGACATTTAGTATAAGAGTAAGTCAAGGGTTGGTTATCAAATAAAGTTTTGGTGAGACTTGCAAGCAACTTACTAAATAATATAAAAAGGGTAGTTTGGTCAATTTGATCTCAATTTTAATGGCATTCTTGACAATCTAATACAACCCTTAGGGTTTAACCCTAAGGGTTTAATCCTTAGGTTTCATAACATTAAATTTGTAGGTTTTCATTTAGGGTTTAAAATAAAATAAAATTAGTTTCTAAAAATAGAAAATTAGGGTTTATTAATTAGATTAGGGTTTCTAATTACATAAAACATGATAATCAGGTTTAGGTTTTACTAATTATCATTAAGCATGCCAAATTAATAATTAGGGTTTCCCCCACTTGACAATTAGGGTTCTAAATATAGAAATTAGGGTTTATAAAAATTAATTAGGGATTTCAAAATTAGGGTCCTCCCTGATTAGGGTTAATATCTCTAATACCGGTCATTACACACATTAACATGATTACATAATAGCCTTAAGCATACATTCAACTTTTAAATTAGGGTTTAACAGCTTAAAACTAGGGTTTTGGCATTATACACATAATTTGACCAACATTATCAGTCCATACATATACAGTACACATTTACAGCACTGAAATAAATTAATATTATAATAAATGCCATTAATCACATAACAAAATTACTAGACAGATTTTAAAGTCTCATTTGACTTTAAAATTAGGGTTTATCAGTAATATTAGGGTTTATAAAAATATTATTAGGGTTTGGTCATAATACATTAAAACTGTTCCACACTTTAACATTACACACATAACATACATATCTATAATACTGACCAATAATAATACAATATTATTATTCTTATTCCTTGATCAAAACTCAGAATTAGGGTTTGGATTCCATATCTGATTTATCTTAAATATACATACCATTATTAATTAAGTTATAATAATTTACTTAATAAATCTGAAATAAATTCATATAATAAAATAAAATAATTATTATTATAATTCCGCAATCATTTCATATATTATTTAAATAACATATAAACATATTTTCATGGAAAATTTATTAATAAAAACATTTTTACTATAAAATTAATTATTAAAAGAATATACTTTATAATGATCAATAATTCTAAAATAAAATTATTTATAATCATTCATGTAATAAATATATTTTATATTCATCCTATAAATACATACACATTATCTGGCACATATTCTCACCTTTTAAAAAAAATTATACGCAAAATTTCTGATTTAATTATATAGAAAATATCGTGTTATTACAGATAGCACCACTATTTAGAAGTATACCATTTGAAATGGTGCAGAGTCTCATCTCCGAGGTTTGGGGTTTATTCTGCCTGAAGATGATTCAGAGAGTGAAGAAGATGAAGAAGACAATGAAGAGGAAGAGGACACTGATGCCCCTCATTCAGCTAGGCCACCTCTAGGCGAGTAGGACCATGACATTCGCCTCCTCCAAAGAAGGATGGATGCGATGCACATGAACTGTCAAGCTTTCACTACCGAATTCTCTGGAGTCCTATCAAATGCCTTCAGCCAGCTGGGAGCACATGTTTAATTTTCGACGTATGGGACAGCTACTCCTTATCCACCTCCATACACTCCACCTGAGCAAGAGGAGGATGGTGATGATGTGGATAGCTGGGGGAGTTTTTTTATACCTTTTATCTCGAATGAGGACATTATAGTTTTTAAGTTTTCGGGTATTAGGTTTATTTGTTGCATTTAGTATAATTCATGTCATGTTGCATTTTATTTTGTTTTAGTTGATTCTGTTAGGAACTGTTACATTCTATTTAGTTAATTATATTTAAGAAATGTTGCATTTTGTAACTGCATGAATCCAGTTTTCTGTTGATTTGTTATTTAGTTGGCCTATGATGAAATTAAAACTACTTAATTTTTGAACTAATTTGAGACTTAAGCTTGGTTGTGATGTTATATCATAATATAAATCCTTATCTATCTGTTACTGATATAACCGGTTAGCACTCTTGAGTAACCATTACGAGGTGTTTAGTTTAAATTATCTCATACTTGTCTTCTGGTCGGAGTGTGGTGTTTTAATGATAGAGTGTCAGTACTCAATTAGGTAATAGTTTAGACTGTAAAGAACTTAAGTTTGGGGAAAAAAAAGGGGTAAATATGCGTGCTATAAAAAAGGGAAAGATAGAGCATAAAATGCACTCATTTAAATGGAAATGGAAAATGAGATGGAGCGTAAAACACACTCGCTATAACTAAAAATAATATATCAATAAACACCGCGGGAAAGTGCGAGAATCACCCTCGTGAGTAAATAAAGGCATAAATTTCCCTGTTGACTCTGAACTTATGTAATGCATGGTCTTGGTTAAAACTTACTTGATTTACTGATTTTCTTGAGTTAAAATTGGTTCTTTCCCCGTAAGAAGCATAGAATGTGAAATTTTTTCTCAGTAGCATGTTTAGTGGTTGCTTCACATTTACACACTATATTAGTGCTAACAGATTTGGATTTATAGAGTGTTGTGTATTATGATCTTGTTTTGGGTAGCTTTTTGGTTTGATTATCTTGTAGTTTTTCTGAGGCATTGTATTTGAATTTCATTTATGGATGACTGTTGGATTCATGTTCATGATAGTGTAGGCTCCGTACATGGTAGTTTATGCATTGCATTTTGGTTTGGTTTTGGTTGTTTGAGGGCAAACAACGGTTTAAGCTTGGGGGTATTTGATAAGTGGTTTTATAACCACTTATTTGGATATTAACTGACTTAATTTGTTGCTTAAACTCATGTTATTGTATATATTTTTATGCTTTTGTGCTTTGTTTTGTAATGTTAGTATTGGGAACTCTATCGGTGTTATTTGAGCTAAGTTGTGCTCGTAACTATGATGGATTGATGATGGAAAGGAAAATGGAGCTGAGCATATTGCTAGATGTTGGAATGAAGATTTGGAGTGAAGTACCTTGAGCCTAAAATTCAGCAGAAGATTGTAGCAGAACAAGCGCCAGGCCCAGCTGATGCACGGCACAGCTTTGCCCAGCTTGGCCTATGACACAGCACAACTGCGCTAGACAGCCTGCCTAGATCCTACACAACTTAGCTGTACCCTATCCAAGGCTTATCACGGCGTAGCTGCTCCAGTCTTAATTCTACAGTTGACTTTTAATTGAGCTACCGAATAGGTTTATTGCTTGTAGAAGGATGTTATGACTGAAACTCCTATTTAATTAGACGTATTATCAGTATGTAAACGTATTCCATCCTTTGGGGGATCAAGAAGCTACTATTATTTTCTTTCTTCATTTTGAATAAGTAGATTAGAGTATATTAGAGTAGTGATTTCAAGATTTGATTAGATATGAATACTTGAAGCAATTGGAAAACATCAGAGATTCTATCTTGGAGCAGGAGAACATATTTTCACTTCAATTATATACTCTTATGCTCTCTTTGATTCCTAATTATATCTTATGATGTTTATATAATATGTGGATAATAGATTTGATTCAGTTACGATTTAAACTCTATTATCAAATTGCAATGGATTCTATGGAGTAGTTTATTCTGATATATTTTATTGTTAGCTTTATTGATTGCTATGGGATCGTATAATTAGATTCATGCTTACTTGCTTAGTTGATTGGCCATCAATTACTGTGATAATCCATATGGACTTGAGAGACAAAGTATGGGTTTAGATCTGATCTTATTAGCTTGTAATTATATGTTTTACATTATGATGGGATGTATGATTTGTGCTTAGGATAGACATATACTAAAGCGCCGCTCGAAGTCAATTGAGAATTTGGGCTTAAACCCTAATTATTTGTAAATCACATTGACATATAGTGGTTTAGGTAATTTGGGTGTTCATGTGTATTCTATCAACTGTGGATTATATATGGTATGGGTATGGTACATTGAGAGATGTCTATACTTTACTTTCGTTTTCTTGACTAACAATCCGGCACAATTAGTTTGGCTTATCAGGGAGTGTGTTGATTTAAATGAGTCAATAGATTAAATTGTGATCTCAGGTCTTCATTATCTAGTCTTATTCTAAGGATAATTAGGTTTATTTAATTTAGCTATTAATATTTATAAATAGCAAATAATTCGTTTAAATAAGACTGAAACGGTTACGGGTTAGTGCTCGGTGAACTTTATTAGTTAATTTTTCGTGGGAACGATACTTTACTTACTCTTTATTACTTGTTGACCGTGTATAGTTGCACACATATATTGATTGGTAAAACAACCAACAAGTTTTTGGCGTCGTTGCCAACGAATTAGTTTAATAATTTTTGCCAACATTAATTTCAATCAACTTGGTCATAATTTGAACATTTTTATTTTGATTTAATTATCTTCTTATATTTCTCTCTTTTCAGGTACCATGGGTGATTTTGCTTATCAATGGCCTTATGCAAATATGATTCAACCAAGGAACACCAGAACTGAAGGACTCAATGTATTTTCTACATTGTCAGCACAAATTGCAACACTTTCGAAGAGGTTGGATGTTCTTGCAGCCTAACATACTCGAAAGATAGTAATTAAATGTGAATATTGTGCTGACAAGCATCCGAGTTATCAGTGAAACATCAGAGTTGGACAAGTACAGTTTGGGGGTGATTACCTCAACAATAATGTTTATCCCAATTATCATCAAGGTTGGGGGTATCAGCTAGATTTTGAATGGAGTAATAACTATCGGGACCAATACTGTGATCCAAGTCCAACATATCCAACAGGTTTCTCATATTCACCTCCAATGCAACAAAAAGAAAATTCAGAGTTGAAGGAGTTCATGTCAAGGATTATAGTAGACCAAGAAGAGATGATAATGAGTCAGGAATTATCAACCGAAAATCTTAATAGATAGATGGAACAACTCATTAACTCCTCAATGAATGCTCCTCAATACATGGATTCTGAAACTGAATAAGATAATTCAAGATTGGAGGCTTTATGGTTCAAGTTTGTAGCATCAACTGAGGAGAAGATGATTGAGCAAGAGAGGTCAATTCAAAATCTACAAAATCAGATGGATCAAATATTCAAAGCCTTGAACAATCCCCCGCATAACAATTGGTGATATGCCATGGATGATGAAACTGATGGAGAACCAGAAGTGTACATGCCACTAGATGAGCTCAAAGAAGTTGTCATTGGAGAGACAACTGGGGAATTGGATAATGTAGAATATGAACTGTCTTGTATAATACCCCAGGTGCCTTTTCAGTCAGAGTTAAAAAATTCAGTGAACTTTGTACACCCATGTCCTCTTGGTAGCCACATTCAAAGTAAAGATCAGTATGATAAAGAGGCCTCTTATACACCATGGTGGGCTGAGGAAAAGAAAATACAAGAGGAAAAGTCTGTTGTACTTTCCATGCCTCTATGCAATAATTTATTCCCAAATACAACGGACGAAACACCTAGCTATGAAATATAATTGGGGACATCATGTTAAAGAAATATGCTAGGTGGCTTCAATTCAAAAACACTTATGATGGGGAACCTACCAAAGCACGTAGTTGTTTTAATGGATGGAGGTTTTCTAGCTTATCGTAGGGGAATTGGATAGCGGTTTTCGACATCGGGATTTTTAGGTGTCCCTTTTCGTTACTTGTTCTTTGGTGTTCTCATGTTAATGTGAGATTTGTTTGAAAAAATAAGTGAAAAAGGTCCGACATATGTAATGTCGACGATTTGACTTTAAGAGTTGCCAGTTGGTGTTTTTAACTGGCTGCACAAACGTAATCGAAAAGGTTTGCACATCGACCCAGTGATGTAACACTGTTAAACGGGTCTGTGAAACCGAAATTCATTTGGGTTCGGAGGCTTGATTATGCGGAGGGAAGGTGTTAGGCACCCCCCGATATCCGTGTTATGCCTATCTTCCTGGTGTTAGCTCCGGGTCTGAGGTATGAGTGCCTCGACGGGAGGTTTGATTGAAGCTGATCGCATATATTTGAAACAAGCTTTTCTGGGGTTATCGCCAGAACTGCAACAACATTACTTGGTGTTATCGCCAAGGATAAAACTCAGGGTTATCTCTATGGTTGGAAATGATCCTTGCGATGTGTGTTTCGGGGTTAGAAATTATGTTCCCGGTGTGTGTTCTGGGTGGGGTTGAGGCTGATGTTCCTGGTGTGTGTTCTGGGGTTGGAACTAAACTTCCGGTAGTATCCAGAATGGATGTGAGCTGTCTTCCAGGGTTATGTCCGAAAGATGAATTTGCGCTCCTGTACTGTTAGTAACAGGTGTGCAAAAAATTTTGAGTGTCTACAGATGCCCCTCTTTATCATATTCATACAATGCAAGGCATGTATAGGATAAGATTCCTAGACACTTTAAATGCAACAAGATAAACATGATGCTATGTGCAGCAACATGATGCAAATGTATGATGCATGAATGAATGATTTTTGTCCAACCCTGTTGGGATGACAATTAGTGATGCCTTGGACATGCGATCCAAGTCTTCAAGGATGTTGATGTTGGGGATATCACCAAAGTCTTGAATCCTAGACACAGACTTCTACTCCATAGAGGTACCACTTGTGTACAAGAGATCTGTGGGGATAAAGCTTTGTCTATTTGAGGATGTGTATAACATATCCCATCATCCTGTCGAAGTTACTGCCAACAATATGTACTTGTCAGGGTTGCCTGACCTCCGTTAATATGTGTATCACCGGATAGATCCTTGTTGGGTGCATTGTCAAAGCTGCTTGACCTTCATTGATGTGTGTATCTATGGCTGCATCACGTTATGACCCTTGTTGTAGAAGGTTGTTTCGATGGGTTTACTTGAAATCGACAAAGATAACGTTAAGTTTGCTTGACCTTCATTGATGTGTGTATCAATGGCTGAATTGCATTATAAGCCCCGCCGACGATACATGGATGATTTGTAAACTTCGGCGTTATAACCCCCGCCGGGGATACTTCATTATTTTGTAGCTTCGGCGTAATAACCCCCGTTAGGGATACTTCTAGGGTTGTGACCCTGCACTGACGGCATCAGACCTTTATGAGGTATTGCCGAGCATGATTTGTAAAAGCTAAGGCCATTGGCATAGTATACCATGTACACATGCGAATACAAATGAGAGAAATGGGGCCAGATTGCGACCCAGGAAAACCAGGATTCCAGGCTATTTTGCTCAATTGCATAGCATTTTTATTCATGTTTTTGCCTTTCCAGCTTGTGAGACCTACTTTGTAACTCTAACTGGAGTGAGCTGGAGGTGTGGGATTTGAGGATGGGTAATTAACTGGGGTTGGGTACGTTATGTCCACCCGTAGGATTCCTCTCTTCAAAGATGGAGGATGGGAGATCTATTTAGGAGAGCGTACTATCAGGAGCACTACATGAGAGATTCGCATGCCAATCTTTCCTTATGCCAGGCATTATTGGCCTATTTCACAGTCATCCGTCATTGATATCCCATTGTTGGGGGTTGACGGTTTCACATTATCAGAGGGCCCCTGCACTCAGGAGATGTTCCAGCATTGGTGGTTCCCTCGTACCATTGGAGCTGAGATCCGTGCCACACAGTTTATGGGGGATATGGTTCCAGGATGCATGATGATGATAGATTGGCTAGCCTGTGTCAGAGATCCGACTCATGTGACATAGATTGACAGTTTGACCTGGTAGTTGGACCGGGCACATTTTTTATCCGGCACTTGGGTAGAGATCCTTCAGAGGCAGAAACTTTTGATCCTTCCAGCTCTGGCGCTGGCCTCTCAGGTGACTTATATGGTTTTTCCAGTGCAGATCCTCCCTTGTATAGGCATTACATCCCTGTAGATAAAGATCCAGTGACTCAGGAGGAGTTACATCAGGTGGACAGGATCGACGATGTAGACATCGATACCATTGACTTCTTCTAATGTATATTTCTCGAAATATCTTTTGATAGGCCTCTGTTAGCTGCTGGGTAGCTTCGTCCCATTCTTGATATATCTTTTGATAGGCCTCTGTTGAGATGTTGAGTAGCTTCGTCCCATTTCCCTGTATTTTAGCTGTATAGAGATATATTAGATGATGATATACTTAGGAATGTATGCACAGTTTTCCATTCCCTATATCATATTGCCATATATTGTATCATGCATGTTATTATGTTATGCATATGTATGCATGTTCAGAGATATTCAGCATTGACCCCTGGATGGTCTTATGACACGGCCCATACAGTTGTCTTCTTTGACAGTTAGCCGTATTGATCATACCCCACCATTTTTTGTGGTATCTGGTATGCGTTCATGGTATGATAGTATATCACCATTAGACATGGTGATCGTAGATGATTTCCTGCAGCATACTATGACCCTGTTGATGTTTCAGGTTCCCACAGGATTTGTAGAGGGCATGCTAGAGCAGTGGGTATCGGAGAGGTAGGTTTTTTGATTTGGGACCCAAGAGTTGACTCCTACTTTGGAGGAGTATGCACGGTTGACAATGCTGTAGCTGGATAGACCTTGCGTGCATATGGCTATTGGAGACATGAGCAGATAGTTCATGACCCTCACCAGATTGAGACGTAGAGTGGTCCAGGACGAGATTACATCTGGCCACGTGATATCCTAGCATTTCCTGTTTGACAGGTTTGGCTCTGAGGACAGCTATGCACGGCATTCCGGGGATTTCACCACACCGAAGGACCATTGGCGTTCAGCCAGAGTAGATGTACTGATTCTATGCGTATTGTCATACGTCTTCAAGTCGCGGTACATAGATGAGATGGATATCGGTGTCATTATGGCAGTGAGAGCTCTTAGGGAGGGTCGTACCATTATACCGATGATTATGGTAGAGACTCTGAGGTTAGCCACATATTGCTGCACTTATCCGGCAGGAGTGTTCATAGCCAGCTCGGTAATGCTGTACATGTGGTTTATGTCACACTTGGGACCGATTGGCACATTCAGATGACATGGATATTGTTTCACATGATATTGCCATATCGTACTCCTTTCAGCCTGCGGAGTGTACAGATGATGCATCTTGGTCAGCTTTCCTAGCAGGGATTAGAGATCCATTCACTATATTACCGTGTACAGGGCTTAGTTCACCCTACAACTTCATTACTCATGCTCCGGGCATGGATTATCTACCTCTAGCTAGTTTGAGAGGGATGATCACCTACCACCCACTGGCCGTGATATGACAGTTTTACCAGTTTCAGGATTTCCACCCATATGAGGGGGCGGTGATTCAACGCTTCGTTTCTCACCATTTATCATCAGCGGACAGATCCAGGTTATATGCTTGTTGGGATCAGCGAGAGCTATTTGATTTTCTAATTATGAAATCTAAATTTCTAAAATTGAAATTTTCTACCAAATTTTTGTAACTTTCTCTCTCTCTAATCTTTATAAGACTTAGATGCATTGCATGTGTGTGATATAGCTGGTGCCCTAGGTTGAATTGCTGGATTTTTAGGCCATACCAAGTTAATAGTTGGTGAACCACCATTATCTTGCCAAGATTTGCAAGTAACCTAAAATAATACTAAAAAGGGGCATTTTTGTCATTTCCTTAATTTCTAGAATTTGTATTTGATAAAACCCTTAGGGTTTAGGGTTTGGACATTTTAGGGTTTAGGGTTTAATCCTTTAGGGTTTAGATTTTAACCCTTAAATATTTTGCAACTTGGATTTTAAAAATTTTCTAATTAGAATTTAAAATAAAAAATTTTTGATTTCTAAATTATAATTAGGACTTTCTAATTATATCATAATCTCCTAATTATAAATTAATCTTTGCTAATTAGGACCAATTTATCCTAATTAAAATTGTTAATTTAGCACTTAGGGCCACAATTATACATTAGGTTTCAAAACCACATTTTAAGGTTTTAAATAGAAAAAAATAAATTTCAATTTTAGAAATTTAGATTTCCTAATTAGATTAGGGTTTCTAATAACTTGACAATTAGGATTTATATTTCCTAATTAACATTGCTAATTAAGCATTTAGGGTCAAAATCACGGATTAGGGTTTATAACCCAAAAATTAGGGTTTCTAATAGAAAAATTTTGATTTTCTAAATTAGAAATTAGATTTCGTAATTAGATTAGAGTTTTCTAATTACTCATAAATTAAAATAATTAGGATTAGGGTTTCCTAATTAACATTGCTAATTTTAGCAATTAAATCCATAATTGAGCATTAGGATTTCTGACGAAACAATTTGGGTTCCAAAAATTGGAAATTAGGGTTTGCTAATTAATTAAGCTTTACCCTAATTAGACTTATAATTAATACCACTTACGCATTATAATTCTCCGTTATATTCCCAAATTAGGGCTTCATTTTATCAGAATCTGAAATTAGGGTATTTAAATATGGTATTAGGGTTTTCAAATAATCAATTAAGATTTTAGATAATTCATTAGGGTTTTCCCTAATTAATTTAATATTATAGGCGTTTAACCTTGTACATACATTGCATTTCCAATCTAGGATTTTCAATATCCGATTTAGGATTTCAGATTTCCCGGAACTGAAACTAGGGTTTCCAGAACCTATTTCTAGGGTTTCTTATTAGACGTTAGGGTTTTCTAACTGAACTTTGACGTTCTTAAAATATACTAAGGGTTTGACGCATATACAATTAATCTGGTCAACCCTTGACCCTTAACCACATTCTGTACACATACATAACCATAAACACATATCATAATCACATAAACCCTTAATCCTGAATAATTCACCTAAATCCTTCATCGAATTTTGAAATCCTCAAAATTCAGTCCCAATAACATCAAACGCATACACTTATTTTCTGTCTAGGTCTATTATTTGACCTTAAATCAATCATTTAAGATTTTAATAAATTGTCTAAATTCTCGGGTTGTCACAACAGCTCCAGCCATGTGTATCCATGGTCTCCCAAATAGCAGGTTGTATCCTGAATCTATCTTGAGGACGTGGAAGGATACATTAAATGTATTTGGACCAATCTTAATTAGCAATTCAATCTTTCCGATGGCATTTCATCGGGATCCATCAAAAGCTCGGATGACCGTATTGCTGCTTTGGATCCGCTTGAGATTGATAATCATTTTTACCAAGGTGGCATAAGGACAACTATTTAGAGATAAGCCTCCATCTATCAATACTCCTGCTAGCATGTACCCGGAAGACAACACTGCGATGTGCAATGGCTTGTAATGACCGGTCCCTTCGGGAGGTATATCGCCATCAGTGAAGGATATCACATTGTTGTTGAAAATGTGATCAACCAAATGTTGAAATTTTCCACGTCCACTGATTTTGGCAAATAGGCTTCTTCTAAAACTTTCAGCAAGATCTTCCGATGATCCTCGGAACAGAAAACCAAATCCAGTATCAAAATCTAGTGTGGAGCTTCTCGCAAGCTTAAAACCACTTTGGCTTCATTGTGGCCCATAGTGCGGAGGAATTTTTCAATCTTCTACACGTGTAACTTCCCCCTTGCTTCGCAAGTAGGTTTTATAACCCGTTAAGGAAGGTACAGTGGATTTTCTTTCGACACTGTAGCAGTAGTATGAGATGTGGATCCTTCATGTTCTTCATAATTCCATGGAACTTTGTGGAAGATGACAACATGATGTTGTGGTCTGCAAGGTAAAAGAATTGGCTCTGGTGCGGCCACTTTCAAAGGATTGTCAGCTCCTTTTATTTGAATTGGTTGTATGGGAAATACTTTGAAAGTTTCATCATCCACTTCAGAGATAACTGCTACTGATCCCTTCCATTTAGTAGGACATGCATTCCCACCCTTGAGCTGCATAGTGTAATCATCTGCTATTTGCAGGACACCGTTATCAATAAGATTCTTAATAAGATGGCGGAGTGCCCAACATTCTTCTGTGCTGTGACCGCGAGAATGTGAATGATATTGACACATTTCATCAGGATTGAACTGCCCTGAGTGGGGATTGATTGAAGGGAGAAGGAATGTGATTCTTCCTTCATTGATCAACATTTGAAGTATCTCCTCCATAGACTGGCCCAGATAGATGAATTCCCTTTGATTGGTAAAATTTCGACGGGCTTTAGCGCTTGCTCGCTTTGCAGCCTTATCTTCCATAGCTTCACTTTCTGAAGATGTTGATGGAGCATTTATAACAAATGGAAGGAGATAGGCATGCTCCTGCCTAACTAATTGGCGTGTGACTTGATGCTTATGGGTCACCAGTTCTGCCAATTGCTCGATTTGTTTGTAAAGAGCTTTCATCTTTCGTTCCATGGTAAACTGGAACTTTGTATAATCCCATTTGTCAACACCGTCTTTAATGGGTTGGGATGATTCGCCTTTGGAACCTTGTACAGTACTCCAACTGATCATGTTGACCTCTTCTTCTTTGTGTTGAGGAAGAGGGTTGTCTTGCACATGAGGTTGATCTAGTTTGGTGACTATAATCTCACCGTTGTCTATCAGATCCTGAATCTTATGTTTCAAGGCCCAACAATCTTGAGTATCATGTCCGGGTGCTCCGGCATGATAAGCACACTTTCGAGTAGCATTAAAACCCTTAGGGTTGGCTGGTGGAAGAAGATGTGTAATTTTATTCTGAGTAGTCAGAAGAGAAAGAATGTTCTCGAGCGAATCCCCCAAGGGTGTGAATGTTCGTGGTCGCTTTACTTCTCCACTTTTAGGCAATGGAGGGTTTGAAGGTTGTGCTGGAAAAGGGGAGTAGTTTCTCCTCTGCATAGGCATGCTTGGATTGCCTTTTTATCCTTGTAGTATCAAGGAAACATCCTCCTCTTTCTTTTTATGGACCCTCTGGGGGTTGTTTCCATAAGATCCGGACTGGATGTGCTCAGCAACAACTTTAAAAGCGGCTAGGTCATGAATTTTACCGGACTTCAATCCCATTTCAGCCATCTCGTCGTGTTTGATCATTTCAGAAAATGGTTTGCCAATACCAGGTAGAACTCTCTCATAGAAAGGAGCTTCCTGTACATCTATGAAAGTCATGACCATTTGTGATTCTATCATGGAAGGAATAACTTGAGCAACAAGGCGCCTCCACCTTTGAGCGTACTCTCTAAATGACTCATTAGACTGTTTCTTGACCTTGGTGATTTGATACCGGTCAGGAGCCATCTGAGATTGAAAACTGTATTGAGTGAGGAAGGCGTGAGCCAGCTCTTCCCAGCTATGGATCTTAGAGTTATCTAATCTAGTATACCATGAACGAGCTTCTCCAGTCAGACTTTTCTGAAACAGCTGCATTTTGAGCCTTTCATTTTCTGCGTAAGACCCAAGTTCTCCTACGAACACCTTTAAATGTGTATAAGTATCCCCTAATCCATCATATTTCTGAAAATTAGGGGTGTTGAATTTCTCTGGATATTGCACACCAGGAAATATGCAAAGGTCTGCATATGAAACACTGCCATGTGTTCCAATCCCTTTGAGAACGCGAATGGTTTCCTCCATTTGAAGGACCTTCTTCTTGATGTCACCAGTGTCTGGATCTCCTTTGAGATGGGTGCCTTCAGGGTCTTTGTTGGTTGTATCAAACTAATGTTCTGGAATTATTTTTTCCAGACCTTGAACTCCTCCTTGTGTAAAGGATTTTGTATGTGTAGGTATCTTCGTACCCTGAGTAGACTGGTGTAATTCTTTTAGTAGGACAGCCAAGTCTGCAATTTGTTTACTCAATTCGTCAAACTCCTCTCGGGAGACAGTATTAGACTGGTCAGAAGAAGACATGATTGGCTGTAGGCCTGTGGTCTTTTTGGATTTTGAGCGGATAACAGGCCCAATTGCTTCCCTACAAAAGACTTACGTAGTTTAGTCTTAGGGTAATATAAATGTTATCATAACATGTCCGTTTTAGGAATTTATCCTACAAAATCGGTTGTTAATTAATAACATGTTATGCATGTACAGATATTCTTCATATTATCCATTATATATGGATGAACATGGAATAAAATTACAAGTAAATACTTTTCCAAGTAATTGAAAATGGAAAGCATGAAGAAACTTTCCTCCGCATTTGGTTTATCAGAGGTTGACCTATCCTAGGGTTTCTCTCGCAGATTTTCGGCATGAAGGTTCCCAGATCATCACAATCTACTTCACGAGAAGTTAATTCGGTCGTTCAAATGGAGCGAATCTAAGTGGTGCCTTTCCTAAGCCCCGAGGAATCATTCTTCCCACGAGTCCAGTAATCAAACACCGACAGGATAGCCTCCTGGTGGAGGGACCACACAACATACATTCACATACAACGTGTCTCACTGTTTATACAAAATGATTACATGTGTGAAGCACTAATATCACAGATAGATATTTAGCAATGTAGTAATTAAAATGCATTCGTACACATTCATCAGAAATGTAAATGTAACATTCACACACAAGCATATAACAATTTTGAAAAGCTTTTAATAGCGGCTTAAGCCCTCTTACTGGAGTCCACAGCAGAGTTGCCACTTGTTGACGTCAGGATTTTTGAGTGTCCCTTTTCGTTACTTGTTCTTTGGTGTTCTCATGTTAATGTGAGATTTGTTTGAAAAAACAAGTGAAAAAGGTCCGACATAAATAATGTCGACGATTGGACTTTAAGAGTCGCCAGTTGGTGTATTTAACTGGTTACATCAACGCAACCGAAAAGGCTTGCACATTGACCCAATGATTTGACACTGCTAAACGGGTCTGTGAAACCGAGATTCATTTTGGGTCTGAGAGTTTGATTATACGGAGGGAAGGTGTTAGGCACCCCCCGACATCCATGTTAACACGGTGACCGCCACTTTTCAAAGAAATTGTTATATGAATGTGTGTGTGTGTGTGTGTGTGGATCAATGTGCAATTATTTGGAAGTAGTGATGTACCTCGTTCGCACCTATATACATAGGGTTTGAATTTATAGAAAAATTCAGTTTTAAAGAAGATATGGCAATGACATTTTGTAAAAGAGATTTTTTCAAACCCTGTGCTCAATAGTAATTGAGGCCTTTGATACTTCCATTTAATTATAAAATGTCCATCTTGTTTGCTTTTATTTTCGAGATGCGAAGCATTCTCAAGAAAATAATATACAGCAGTGTCGAACTCCTCATGGGCATGACAGCCATCCAAGGAAATTTAGACACTGTAAAATAATGTACAAGCTGCTTACAGCTGAAAATGTAAATAAAGCTATAAAAGGCCACGAAGTAAATCCAAGCCTAACAACAAAGTAAATATATATATGTATAAATATATATATTAAAGCAGTAAACGCACTGGATGTAAATCCATGCTCATCAGATATGTCTGACAGCAATTATATATATATAAGCGAGTAAATGCATCGGATGTAAATCCAGGCTCATCGAATA
The DNA here is from genome assembly GCA_020205505.1 of Panax japonicus. Classification (NCBI taxonomy): domain Eukaryota; kingdom Viridiplantae; phylum Streptophyta; class Magnoliopsida; order Apiales; family Araliaceae; genus Panax; species Panax japonicus. The sequence continues at coordinate 24,829,803 of CM035099.1, forward strand.
TGTCTGACAACAATTATATATATATATATATATATATAAAAAAGCGTGTAAATGCACCGGATGTAAATCCAGGCTCATCAGATATGTCTGACAACAGTTATATATATATATATATATATATATATATATATATATATATATATATATATATATATATATAAGCAATTAAACGCTTCAGACCGAAGTCTAGTCTCAATCGAGGCATAGCTCGATAATGTTAGTCCATATATATGAAATATATACATATATTAGTGTATATATATACAGACAGAAATGAAAACCATGGACTGAAGTCCGGGCAAACGCTCACAACACGACTCTCAATGTGTATAACAGTGTGTGCTATATGAGAAGAAGACTTTATAAAATGTAAGAAGGCTTACAGTGGGCTCTCAAAGTAGACTTTTATGACTTTAAATGTATAAACACTCAGCTCCCTCCGGATAAAAGATATCTATATGTGAGCTAACTAGTGTTTAAAGAAGAGGAAACACTTAAAAGATGTGTATGCAGAGTAAAATGGATAGGTCTTCCTCGCCTTTTTCCTTCTCTCCCTCTTCTCAAATGGCTGACTCAAGCCTTGTATATATAGACTGATGGCAGCATCCGTAGGTACATTTGCGGCTGCTATAGTTGTACCTGCGGCTGGTCGTGCTGGATCCGAGCCTCGCTGGTCCCGTCGTCTCGTAGTACATGCACTCATGCACTGTAATGTCCGCTCGAACTTGTAGAACTTCAATCTGAGCATCTGAACGAGGTATATCTGACCTTCTTCGGACCGCTGGTGTCGAGAGTTACGCAATGACATGGATTAGAGGTTGTACGAAGTCAGGAAGAGGGGTCTATGCCTATGGTCTTCAAGCTTCAAATTCTATCCAAAGTACTGCCACACGTAATAGTCACTCGGGATTATCACTCCTCGGTTCTTGTGGGACATTGTTGGATGTATGTATGTATGAAGTGTTGAGATGACGTGCCATTTGTCGAAGGAACTAGATGACGTTTGACTCCTCGCCGGGGTTATCGCTAGTTTGAGTTGAAAGTAGACGTTGCTCAGGGTTACAGCTGAGATTGGACTACTTGTTGGTATGCCGCGATATCATCTTGTTGACGTGGTAAGCTGACGTTGTGACTCCTCATCAGGGTTATTGTCCGTTTAAGCAGAAAATAGACATTATTTAGGGTTACATCTGAGATTGGGCTGCTTGTTTGTATGCCTCACTGTCATCTGGATTGAAGCTGATCATATGTTTGGCACAAGCATTTCCGGGGTTATCGCCAGAACTGCAATGGCATCCCTTGGGGTCACCAAGGATGGTTTTGATACTCCCAGTGTTGTCTCTGGGACTGGAACTAAACATCGTGGTGTTATCGCCGAGACAGAACTGTCCTCTCCGGTGTTGTTTCCGGTCTTTTGATCTGCATATCTCGGGGTTATCTCCGAGATCGGAAATGACATTCCCGGTGTGTGTTCCGGGTTGACATGACATTACTAGTTTGTGTTTTGGGTTGGAACTAAACTTCTGGTGGTATCCGGGATAGATGTAAGCTGTCTTTTAGGGTTATCTCCAAAAGACGAATCTACCCTCTTGCAATGTTAGTAATAGGAGTGCGAAAAATTTCGAGTATCTACAGTTGTTATACATTGCATCATGATCATCTTATTGTATTTCAAGTGTCTAGTATTCTTTTTCCTATCCATGCCATTGCATTGCATGAATATGATAAAGAGGGGCATCTGTAGACACTCAAAATTTTCTGCTTACCTGTTACTAACATTGCAGAAAGCGCAAAATCTTCTTTCAGAGATAACCCTGGAAGATAGCTCAGCTTAATCCCATAAATACCACCGAAAGTTTAGTTTCAACCCCAAAAAACACACCGGGAGTATCATTTCCCACCTCAGAGATAACCCCGGGGAAAGTAGTGCTAATACCGGAAATTCCATCGGAGAAGGCCGATTCATCTTGGAGATAACCCCGAGATGTTCAGTCTTAGTCCCGGAAATAACACCGGGAAAGACACTGTCAACCTTGGAGACAACCTCAAGGAATGTAGTTGTAGTTTCGTAGATTAACCCCGGAGATGCTCGTTTCACCCCATGCAGTCAGCTTCAACCTTGGGACTCACACCGAGGCATTTAGCTCCCAAACCCAGAGATAACCCCGGGAGGACAGGCCCACCTCAGAGACATCCCTGAGGGCATTTAACACTTGTAGCAGCCCAACCTTAGAGATAACTCTGAGCAACGTCTGCTTTATCATCCCAAACCGGAGATAACCCCAGTGAAGGGCAAAATCACCAAATTGCCACCTCAACCCCACATGGCGCCATCTCAACATACATTCTACACAACAATGTCTCACAAGAACCAAGGAGTTGCAATCCCGAGTGACTACTATGCAAGGCAGAACACCAATAAAATTTGAAGCTTGAAGACATAGGACATGGTTCCATCTTCCTGACTTTGTACAACCTCTAATCCCATGTCATTGCGTAGCTCTTGAGAACGGAAGTCCAAAACAAGTCTTATACACCTCAATCAAATGCTCAGATTGAAGTTCTGCAAGTTCGAGCGAACATCACGTTGCACGCGTGGACGTACTTCAAGATGGTGGGACCCGCAAGGCCTGGGGCACCTCGGGTAGCCGCAAGTGCATTTGCGGCTACCGTAGATACACATGTGGCTCCCCCTATATAAATAGAGGGCTTGGGGTGGCCATATTTCAAGAGAAAACGGCAAGGAAGCCCTGTCCAATTTGCTACGTACACACCCTAAATTAAGTGCTTTCTCATTTTAAACACTTGTGAGCTCACATATAGCTATTTTTTTACTGGCGGGAGCCGAGTGTTCATCCACTTAAAGCTATAAAAGTCTTTTTTGGCAGTACACTGTAAGCCTTCTTACACACTTTAAAGCCTTTCTCTTCATCTTTGCACACACTTTTCTTCACGTTGAGAGTCGTGTTGCGTGTGTAGGCCTAGACTTCGGTCCATGGTTTTCATTTCTGTTTATATATATATATATATATAGCGACAAATCGCTAAAATGATAAACTGGTCCGGGATCGATATATATCCTGTGTGTTTATCGCTTATATATATATATATATATATATATATATATATATATATATATATATATATATATATATATATATATATATATTTCTATTAGGCCTGAAGTTTACTTCGTGGCCTTTTACTGCTTTATTTACATTCTGTCCCGCTTGGAATTTACTTCGTGGCGGTTGATCATTTTTACTAATTTATTTATATTTAGTCCCGCTTGGAGTTTACTTCGTGGCGGTTGATCGTATTTATTGCTTTCTGATCCCCCATGGAGGTGCTTCGTGGTGGTTGATCATGTTTATATATATATTTACCGCTTTTATATATTTATATTTCCGATCCCCCATAGATATGCTTCGTGGTGGTTGATCATGTCTGTATATATATATATATATATATATATATATATATATATATATATATATATATATAACTGCTTACTACTTTCATATAAATTGTGGCATCATGTGATCCTAGGAATCACGTGAGCACAGATTCAGTCTACTGAATCTAGATTCGGTTCCCGTGATGGACGTTTTCAGCTGTAAGCAGCTTGTAAATTATTCACGGTGTTTGAATTTCCTTAGATGGATTTCATGCCCATGAGGAGTTCGACACTACTATATAGTATTTTATTTTCTCGAAGATGCTTCGCATCTCGAAAATAAAAGCAACCAAGATGAACATGTAATAATAAAATAGAATTATCAAAGGCCTCAATTACTATTGAGCACAGGGTTTGAAAAACATCTTTTACAAAACATAATTGTCATATCTTTTTTAAAATTGATTTTTTTATACAAATTAAAACCCTTTGTATATAGGTGCGAACGAGACCTCACACTACTTCCAAATAACATCATATTGACCCACACACACACGTACACATTCACAGAACAGTTTCTTGAAAAGTGGCGGTCATCGTGGTAACACGGATGTCGGGGGGTGCCTAACACCTTCCCTATGAATAATCAAGCCCCTGAACCCTAATGAATCTTAGTTTCACAGACCTGTTTAGCAGTGTCACATCACTGGGTCAATGTGCAAACCTTTTCTCGGTTGCGTTGGTGCAAGAAGTTAAAAACACCAACTGGCGACTCTGACAGTCAAATCATCGACATATACATGTCAAACCTTTTTCACCTATTTTTTCAAACAAATCTCACCTAACATGAGAACACCAAAGAACAAGAACAGAAAAGGGACAAATAAAAATCCTAACGTCGACAACTTAAATTAAGAGTCAATAGGGAGATTTATTGTGACGCCCCTAAATCTGGGTAACTTACAACCCGACAGATGGTGCTACACGGTACTACCATTCACACACACATTCAATTGAAATGCCTCAATAGAACGAATGTCTTCTATATATTCAAAATAATATTAATATTCCCCCAGGTTCTTTATAACAATTTCATTTGTTCTTGTCATAATATCAAATATATTACAATCATTCACCCTATAATATTACATAAGTATTCTACGGGTTCGACTTCGCCTTGCCCTTATCCTTGCCGGAGCCTTCGATCCATTTGATCTTAGCTGTATTCATATGGTTCAAGCAAGAGTGAGCATGACTAGCTCAGCAAGTACAACAATTCTAATAAACAACATTCTTGAAACATAGGAATCATATATCCTCAATAACTGAACAATAGTTATGAAGTACTACCGATAATTCAAAATAGCACTTATTTTTCTTCAAAACGTTTTACAATAACAATATTCAGTAAAACAACAATTCCGGTCCAAGACCTTGAGCATTTAATAAGTTCTTTGAAAAAGGACATCCCAACACAAAGTCCGTAAGTCTGACATTTCTTACGAGCACGTCTAGGTGATCAGCCTATAGTACTCTATATTGATCAACACTATATCCATTAAACAAATGTACATTTAAGTTGTGGAAACTTCACGTGCCTGTCGTTTGATGACAAAACATTTTTAGCATACTCAGTCTTCGTTTGAAAACCACACCAATATAACTTGGTAAAAATTGACCATGCTTTGATAGAAACATAATATAAGTCTAGCCGAAAGAGTTGGCTTGGACTTCATTATACAATACTTTATGTGTAAGAATACATGAATTACAAAGCTTGTCCAGATTGAACTGGAACAAGGGTTAGAATACTTTCCTTTAGCGTCTGCTATAGTTATAACACGTTCTTGTTTAAGTCTTTAAGTCTCTACAGTAAATGATAACATCACATGACACATTAGGTCATGAATGAACATACATGGTTCCTAATGAATCTTACCCTTCTTCTTAATTTAATTATGACTTAGATTTGTTATTATTGGTTCCAACTTTTCGTTACATCGTTCTTACCTTCACATTAAGTTCTTGTTTGATTACTTATCTTCAATCTTTAGGTAACATAATTAAGGTTTAACAATGTCTTAAACCATGTTCATCAATCTTTAGTTCATTACTAATGAGTTACTATTCAGCTTGTACTTGTAAAATTTCTTCTCTGTTGAAACCCTAGGGCTGGCGCTATGTCGCCACCCTTCCTTCTCTATGCTGCGCTGTGGCGCCACTCTACAGTGGATGAGGACCGAACTCGGCGCTGCGACGCGAGTCTATGTCCTAACCGTCGTGCCACGACGTGAAACTACATAAGGTTGTGACATTGTACCTGGTGCTGCAGCGCCATCATTTGTCATTGGGTTGGCGCCGCGGTGCCAACTCTGTGCCTCAAATAGCTTTGACATTTTTTCAACTTTGCGAATTTCCCGGACTCGTAACTTCTTCGTTATAAGTCCAAATTGGCTCGTTCAAGAGCCTATGGTTCACAAATTACATACTCTACGCGTTTATGTAAGAATTTTATGTATTTGATTTCGTTTGTTAAAAATTAACCTATTAGTTCATTTTTAACGAAAACGGTAAACGTTCGTGAACGTTCATCAAAAACCAAATGTCTTCAAGTTCAAATGCAAAATTCAACTTTCATTCCGAGAATTTCACGAATTCAACGATTATCGTCCAATCGTGTAAATTCCAGCGAAACTTCGTTACTAACGATTTGATCATTGTTCTAAATGGATTCTAACCATCATATGAACATTTCAAACTATAAATTACATCAACTTATTTTCAAGCTAGGTTTTGACTTATTCTTCATAAGTTCATGACTTAATAACTTATAAACTAACAGTTTTCATTCCTTATGACTTATTATAGATTTAAGTCCTTTAATCAACATTCTCGCATCTTATCAAACATACTAACTTCATATGGCAAACCTATGACAAGTTCATCATAAGTTTTTCATAAGTTTATAACTTATTTAGGTTCAAGTTACTTATTCATGACTTATTCGACTTAAGTCCATTGCTTATTCAATTCTTATATGTTCTTAGCATACATGTTTATTAGACTATACTTCACTTATCACCCTACAATGATAGAGATGGAAAATTATTAGACAAGAGTCTTACCCTTGATGAACTAGTCTTCTTCTTCTTTGAAAATCTAACAAAGGATGTTTGTCTTAAAAGTGCTTATTCTCTCAAACCAATAAGTTTCGTTGTATTGGAAGTTGTTGGTGTTTTGAACAAGTGATAAATGACTAGCAATCTTCTTCTATTTATAGGAAACACAAGGTTAGGGCATAATAGACATTAGAACATCCCACATCCTTAACTAACCTCCTTACTATTCATTTGCTTAATAATTAAGTATACTTGTTAGCCACACTAATTACTTAGACAACACAAAACATATCCAATGTTTGGCCATAACACAAAGTACTTGGTCACCAAGATAACCCATATTAACCTTGGTTGCTCCATGGATCAAGCCTAACCCATTGGATCATTACATTGAGCTTAAGTTAACTAACTTAGCTTATTCCTATTGGGCTTGCATTACTTTACTTGGGCATCATATAAACCAATACTTGGCTAAACCTTTCCATAACTTGGGCTTGCCCCTTAATTCTCATTGAAGTTGCACTTCATACAAGATCCCCCATTCCATTCCCTTTTGTCTTTAATCATTAACATTCTTAATTTAAGTCCGCATGCAAAATATTACGTTTTCCATACTTAGATTATTATTACATAATCCACCTCACCTCAATATTATAACGTTACGTATTTCTCGGAAGTTCAAAAATAATTCCCGAGCAGAAATCGATGAATAGTGTTTTTTGGAAAATTTCTCGGAAAACTCTTATTTTTGTCTTGGAAATTCAAACACTTTAATTCTCTCTCATTGTTAAAATACTACGTCGTTCCGACGTTTCTAGGTTGTAGAACGATATTCATCTTACTAACACATAATAATAACAAATAATATTACTTTATTCATTAATTTATTAAAAAATTTATTTTACAAAGGATCTAAATTTCTCGGTCATTACATTCTTCCCCCCTTATAAAGATTCTGTCCCCAGAATCTCGTCTCTCATTACTCAAACAACTGAGGGTAATCATTCTTTATCTTTTCTTCCAATTCTCACGCTGCTTCTTCTGCATCGTAGTGCTTCCATATCACCTTCACTAAAGGTATAACTTTATTTCGCAAAACTTGTTCTTTCCTATCGATAATTTGATCGGCGTCTCTTTGTACGTTAAGTTTTTCTCGATATGAATAGGCTCATATTCTATCACATGCTTATAATCCGGCTTATAAGGACGCAATACCGATACATGAAACACATTATGTATTTGTTCTAGGTCTAGAGGTAATGCTATCATATAAGCTACCTCACCTACCTGTTTTAACACTTCAAAAGGTCCTATAAACCTCGGACTTAACTTTCCCTTCTTTCTAAAGCGTATCTTTCCTTTCTAGGGAGATACCTTTAGAAATACATAAGAGCCTACTTCAAACTCCCTATTTTCTCGATGCAAGTTCATATACTTCTTTTGTCTGTCTTGAGCTGCAATGAGACGCATTCGTATCAGCTTCACCATATCCTCTGTTTGCTGCACCAATTCTGGCCCTAGCATTCGGCGTTCTACCACTTCATCCCAATACAATAGTGTTATGCACTTCCTCCCATACAAAGCTTCGTAAGAAGTCATACCTATGCTTGCATGATAACTATTGTTATATGCAAACTCTACTAACGGTAGATGATCATCCCAACTTCCCTTGAAATCCATAATGCAAGATCTTAACATATCTTCTAGCGTTTGAATTTTTCTCTCACTCTGTCCATCAATTTGTGAATGAAATGCCGTACTCAGCCTCAACTGCGTTCCCAACTGCTCTTGTAGACTCCTTCAAAATTTTGATGTGAATCGTGGGTTACGATCTGACACAATCGATACTGGAGCTCCATGTCAAGAAATTATTTCCTTAACATAAAGTCTAGCTAACTTGTCTAAGTTATACTTGACTTTAATTGGCAAAAAGTGAGCCGACTTTGTCAATAGATCCAATATTACCCAAATCGCGTCATACCTTTTCGTTGTAGTCGGATGTCCCACCACAAAATCCATCGTGATATTCTCCCACTTCCACTCTGGAATTTCAAATGACTGTAACAAGCCACTTGTTCGTTGATGTTCGACCTTAATTTTCTAGCAAGTCAAGCACTTACTCACATACTCAGCTATTTCTCTCTTCATGTTCGACCACCAAAAACTCTATCGAAGGTCTTGATACATCTTAGTACTACCAGGATGAATCGAAAACCTCGAACTATGAGCTTCTTGTAATACCTACTCTTTTAATTCTGTCTAATTCAGAACCCAAATTCTTCCTTCAAATCTTAATAATCCCTCATTATCAAGACTGTACTTAGTATCTTTTTCATGGGTTAGCCGCTCCTTTATCTGGTCACACTCATCAGTTTTGAGTTGTACCTCCTTAACTCTCTCTACGATGGTAGATTGCATCTCCGTCGCAAACAATATTTTTCTTTATTCACTTGAAAACTTCAATTCTAATTCCATCCTTGCCACCTCTGTTAATAACTCAATTTGAGCCGTTAACATAGATAACTACTCCCGACCCTTCCTACTTAAGGCGTCGACAACTAAATTGGCTTTTCCAGGGTGATACAGAATTTTACAATCGTAATCCTTTATCAACTCCAACCATCTCCTTTGCCTCATATTCAAGTCCTTCTATGTGAAGATATATTTTAGACTCTTGTGGTCCGTATATATCTCACACTTTTATCCATAAAGATAATGTCTCCATATCTTTAGCGCAAAAACTACTGTGGCCAGTTCCAGATCATGAGTAGGGTAATCTTTCTCATAATCCTTCAATTACCTTGATGTATACATAATGACCTTGCTATGCTGCATGAGCATAAAACCAAGTCCTCTATGCGAAGCATCGCAATAAACTATGAAATTTCTTGTGTCATCGGGTAATGACAAAATAGGCGCTTCACTCAACCTCTTCTTCAGTTCTTGAAAACTGTCCTCGCATTTATTAGTCCACGCGTATTTCATCTTCCTTATCAAGTTAGTCAACGGAGTAGCTATCTTTGAAAATTCCTGGATGAATATCTGATAGTAACCCGCTAACCCTAGGAAACTCCGCACATCCGTCGGCATTTTCGGTTGTTCCCAATTCATCACGGCTTCCACCTTTGCTGAATCTACTGAAATCCCCTCATGGTTAATAACATGACCTAAAAACTATACCTTTTCCAACAAAAATTTACACTTAGTTAACTTCGCATACAACTGCTCTTTCCTTAGTGTTTCCAATACTAACCTTAGGTATTCAGCATGATATTCTGGCATCTTAGAATAGACTAGAATATCATCGATAAACACTACGATGAACTTGTCCAAATATTGTTTGAACACTCTGTTCATCATATCCATAAATGTAGCTGGTGCATTAGTCAACCCAAATAACATCACCAGAAACTCGTAATGACCATAACGAGTCATGAATGCTATCTTTTGTACATTCCTCCTTCCTAACCTTTAACTGATGATACCCCGTTCTTAAATCCATTTTAGAAAAATACTTAGCCCCTTTCAACTGATCGAAGAGATCATCGATCCTGGGCAATGGGTATTTATTCTTTATCATTAACTTGTTCAACTCCCTGTAGTCGATACAAAGTCTCAACAATTCATCCTTCTTCTTAATAAACAATACCGGTGCTCTCCACGGTGAAAAACTTAGTTGAATGTACTTCATGCCCAACAGTTCTTGTAACTGCACCATCAACTCCTTCATCTCCATTGGCTCCATATGATACGGTGCCCTGGAAACTGGAGCCGCTCCTAGCACGATGTCTATTACGAACTCAGTCTCCCTATCTGACGAAAGACCCGACAATTCACTCGAAAATACATCAGCAAATTCACTAACTATAGGTATTTGTTCCATGGTTGCTACCACTCTCTGGGTATCAACAACATGACATAGGTAACTTACACATCCCTTTCTCAATAATTTCCTAGTTTGTGTTATGGTTAGATAACACGAATGACCCGACGATCTATTCCCATAAAATACTACCTGTGGTTGTTTTAACGTTCTAAGGTTCACACATTTCTTCTGACAAACTATAATTGCCCCATGGTTAACTAACCAATCCATTCTGAGAATTACATCGAATTCTCCTAACTTTATCGGTGTCAAATCTACCGATAATTTATAACCTCGTATATCTACGCAACAACTCCTGTGAACATCTTCAACAGGAATTATTTCTTCGTTTGTTACCTTAATATTTAAAGGTATAGGCAACTTTTCTGGAAGTAATCCTAATCGTCTAGCAAAATCACATGCTATAAACGAACAAATAGCACCCGAATCAAACAACACGGAAACATTGATGTCGTTTATCAAAATAATACTTGTGACAACTTCCCCTGGTGCAACCGCATCTTGGATTGTCATGTTAAAGGTACGGCCCATCGGCCTACCCGGCTGCGCTGGACCACTAATAGCTAACTTACCGCTATTAGTGCCTTGATTCCCATTCGTCCCCTTCTTTGGGCAGTTCTTTGCCATTTGGTCAGTTGACCCACACACAAAGCATCTGTGGTTCTTCTTTAGACTTGGACAGTTAGGCGAGATATGCCCTTCCTGTCCACAATTATAGCATACGGCCTTCCCCTTGAGACAGACTCCTAAGTTAGTCTTCCCACAGGTCTTGCAGGCCTCCATCCTCCTCTTTGGGTCTCCTTGCTTCACTCTGGTATTCCTAAAGCTGAACATTTTCCTCTTCTGTCCCTCGTCACTACCGCTAGCTCCTTCGACCTTCACTCCCCATCCATTTTCCCCTTGTTCTTTTTATCTTTGTGGTACTGGCTCAACCCCTCACTACCACCTTTGGCGATTGTCGGCTTTTCTAAAATAGTCCCAAATGAAGTACTTTGGAACACAAAAATATAATTATAGAGCCAGGGTTTCAAGCTCTGCTCAAACCGTCGCGCCTTCCTAACCTCTGTATCCACTTGGTGTGGAGCGAACCTTGTCAGTTCATTAAACTTGGCGGCGTATTGGGGAACCGTTATGTCCCCTTGTTTTATTTCGAGAAACATCATCTCCATCCTTCCCTGCATGCTCGTGGGAAATTAGTTCTCAAAGAATATCTCCTTAAACCTCACCCACGTTAGATCCTCGATCCTGGCCCTAGCCCAATTGGCTTCCCACCAAAAGTTGGCCTCTCCCTTCATCATATAGGTTGCAAAGGCAACCTTCTGGGCCTCGTTAACATTTGCTATCACAAATTCCTTCTCTATTTCTTTCACCCACATTTGGGCTTCGATAGGGTCTGTAGTTCCTTTGAACTTTGACGGACCAACACTCTTAAAATCCTTAAAGGTAGTAGCTCGTGTTACTCCTAGATTTACGGGGATATTAGCCCCATTTCTATTAAATGCGGCTATTAAAAGATTAACAAACTCCTGCATAGGGTTAACCGGACCTCCCTTCGGTTGATTTACTTATCTCCTTGGTTACGTTGTAATCTTCTTGTGGCATTTTGCTGATACAATAAATAATACATTTCATTATTATTCCTTTCTTTATTAATTAGTTATTATTCAATATTAAACAATAACTTCAACATCCATTGCTCATTATGTTCCATAAAAAGGCTTATATTCATTCATTCATTGTAGTATAATACTACATTGGTTACATTTCTCAGCCTAAGCTGATTACATTACTTTCCCGCTATTGCTTTCCAAAAATTGGGATTTACAATAGACTACCCTTTGTTATACAAAAGAGGGTTTTACGTCACTACTAGATATAAAATAATTTCATACCTACACTACTCTATCCACTAATAGATTACATCTTCCTCAAGGCATTATCAAAATCTGCCTTGGCCAAACCGGCAATAATATCACGGCTGATAGTATGCGGCGTCTACCCCGCCTTTACGGGATAACCAACTACTTGCTGCTAGAAATCTGTATGAGAACTCATATGAATATAGAACATTCTCCCTATCTTCTTCTATTTGGTCTTTAGCTCCTCCTTGAGCTCAAAAACCCCAGTTTCAGATCATGGACTCTATCCTTGGCCAAAATCCTCTCATCATGCTCCTGTTCCCACATGGACTCCACATCAGTCTTATCCTCTATAATAGCCTGGAGCTCTGCCTTCTGCTCCTTAACCTCCTGACAGTAATGGATATTTCTATCCAACACTGGCATAAATAATGACATCATTGACTCCCCAGGCGCCATCTCTGCTGCTATTGCTACCTGGTTGAAGGACACTACCTCCACCTCCTCTTCTATCATGTCGTTGAACACGGACATGAGATCGGGATCCTCTGAGTCTCCAGACTCAATAACAACTATCTCGGGCTCTTCTGCTATGGGATTAGGTATAACCTCTATTTGGTTAACCGATTCCTCACTAACTGCCTGTCCATCTAAATGCATTCCATTTACTCCTAACATCTACACAAAACAATTAATTTGATTAGTACACGTCAGTAGAATAATAAAAACACATAACTTGTTCATAATACATTTTTATAAGGTTATTTTCTTCTTTTACTTCCTTGACTTCTCTTAAGGTTATGACTTAAGGTTTTTAATCCCCCTTAAAGTTTATAACCTAATGCTTTGATACCAACCTGTGATGCCTCCAAATACGGGTATCTTACAACTCGACAAATGGTGCTACACGGTACTACCATTCACACACACATTTAATTGAAAAGCCTCAATAGAACGAATATATCTTTTATATATTCAAAATAATATTAACATTCCTCCAGGTTCTTTATAACCATTACACTTGTTCTTGTCATAATATCAAATATATTACAATCATTCACCCTATACTATTACATAAGTATTCTACGGGTTCATCTTCGCCTTGCCCTTATCCTTGTTGGAGCCTTCAGTCCGTTCGATCTTAGCTTTATTCATATGGTTCAAGCAAGAGTGAGCATGACTAGCTCAGCAAGTACAATAATTCTAATAAACAACATGCTTGAAACATAGGAATCATATATCTTCAATAAATGAAAAATAGTTACGAAGTACTATTGATAATTCAAAATAACACTTTTTTTTTCTTCAAAACGTTTTACAACAACAATATTCAGTAAAACATCAATTTCGGTCCAAGACCTTGAGCATTTCATAAGTTCTTTGAAAAAGGACATCCCGACACAAAGTCCATAAATTTGACATTTCTTACGAGCAGGTCTAGGTGATCAGCCTATAGTACTCTATGTTGATTAACACTACATCCATTAAACGTATGTACGTTTAAGTTGTGGCAACCTCACGTGCCTGCCGTTTGATGACAAAACGTTTTTACCATACTCAGTCTTCATTTGAAAACCACACTAATATAACTTGGTAAACATTGACCATGCTTTAATAGAAACATAATATAAGTCTAGCCGAAAGAGTTGGCTTGGACTTTATTATACAATACTTTATGTGTAAGAATACATGAATTACAAAGCTTGTCCAGATTGAACTGGAACAAGGGTTAGAATACTTACCTTTAGCATCTGCTATAGTTATAACACGTTCTTGTTTAAGTCTTTAAGTCTCTAAAGTAAATGATAACATCACATAATACATTAGGTCATGAATGAACATACATGGTTCCTAATGAATCTTACCCTTCTTCTTAATCTAATTATGACTTAGATTTGTTATTATTGGTTCTGACTTTTCATTACATCATTGATACCTTCACATTACGTTCTTGTTTGATTACTTATCTTCAATCTTTAGGTAACATAATTAAGGTTTAACAATGTCTTAAACCATGTTCATCAAGCTTTAGTTCATTACTAATGAGTTACCATTCAGTTTGTACTTGTAAACTTTCTTCTCTGTTGGAACCCTAGGGCTTTAGTTAATAACGTGACCCGAACCACGTTATTAAATTAGAACTAGACGAGATAGCATAAGATTTAACGTATGAGGAGATACATGAAGGATCGTATTCAACACTCAAAGGTTATACCTCAAGAGTTAGAATCTGAAATGAAGTCAAGGTATCCTCATCTCTTCGGCATACCAGGTACGTACGTAAATTTTGAGGCGAAATTTCATAAGGAGGGGAGATTGAGACCCCAAAATTTATGAATAAAGATTTAAATTTCTCGAAATATTTTTTTGAATATTATGGTGTGGATTTGATATAATGTTATAGTTGTGGGTAATATTTATAAATTTTACAAAGTAAGCAAGTTGTTATATAATATTCAATTGGTCGGGGAATATTCTTTTTGTTGGGGAATATTCGTACAACGGCACAATCATTGGTGGACCCCACAACAGAATTATTGTCGGATTGAGAAAACGACAAAATTATTTTATGAAAATAACGGCGAAAGTTTTATTGTTAACTATTGAAACACTCGGTGTTAAAAGTACAGTAATACGCGTGGTTGCATAGTAGCACACGGTATTGATTATTGATGCTTACGTGAGAAGTCACTCAGTTTTGTTTAATTATTGCTACAGTAATTGTTGTATAGTATCTCACGTTATTTGATTCAATTATTGTCGATATTTTATATATTATTAAATCAATAATTGATATGACAAAGTTATTAATATTATTATTTTCAATATTAACGATGTCTAGAAGTTCTGCCAAGGAGATGTTTGGTCACCTAATTGTGCGCCAATAGGGAGAAATCCTTATTGGAAATCCCCCTCTTTTCTGGGAACGACCTTATTGATTAATATTGTGAATTATAATAATGACGATAAATGTTGTTAAATATATTGAGGTGTAATTTTATGAAGTCATAGAAGTTTATATATATATATATATAAATTTTTTTATTAGTATTATTAATGTAATAAAACAGAAAAACTTTTTATATAAAACAGAATACTTTTATAAAGTTATTTGTTTTAGTAGACTATAAATAGAATATATTATATTCTATTATGCATAGTATTTTCCATAGTAAAATCTTTCTATATAAAACATAATACTTTTATAAAGTTATATATTTTATTAGACAATAATTAGAATATATTATATTTTATTATACATAGTGTTTGCATAGTGCATGCATAGTATTTTCATAGTAAAATCTTTTTATATAAAATAGAATACTTTTATAAAGTCATTTTTTTATTAGATAATAATTAGAATATGTTATATTTTATTATGCATAGTATTTGCATAGTGCCTGGATAGTGTTTGCATAGTAAAATCTTTTTATATAAAACAGAATACTTTTATAAAGTTATTTATTTTATTAGACTATAAATAGAATATATTATATTTAATTTAAAAGATTTTTTTTATTAGAATATTTTATTAATACTGCATAGTAAATTAATATGGACCGTCCGTTTAAAAGTAAATCAATTTGGACCGTTCATGAATTAGTTATTATTCAGTCCATTCTCCTATAAATAGAAGCTCGTTCCTTCATTATTTCTTACGAATTCACTGAAACTCTAGATAGAGAAACTATAGAGAGAAAGAAGAAAAGTATTCTACTACTTCACTACTCCTATATCCAATTCCTTCTAAGATAAGGGATATTATTTGTTGTACTCGTAAGGGGTATTATTTCTTTTGTATTCATGAAGAGAACTTCTGTTATTCCATTCTTTTTTATTCTGTTGGAATAACCTATATACGCGGACTACCCTATACATGGTGAAATTATTTTGTTATTCCATTCTTTATTATTATGTTGGAATAACATGTCTATGCGAAGTACCGCATACATGGTAAAATTCTTCTGTTATTTCATTCTTTATTATTCTGTTGGAACATCCTGTCTGTGCGTTTACGCATGACTTGGTTCCATTATTTATTATTCTTTTGGAATATCATGTCTGTGCGTTTATGCATGACCTGATTCCATTATTTATTATTTTGTTGGAATATCATGTTTGTGCGTTTACGCATGACCTGGTTCTATTATTTATTATTTTGTTAGAATAACCTGTCTATGTGGATTACCACATGCATGTTGAATGATCCTTTGTATTCATTCCTTATTAAATTGTGGAAATAATCTGTCTACGTGGCTTACCGCATGGCAGGCGAAAATCCATTTGCAGTTTCGGAATTTTGTTGACCCTCAAAAATTCTGAAAAAATTTGAAATGATAATTTAATGAGTTTTCTATATTGTGTCCAAAGATGGCGGTTTTTGGATGTATAGATTAAGAGTTATGGATTTTATGGGAAAAAACTATTTTAAAAGTAATCTCTTATAACTCTTTGTGGTTAACTCCAAAATTGGTGAAATTTTTATTGGGAGTACATGTATATAACAGGAGTATACCCTGTAAATTTCAGAATATTTGGACAAAAGTATAATTTATGATAAATGTCTAAATATTCGGCAGTTTTGGCTATATAAAAAATAGTAAATGAATTTTAAATTTCTGAGGAAAATATATGTTCAATATGGGACTACACTCTCCTAAATCCCAGAAAAAAAATATTTTTGGGACTGATTTGGTATTTTTCATAAAAATGAACTAGTTATGAGTAAATGAATTAAATATGTTATGTGAAGTAACAAAATTAGAAAATAGGATTTTATGGCTTGGAAATCCTATATAGGGTATATGTAGATTTTTGATGAGGGATTTGATCATTGGTGATGAAATCTTATGAGTATGGCATTTTTGAATGATTAAATGCATTATTTGGTTAAGTGTAAATAATTGAAATAAATTGATTATAAGTTTAAGAAGTGATTAAAATATTGTTATAATATTAGATGATGAGTTTATTAAGTGATTGATAATATTTGGATAAATTTTAAATCTTTAATATTTATCCTTGTTTTCGTTGATTAATGCTTATATCATTGTCATCATTCTCATGCTTATATTATGATGAAAGTCATCTTTGGCTTAAGTGCATAGATGGACTTGGTGTGATTATGACTAGGGATTATTCGGTATAATCATGACCGTAAAATTACAAATGATGTGGTAAAAGTCCTCATTGGCCCGTATTGTATTAATGGACTGTTGTTGGCATGATCATGACCATTGATGAATAGACGAATATCCTTGGCCAGTAGTGCATGTATAATTTGTGGTTGTGAGATACTAATAAATATCCTTGGTCGTAGTGCAGGGATGATGTGAATTATTTATTAAGCTGAGTCTCAGCGATAAAAGTGATGAAAAACCTTTTAAATCATATGAAATAGTAGATATTATTCTCTACTTGACTCTTTTAATGGATTGTTTGTTCCTCTGCAGTTAAACTTGATGTTTGTTATATTTTATCAGTTTAACATTATGGAAGACTAATGATAATTTATTCTACATTATCTTAGTCATAATATTTCTTACTGGGCTAGTTGAGCTCACCCCTTTCTTTCACTGTTCTCTTCAGGAAATGAGAACGTAGCCAGGACTAGTCGGGGAACGGAGTGACAGTCCAGATGATAGTATTAGTAGTCCTCACTATTCTGTTAAATAGTGTGACAATAAATGTAATGAGGACTCCTTTTAGTATGGATATTGTCTAGATAGCAATATTCTTATTAAAACTCTCAATTTATGTTTTGTTATATTTTACATGACAGTTGTATTATTAAGTTGTATTTGTATTTTTGTACCATGTATTTGGCGACTCAAGATGGGTGATGTATACCTATTTTAGGGGAGTCACATATATGATGAAGGGAGAGGCCAACTTTTGGTGGGAAGCCAATCAGGCTAGGACCGAGATAGCGAATCTGACGTGGGAGAGGTTCAACGAGATATTCTTCGAGAACTATTTTCCCACGAGCATGCAAGGGAGGATGGAGATGCGGTTTCTCAAGTTGAAACAAGGGGATATGAAGGTTCCCCAATACGCAGCCAAGTCTAATGAACTGGCTAGGTTCGCTCCACACCAAGTGGATACCGAGGTTAGGAAGGTGCGACGGTTCGAGCAGGTCTTGAAACCCTGGCTCTATAACCGTATTTTTGTGTTCCAAAGTAATTCTTTTGGAACTATTTTAGAGAAGGCAATAATTGCCGAAGGTGGTAGTGAGCCTCTGAGTCAATACCATAAGGACAAGAAGATTAAAGGGAAAGTAGATGGGGGAGTAAAGATCGAAGGAGCCAGCGGTAGTGGCGAAGGACAAAAGCTGAAGAAGTTCAACTCTGGGAATACTGAAGTTAAGTTAAGAGATTTGAAGAGGAGAATGGAGGCCTGCAAGACTTGTGGGAAGACTCATTTGGGATTCTGTCTCAAGGGGAAGGCCGTCTATTATAACTGTGGACATGAAGGGCACATTGCGCTTAACTGTCCAAGTTCGAAGAAGAATCACAAGTGCTTTGTGTGTGGGTCAACTGACCACATGGCAAAGAACTGCCCGAAGAAGGGGATGAACGGGAATCAGGGAACTAATAGCAGTAAATTAGCTATTAGTGGACCAAGATGACAGTCCGTACCTTTAACATGACAGTCCAAGATGCAGTTGCATCAGGGGACGTCGTCGCAGGTATTATTCCGATCAACGACATAAATTCTTACGTGTTGTTTGATTCGAGTGCTACTTGTTTGTTTATAGCATGCGATTTTGCTAGACGATTAGGATTATTTCCCAAAAAGTTGCCTATACCTTTAAATATTAAGGTAGCAAACGAAGAAATAATTCTTGTGGAAGATGTTCATAGGAGTTTTTACGTAGATATACGGGGTTATAAATTATCGGTAGATCTAATACCGATAAAGTTAGGAGAATTCGACGTATTTCTCGGAATGGATTGGTTAGTGAACCATGGGGCAATTATAGATTGTCAAAAGAAATGTGTGAACATTAAATCGTTAAGATAACCTCAAGTAGTATTTTACGGGAATAGATCACCGGGATGTTCGTGTTGTCTAACCATGACACAAACTAGGAAATTATTGAGGAAGGGATGTGTAGGTTATCTGTGCCATGTTGTTGATACCCAGAGAATGGTAGCAAACATGGAACAAATACCGATAGTGAGAGAATTTTTTGATGTATTTTTGATTGAATTTTCAGGTCTTTCGCAGGATAGGGAGACAGAGTTTGTAATAGACATCGTGCCAGGAGCGACACCAGTTTCCAGGGCACCATATCGTATGGCGCCAGTGGAGATGATGGAGTTGATGGTGCAGTTGCAAGAACTATTGGACAGGAAGTACATTCAACAAAGTGTTTCGTCGTGGGGAGGACCGGTACTGTTTGTTAAAAAGAAGGACGGATCGTTAAGACTTTGTATCGACTATCGATAGTTGAACAAGTTAACGATAAATAATAAATACCCATTGCCCATGATCGATGATCTCTTTGATCAGTTGAAAGGGGCTAAGTATTTTTCTAAAATAGATTTGCAGACGGGGTATCACCAGTTGAAGGTTAGGAAGTAGGATGTACCAAAGACAACATTCAGGACTCATTATGGTCATTACGAGTTTCTGGTGATGTCATTTGGGTTGACAAATGCACCAGCTGCATTTATGAATATGATGAACAGAGTGTTCAAACAATATTTGGACAAGTTAGTCGTGGTGTTTATAGATGATATTCTAGTCTATTCTAAGACGCCAGAAGATCATGCTGAACACCTAAGATTAGTGTTGGAGACACTAAGAAAAGAGAAGTTGTACGCGAAATTCAATAAGTGTGAATTTTGATTGGAGAAGGTACAATTTTTAGGTCATGTTATTGACCATGAGGAGATTTCAGTAGATCCAGCGAAGGTGAAAGCCTTGATGAATTGGGAACAACCGAAAACGGCGACTGAGGTGCGGAGTTTCCTATGGGTTTGCGGGTTACTATCGAAGATTCATCCAGGATTTCTCAAAGATAGCTACTCTGTTGACTAACTTGACGAGGAAGGCGGTGAAATACACTTGGACTAACAAATGTGAGGACAGTTTTTAAGAACTGAAGAAGAGGTTGAGTGAAGCGCCTGTTTTGTCATTGCTTGATGACACGGGAAATTTTATATTTTATAGCGATGCTTCGAATAGAGGACTTGGTTGCGTTCTCATTCAGTATGGCAATGTCATTGCGTATGCATCTAGGCAGTTGAAGGATTATGAGAAAGTTTACCCTACTCATGATTTGGAACCGGCAGCAATAGTTTTTACTCTAAAGATATGGAGACATTATCTTTATGAAAAAAAATGTGAGATATACACGGACCACAAGAGTCTAAAATATATCTTCACACAGAAGGAGTTGAATATGAGGCAGAGGAGATGGTTGGAGTAATTAAAGGATTACGACTGTGAAATCCTGTATCACCCTTAAAAAGCTAATGCAGTTGCCGACGCCTTAAGTAGGACGGGTCGGGAAAAGTTATCTTTGTTAACGGCTCAAACTGAGTTAATAACAGAGATGGCTAGGATGGAGTTGGAAGTGAAGCTGCCAAGTGAAGTAGGACAAATGCTGTTTACAACGGAGATGCAATCTACCATCGTAGAGAGAATTAAGTCGGTACAACTCAAAACTGATGAGTATGACCGAGTAAAGGAGCGGTTAACCAATGGAAAAGAGACTAAGTACAGTCTTGATAACGAGGGATTATTAAGATTTGAAGGAAGAATTTGGGTTCCAAATGAGATGGAATTAAAGGAGCGGGTGTTACAAGAGGCTTATAGTTCGAGGTTTTTGATTCATCCTGGTAGTACTAAGATGTATCAAGACCTTCGAAAGAGTTTTTGGTTGCCAAACATGAAAAGAGGGATAGCAGAGTACGTAAGTAGGTTATTGACTTGCCAGAAAGTTAAGGCCGAACATCAACGGCCATGTGACTTTTTATAGTCATTGGAAATTCCGGAGTGGAAGTGGGAAAATATCACGATGGATTTTGTGGTGTGACTTCCGACTACTCAGAAAGGGTATGATGTAATTTGGGTAATAGTGGACCGGTTGACAAAGTCAGCTCACTTTTTGCCAATTAGGGTCAAGTATAACTTAGACCGGTTAGCTAGACTCTATATTAAGGAAATAATTTCCAGACATGGAGTACCAGTATCGATTGTGTCAGATCATGATCCACGATTCACATCGAATTTTTGGAGGAGTCTACAAGAGCAGTTAAGAACGCAGTTGAAGCTGAGTACGGCATATCATCCATAAATGGATGGACAGAGCAAGAGAACAATTCAGACGTTAGAAGATATGCTAAGATCACGCGTTATGAATTTCAAGGGTAGTTGGGATGATCATCTACCATTAGTGGAGTTTGCGTATAAAAATAGCTATCACGCAAGCATAAGTATGCCACCATATGAAGCTTTGTATGGGAGGAAATGCAGAACGCCACTGTATTGGGATGAGGTAGGAGAATGCCGAATGTTGGGACCATAATTGGTGCAGCAAACAGCGGGCCATTATTAAACTGATACAGATGTGTTTGGTAGCAGCTCAAGACAGACATAAGAAGTTTACGGATTCGCATACAGAGAATAGAGAATTTGAAGTAAGTTCGTATGTATTTCTAAAAATATCTCCTTGGAAAGGAAAGATACATTTCGGAAAGAAGGGAAAGTTAAGTCCGAGGTTTATATGACCTTTTGAGGTATTAAAACGGGTGGGTGAGGTAGCATATATGATAGCATTACCTCTAGACCTAGAACGAATACGTAATGTATTTCACGTATCGGTATTACTTCTTTATAAACCCAATTATAAGCACGTGATAGAATATGAACCTATTCGTATCGAGAAGGACTTAACGTACGAGAAAACGCCGATTCAAATTATCGATAGAAAATAACAAGTTCTGCGGAATAAAGTCATACCTTCCGTGAAGGTGATATGGAAGAACCACGATGCAGAAAAAGCAACATGGGAGTTAGAAGAAATGATGAAAAAGAATTACTCTCAATTATTTGTGTAATTTTTTTTATATAACGAGATTCTGGAGACAGAATCCTTACAAGGGGGAGAGAGTGTAACGCCCTGGAAAATCGAACCTTTGTAAATACTTTTAATAATGAATAAAATAATATTATTTATTATTACTACGTATTGATAAGATGAATGTCGTTCTATAACCTAGAAATGTTGGAATGCCGTAGTATTTTAATTACGTGGATGAATTTCTAAGACAAAAATAAAAGCTTTTCGAGAAATTTTCTGAAAAACACTATTCATCGATTTCTGCTCGGGAATTATTTTTGAACTTCCGAGAAATACGTAACGTTATAATATAAATATGAGATGGATTATGTAGTATCCCCGAATCCAGGTCCCAAATCACCTCGGATCCGGTATACTATTTCTATAACTATTTGCGAAAGATATAAACATAAATTGTTTATACAATACATTACACACTATTCCCCAAGGTCGAGTAACCTTAACTTAATACATATTTCATAAAATATATATTACACAACAATATTTATCAAATACGCTATTACAAACTAGCTGCACTTTATATCCAAAGCTGAACTTGGCTTTAATCGTTTCCTGTATCCAAAAGCATTCGCCTTATCTGCAATGTTTTATCATGATATAGCAAAGGTGAGCATGAAAGTTGCCCAGTAAGTTTAAGTACAATAATATAACGATATATCATGATTGAAGAGTTTGAATAATTGGCTGGCTATAATTCAACAATATAATTGTGAACTAGCAAGAACAAAGTTTTGACTGAACAAGTATTTTACATGAACAAACATTTCTGAACCAACTGGTAATGAAGGTGATCAGCCTTTCATACCTGACTTATACATGTAATATGTACAGAGTACAAATTTCATGGCAATCAGCAATGATTAACCATAAGCTTGAAGAAACTACTCTTATTAGAGTTAAGTAAAAGAAAACTTGCCTTAACCGTTGATTACCGCAACGCAATTTAAGAACGCTTTACCCCGAAGACCTAATATTAGTAATATAGATTTCCAATAATTAGAATAATATCATCACAGTATAATAATGTTATATTTATATCCACAGAATAACCTAAACACATTACCACATAATCCTATCAGTCTATACAGCACATAAGACATAACATCAAGTCAAACTATTTCAGTCTGACTTGAAACCGACACAATTCTATCATCCCGAAGGTTTAGTCGGACAAAAATCGAGTTTAAGTTCAATTAAACTCTGTCTAACCACTTAACCATTATCACAGATAATTATATTATCAGACAAAACATTTTTCCTAGGCTCGTAAAAATTTTCGGATAACTATTACCATTTATCAACATTTTTCAATCATTAAAACCGTATTTAAATGAATTAAATACAACATAATACCTTAATCATTAATATTTATTTACATATAAAATATTAATGAAAATCATAACATAATATTATATTATAATATTTCAAAATATTTTTAATACCTTAAAATCATAATTATATGATTTTTAAACATTTAAATCCATTATCCGTTAATTAATATTAATATTAAAATATTAATAGTTTCATGACTAAATATCAAAAGTTATATTTTATAACTTAAAATATTTTTATAACACTTAAATCATTTTTATATGATTTTTAAATCATTATTTCTAATTTTCCATAATTTATTTAATATATTTATTATATAAACTAATTACCATTAATAATAAATTATTAATGAAATTCATCACAAAATATCAAAAGTCATCAAAAATAACTTAAAATATTTTCTTATACCATAATATTATTTTTCATGATTTTTTATGAATTAAAACCATTTTTAAATAATTTATTTAACATTATAATTAAATAAATAAATACCTTTTATATTCCAAAAATATTAAATATTTTTGAAATATTCCCAAAATATTTAAAAACTATTTTTCAGAATTTAAAATAATTTTTCAGAATTTATTATGTATTTTTTAATAATTAAAAACCAATTTTTCTAATTTTTAATCATTTTCTGCATTTTCTGAAAATAAGCGTCGCTAAAGGGGCCCTATAGCGACAGAACCGTCGCTATAGGTGTTCTTCACCCTCAAGAACACTGACAAGGCTGCGTGCGATGGGGCTGGTTTGACCTGCTATAACTTTGTGTGTAATCAGTTTCTGAACCATATTAAACCGGGAATGTATAGCTAAAATGTAATACTACAACTAGAAATCATCAACTTGGTCATAACACAAACACACAAGGAGATCTGATCTCCCAAAGTTTCTGTCAGACGTCACCTGGGTTTTCCAGAAACCTAGGCAGTTCGAGGGTCCAGTTTCATGCTCGATTATTTTGATGTTACGATCATCAAACCAGTGGTTTCGTGGTTTATATCTTTAGTACACGTACCAAGGAACAATTTCATAACAACAACTCAGTCTATAAACAACTAAATCACCAGATATGATCTGGTCAAACCCTGTCAGAATTCATGCAAAAACCATTTCTGGAATTTTCCAGAATTTCAAGTTATGGTCGAGAGGTCTACTTTGACCTATTGTATTAATCATCCTGTTAACTGTTTATGGAATATTATGGCATTTAATTAGAGTAATATAACATACTATAATCTAGTTACAACAACATTAACAAACATCAACGTATCTGACAAACCCAGACCTTCAAAATTCTTGTCAGACGCTCATTACCACTTTTTGGGTTTACCCAGAAAGTTCATGGTCATGCCCGGTCAACGGGTTTTGACTCATAATAACTCCCGATCTACAACAGATATGGACTTGATTCTTTTTGCATCTTAAATACCACATAGCAGACTACATGTTAAAAGCTTTAAACATCAAAAACACTTAATACACACGGATCTATGGTGTCTGACATATGGCTGTCAGACGAAAATTTTTCCATTTTCCAGATTTCAATAATCACCAAAATCGTGCATCTAGATGTTATAGATCCTTGATCTATCAACCCAGATCACTTATAAACACCATATTACATAACTTTAACAAATCAATTTCATCAATTATCAAAGAATCATAGGATTTCTAGATTTTGGGATTTTATACCTTTTGAGCTTTGATTTTTGATTCTAACTTTTTGATCTGTTTCTGGTACACGTGGGGCTTGATTTAGACTGAAATAATAATCGAATTTCGTGGGTTTGGTGAGAGAGGGAGTTGGTGAGAGCAAAATTTGCAAAATAACTAAGTTATGGATTTTTTTTTCTCTCTCTAAACTATTATATAATGCTTGATTCATTGCATGTTGCTTAGCTAGCTACTATCATAGGCTGATTTGCTGTCACAAGGAGTGGTTGTAGTTGTTGAGCAACCAAAAATTTAGCAAGATTCGCAAACAATCTAATATAAAATGTGATATAAGGGCATTTTGGTCATTTTGCTTCCCAATTCAATTCTAAAATTGTCATTTCCTTAATTTCTAGAATTTATATTTGATGAAACCCTTAGGTTTTAGGGTTTAACCCTTTAATATTTAGCAACTTGGATTTTCAAAAAATTTCTAATTAAATTTAAAATAGAAAATTTTGATTTCTAAATTATAATTAGGGCTTCCTAATTATATCATAATTTTCTAATCATGTATCAATCTTGCTAATTAGGACTAATTTATCCTAATTAAAATTGCTAATTTAGCACTTAGGGCCACAATTGCACATTAGGTTTCAAAACCATATTTTAGGGTTTTAAATAGAAAAATAATATTTCAATTTTAAAATTTTAGATTTTTAGATTAGGGTTTCTAATAACTTGACAATTAGGATTTATATTTCCTAATTAACATTGCTAATATAGCAATTAAATCCACCACTGAACAATTAGGGTTCAAAATTGTCATTAAGGTTTTCAACCCACAAATTAGGGTTTACAATAGAAAATAATTTTCTAAAATAGAAATTAAATATTCGTAATTAGATTAGAGTTTTCTAATTACTCATAAATTGAAATAATTAGGATTAGGGTTTCCTAATTAGCATTGCTAATTTTAGCAATTAAATTCATAATTGAGCATTAGGGTTTCTGACGAAACAATTTGGGTTCCAAAAATTGGAAATTAGAGTTTGCTAATTAATTAAGCTTTACCCTAATTAGACTTATAATTAATAGCACTAAAGCATTAAAATTCTCCGTTATATTTCCAGATTAAGCTTTCATTTTATCAGAATCTAAAATTAGGGTTTTCAGATCTGGTATTAGGGTTTTCAAATAATCAATTAAGATTTTAGATAATTCATTAGGGTTTTCCCTAATTAATTTAATATTAATGACGTTTAACATTGCATTCCCAATCTAGGGTTTTCAATATCCGATTTAGGATTTCGGATTTCCCAGAACTGAAACTATGGTTTCCAGAACCGATTTCTAGGGTTTCTTATTAGACGTTATGATTTTCTAACTGAACGTTGATGTTCTTAAAATATACTTAGGGTTTGACACATATATAATTAATCTGGTCAACCCTTAAACCTTAACCATATTCTGAGCACATACATAACCATAAACACAAAACATATTCTCATAAATTCTTAATCCTGAATAATTCACCTATTTCCTTTACCGAATTTTGAAATCCTAAAAATTCAATCCTAATAATATCAAACACATAAACTTATTTTCTGTCTAGGTCTATTATTTGACCTTAAATCAATCATTTCAGATTTTTATAAATTGTCTAATTTCTCGGGTTGTCACAGATTATGTAATAATAATCTACGTATGGAAAACGTAATATTTCGTACACGGACTTAATTGGAGAACGTTAGTAATATTAAGCATTAAGAAAAGAATGTTTTAATCATATAATGCGTAGGCATAGTGCGAGTAATTGAACGTAAGTATGATATGACGTATTATACGAGTATGTATGAAGAATGGAATAACGTATATTACGAATTAGTATACGAGCTAGCATACGAGAATTATACGTGATATATTTATGTCAAGGTTCTTAATTAAAGGGAATGGACTTGTAAGATTATTAGTATAATGGTAGAAGTCCAATAGAAAGTGATACTCAAGCCCAAGTGTTTGATATGTCATGAGTCCAAACTATTGTAGTATAATCCCAACAAGAAATTATCTAGATTAATTAAGCAAGCCTAATGAATTGGCCATGATCTATGGAGCAAACCAAGTGAGATGTGGGTAGACTTGATGGGTAAACATTTTAAGTGGTGAGCAAGTGTTGTGATGACCAAGTATTAGAAGTGGATAGCAAGTAGACTTGGTTGTTAAGTAATGAATACTAAGGAGGTGAGATTAAGGTGGTTAATTAAGGAGGTGCAATGCCTAATTGACCATAATGCCCTCACTTTGGATAGCATATAAATAGGAGAGTTCGTTGATCATTTCTCATTGTTCAACTTTCATCCAAAATAAAGTAACTTATTGGTTAGAGAGAATAAGCACTTTTAAAGCCAAATCAACATTTTGCAAGATTTCTAAGAAGAAGACTTTAGTCATCAAAGGTAAATGATCTTATGATCTATTATTCTATCTCTACCATAATAAGATTGATAGAGAAGTGTGATTGTATGCCAAGAACCTATAAGAAGTCATTGATGAATGAACTTAAGTCGAATAAGTTGAATAAGCAACTTGAACCTAAATAAGTTAATAAACTTGTGAAGAACTTGTCATATGTTTGTCATATGATGTTAGTATGTTCAATATAGTATGACAACATTGATTGATGGACTTAAGTTCATAGTAAGTCATAAGCATGAGAATTATAGTTCATAAGTTAAATAAGTCATTGACTTATAAAGATAAGTCAAAACCTACTTTGATGATAAGTTGGTGTAATAAGATACTCAAAATGTTCATGTGAAGATTAAAATCCATTTTGAATCATTAGTAATGAGGTTTTGCCGGAATTCACACGATTAGACGATAATTGTCGAATTCATGAAATTCTCGGAATGGAAGTCGTATTTTGTGTTTGAAGTCAGAAACATTGGTTTTCAAATGGAGACACATCATATTTGGCATTATAGAGTCGCGGACTCGAAAAAAAACCAAATTCCGAATTAGAACAAAGAAACGAGCGTTGAACGTTCACGAACGTTTATCGTTTTTGTTAAAAATGAACTAATAGGTGAAATTTTAGCAAACAAAGTCAAATAGATAAAATTCTTGCACGAATACATAGAGTATGTAATTTGTGAACCGTAGGCTTTTGAACGAGCCAATTCGGACTTATAACGAAGAAGTTATGGGTCCGAGAGTTTCGCTAAATTTGCAAAAGCTGTAAATTTTCTAAGGCCGCGGCGCCAACCCAAGGCCAAATGGTGGCACTGCAGTGCCGGGCACAGTGTCATTACCTATTATAGAGTGGCGTTGCGGTGCGTGAAGGAGAGTTATATATGGCGTCGTGGCGTCAGTCCTAGGGTTTCGACAGATAAGAATGTTTACAAGTATAGAATAAAAGATAACTCATTAGCAATGAACTAAGGTGTGAATATAATATTGTTAAGGCATTGTTAGACACTTAATGTATGATGATTAAAGTTTAATAATCAATTGAAGATGAACGTAATGAGAATGATGTAATGAAAAGTCGGAACCAGTAAATAACAAATTTAAGTCAGGATTTAGATTGAGATGAAGGGAAAGATATAATAGTATGCATACTTGATTATATGTGACCTAATATTGTACGTTATATGATCATGTATTGTAGAGACTTAGAGACTTAAAGTGTACGTGTGATAATCATTAAGCAGACACTAAAGGCAAGTATTCTAACCCTTGTTTCAGTTCAGTATGGACAAGCTTTGTGATTCATGTATTCTTTCGTATAACGTCTTGAATGATGAAGTCAAAGCCAATTCTTTCGGCTAGACTTATATTATGATTCTGTCAAGCATGATTAATGTTTACCGAGCTATATTGGTGTTGTTTTCAATCAAAGACCGAGTATGCTAAAAATGTTTTTATCATTTAACGACAGGCACATGAGGTTGCCACAACTTAAATGTATACACGTTTAATGAATGTAGTGTTGATCAACATAGAGTACTATAGGCTGATCACCTAGACATGCTCGTAAGTAATGTCGGACTTACAAACTTAGTGCCAGGACGTCCTTTTCAAAAGAACTTATGAAATGCTCAAGGTCTTGGATTGGAACTGATGTTTTACTGAATATTGTTGGTTTAAAATGTTTTGAATGAAAAGAAGTGCTATTTTAAATTATCGATAGTACTTCGTAACTATTGTTCAGTTATTTAAGATATATGAGTTCTATGTTTCAAACATATTGTTTATTAGAATTATAGTACTTGCTAAGCTAGTCATGCTAACTCTTGCTTGAACCATATGAACACGACTAAGATCGAGCGGACCGAAGGCTCTGGCAAGGCAAAGACGAACCCATAGTATACTTATGTAATAGTATAGGGTGAACGATTGTAATATATTTGATATTATGACAAGAACAAATGTATGGGTTATAAAGAACTTAGGGGAATGTAATATTATTTCTAATATATAGGAGACATATTCATTCTTTTGAGAGTTTTCAATTGAATGTATATGTGAATGGTAGTACCGTGTAGCACCATCTGCCGGGTTGGAAGATACGCGGATTTGGGGGCGTCACACTATTAATTGGCCAAGTCGTTCCCAAGAAAGAAGGGGCTTTCCAATAAGGATTTCTCCCTATTGGCGCGCAATTAGGTGACCAAACCTCTCCTTGACAGAACTTCTAGACATTGTCAATATTGCAAATGATAATATGAATAATTTTGCCGTCTCAATTATTAATTTAATAATATAACATATTATACAGATGACACTGTGACAATAATTGAATTAATAATATGAGAGATATGATGCAGTAAATACTGTAGCAATAATTTAGTATAACTGAGTGACTTCTTACGTAAGCATCAATAATGTAAAGTCCCCGAATCCGGATACTTAAAACCCGAACTCGGTACTTCACGATACCATTTCTATGAGCGAAATAATACTAATAATAATAACAATAATATAAAACATAACTTAAATTTACATATACATCAGAGTCTTTCTCTCAAGTATGTAACCTTTAGTCATTCATTACATGATATTAGATATTTAAATATCATAGTCTTCATAATCTAAAACTATTACAAACAGTATCACAAATCTTATTTGGTTAGCTTTCCCTTTCCCTTGTTTCGGCATGAGCCTTCTGGTCCTTCACACTTAGCTGAAAACATTTAAATTAAACAAGGATGAGCATTTGAGTGCCCAGCAAGTATTTATATATATATATATATATATATATATATATATATATAAGCTGAAAGAATTTAAATGTTTTCTTTATAATATTCTTCTACAACCAATCAATAGTTGTGAAGTAATCTGTACCAATAATAATAACATAACAACCCTCTTTCAAATTTTTTGAAACTATGTATTGACTATACATAGGTTTCTGTGACATACTATGAACATTGTTTTTATTTTCGAAAAGGTTTGAACAGAAATTCATCTGTAAATCGGCATGACTTACGGGCACGGAGGGTGATCAGCCCCGTTGTAATATGTATTAATCAATACTACATATATAAGAACGAAGTTATCGTTCACTATGTCCGCCTTGGGCGCATAAAAATTTTCCCATTATCGGGATGTTCATACATGTCGGGTTTTCATAACAAAGGTCTTATCTTGTTCAACAATAATATATAATTCAACATATATGTATATCAAAGGTGTATCAACATGTGATTAAATACAATGATTATCCAAGTGGGGACACTTGTATAATCATTTCTAGAAATTAACGAACAGAATATATATCCGAGTTATCATATACTAACATGTTGATAATCAAAGGGTGTATATAATATAGGTTTAACAATCTGTACATTAATAATAATAATTCTAAACTTCTCACTTCTATCCATTGCATAAAGAAAATGCAAAGTTAGGATACTTGCGTGATGCGCTGCTTACAATTATGCAACTTAGATTTATCTTTTCTATCACGACCTATCATTAATCAGATCATTTTACTGATTGGTATATCATAACGTAACACATAACACTTTCTATTGCAGTCAGCACATTCCTAGTCACATAGTCACATAACCTTAATAACCATTGAATCACAAATAAATAGTTAACTAGCTAAATTATCTAAGTCCAGATCAATTTCTGAACCATGTCGGTCTGCCGATAGCTTTATCGATAATAATCGAGTCTAAGACTCTATCTCAAAGTTCAACATTCGTAAATATCAGTCATATAATTTTAAATGACTTTTAATAATTTTTAAATAATTATTATCATTTATCATAATTTTTGAAATATCAGAATCATTATTAAATAATTTAAATATTAAACAATTCTATTATCATTATCATTTAATCAATATTAAATCATTAATGAAACCATTGTCAAAATATTAAAGTTATTTATAATAACTCAAAATATTTTTAAAGTACTTATATTACGCTTAAATGATTTTTAAAACATCTAAAATCATTATTAAATAATTACCATTAATATTTAAATATTAACGAACTATTATCTAAATATTAAAAGTCATTAATTATAACTTAAAAATATTTTTAATTCATTATATCCCTTTTAAATGATTTTTAAATAAATAAAACCATTTTTAAACTATTTATTTAATATAATTATTAAATAAATTTAATATCATTAATATTAAATTATTAATGAAATTATCCTTTAAATATTAAAAGTTATAATTTATAACTTAAAATATCTTTAAACACTTTATTTTCATTTAAAATGATTATTATAATATTAAAATTATTTTAAAACTAAATTATTTAATATAATTATTAAATAACTTTAATAACATTATTAATTAATTAATTAATGAAATTTACCTTTAAATATTAAAAGTTATATTTTATAACTTAAAATATTTTTAAATACCTTATTATTATTTAAAATGATTTTTAAAATAATAAAATCATTTTTAATTCATTTATTTAATTCATTTAATAAATAACTTAATTATCATTAATATTAATTTATTAATGAAAATTATCACATAAAAATAACTTAAAATATTTTAGTATATCGTAATATAATTTTAAATGATTTTTCAAATATTAAAATCATTTTTAAATAATTTATTTAATATTCTAATTAAATAAATTAAATAATTTTAATATTCCAAAAATATTAAATATTTATGAAATATATTTAAAATAATTAAAAACTAATTTTCGGAATTTAAAATAATTTTTAATAATTTATTTTATATTTTTAATAATTAAAAACTATTTTTTCTATTTATTTATTAATTTCCGGAAAATAAATTACTAACTGTCGCTAAAGGCCACCTATAGCGACAGAACCGTCGCTATAGGTGTTCTTCATGTTCTTCATGCAAAACCCAGAACACTATGCCGGTTTCGAGGATGCTAGGTTTGACCATACGTAAATCTCAATCTGTGATGTTTCCTGACATGTTTGTGATTGGATATTATAGTTCTAATGCAGGACTTCATTATCAAACAATAAACATAACTATAACATCAAATATCAGCAAGATCTAGCCCTCCAAAAATCATGTCAGAACTGTTCTTCAATTTCTGGGTTTTCCAGAAATGAAGAACAGTCGAGGTACTTACTTTCCAAGCCTTGATTCAACCGTTCTGGGCTTGATATGTTCATTCTAATGGTTCATACATATAGAGTACACGACAGGGAACAATACCATATCATCAGATCATCAAAACATCAATACAAACAACAGATATGATCCGGTCAAAGTAGTGATCAATAACTGTTCTTGAACATTTCTGGGTTTTCCAGAAATGTTCTTGAGCAGTTTCATCAACACAACTTTGACCACTTATTACTTTGATTCTAAGAAGGATCTAACGATTATGGAGCGATGGATCGATAGTATTCATGTCAGACAACAACCTTCAAACAACCATCTGGACAAAATAGCAACCAACAACAAGATCTGAGCTATGTAAAAACACTGTTAGGCGTTCTGGGAAAATCTGGGCTGCCCAGAAACAGCCAGTCAATGTCGGTCAACGTACTTTGACCCTTAATAACTTACAATCTACACATGATCTGGGCTTGATTCAAGTTCCATATCACAACCCTTACAACATAATACAAGAATAAACATTTAAATAACACAAACCATTAACCGACAACGATCTACAGCCACTGACATATGGTTATCAGAACACAAAATAAACTTTTCCCAGATTTTTAAAATCTTCAAATCTGAGCCTCTAGATGTTATGGATCTAACATCTAGCAACCCAGATCATCTATTTACACTATATCTAACATGTTTAACACAAAAAAACAACATCTAACAATAAATCGTTGGACAGATTTTCAAGTAGGGTTTATACCTTTACTTTGATCTTCTTGTATCTGAGCTTCTGATTTGTTAGTGATTTTCGTGGGGCTTGAATAAGGGAATATAAAGCTTGATAATTTCGTGGGTTTGAGAGAAGAAGGGACTTGTTTAGGTGTTATGTACTTTTTAGTAACCAAAATTATTTTCTCTCTCTCAATCTATATATAGACCATCATGGTGCATGAATGAGATGTTCTAGTGGCTGATTGCTGGACATTTAGTGTCACAAGGAGTTGGTAGGTTAGGTATGAGTTGGTAAACAACTCCCACACTTGTCAAAACTCAATAATTCAAGAGGGTAAAATGGTCTTTTTGCTTGGAAATTTAAGGGCAATTTTGGGTAATAGCCAAACCCTTAGGGTTTGACCCTTATGGTTTAACCCTAAGGGTTAGCACTTAGCAAATTGTAGGATTTAGCAACTAGGGTTTGAACAAAAATAAAATTATACACTAAAATTTTAGTTTATAAAATTTATAAATTAAGGTTTTAATATAAATTAAATTCTTTAATTATACATGAACATTAGGGTATTATAACTTAATTAACTTTACTACTTGAACAATTAGTGCTTAATATTAGCAATTAAGGTTCAAAGAAATATCGGTTAGAGTTTTGATTTCATAATTAGGGTTTCGTGACAAAATTAGGGTTTTAATCACTACGGTCTTAAATCACTAATTAATTTTACTTTAATTAACGATATAAAACCTATTATACTTGACATTAATCACAGAAACACAATTTCTGACTGATCACGAACTCCAATTTAAATTTTAAATTAGGGTTTTCTAATATTTAGAAAATACAAATATAAACTAGGGTTTTAAAATTAACAATTATAATCATAATACTTGTTAATTAATCACATTAATACAATCGCCAACATTCTCAAACTCTAATTTCAAATTAGGGTTTCTCATTCTCAAAAATTTATATTTTAGAAATATTAATTAGGGTTTTTCTAAAAATTAATTAGGGTTTAACATTATTACTAAGGTTTGGTCATAATACACCGTAATTGACCAACCTTTATCAATACAGAAATTCAGTACATATTCATAGCACTGAAAAATCAAAATATAATTAATATTATATTATTATTCTCATACCTTGACAATAATCCAAAATTAGGGTTTGGATTCCATATCTGATTTATCATTTCTATTTAACCTTAATAATTAAGGTAAAATAATTAATTTAATAATATATACTAAAATTTATATAATAAAATAATTATTATATTTATTCTAAAAATCACTTCATATATTATTTAAATAATATATGATTATATATTCATGGAAAATAATTAATAAAAACATTTCTATCTTAAAATTAATTATTATAAGAATATACTTTATAATAATCAATAATTCTAAAATAAATTTACTTGTAAATATTCATGTAATAAATATATTTTTATTTACCACATAAATACATATACACATAATCTTGTACAAATCCTCATCCTTAAAATAATAAAAAAATAATTTATACGCAAAATTTCTTATTTATTTATATAGAAAATATCGGGTTGTCACAAATAATAATACCGTGTGCTACTATGCAACCACACGTATTATTATACTTTTACTACCGGGTAGTTCAATAGTTTTAACGGTAACACTTTCGCCGTTATTTTTATAAAATGATAATTCTGTCGTTTTCTAACTACGACAATACTTCCGTTGTGGGATCCACCAATGATTGTGCCGTCGTACGAATATTTCCCGATAATAAGAATATTCCCCGACCAATCAAATATTATATAAAAACTTGCTTACTTTGCAAAATTTATAAATATTACCCATAACTATAACATTATATCAAATCCACGCCATAATATTAAAAAAAATATTTTGAGAAATTTAAATCTTTATTCATAAAATTTGGGGTCTCACAATAAGGGTTGTTGTGCTGGACATTTAGTACAAGAGTAAGTCAAGGGTTGGTTATCAAATAAAGTTTTGGTGAGACTTGCAAGCAACTTACTAAATAATATAAAAAGGGTAGTTTGGTCAATTTGATCTCAATTTTAATGGCATTCTTGACAATCTAATACAACCCTTAGGGTTTAATCCTTAGGTTTCATAACATTAAATTTGTAGGTTTTTATTTAGGGTTTAAAATAAAATAAAATTAGTTTCTAAAAATAGAAAATTAGGGTTTATTAATTAGATTAGGGTTTCTAATTACATGAAACATGATAATCAGGTTTAGGTTTTACTAATTATCATTAAGCATGCCAAATTAATAATTAGGGTTTCCCCCACTTGACAATTAGGGTTCTAAATATAGAAATTAGGGTTTATAAAAATTAATTAGGGATTTCAAAATTAGGGTCCTCCCTGATTAGGGTTAATATCTCTAATACCGGTCATTACACACATTAACATGATTACATAATAGCCTTAAACATACATTCGACTTTTAAATTAGGGTTTAACAGCTTAAAACTAGGGTTTTGGCATTATACACATAATTTGACCAACATTATCAGTCCATACATATACAGTACACATTTACAGCACTGAAATAAATTAATATTATAATAAATGCCATTAATCACATAACAAAATTACTAGACAGATTTTAAAGTCTCATTTGACTTTAAAATTAGGGTTTATCAGTAATATTAGGGTTTATAAAAATATTATTAGGGTTTGGTCATAATACATTAAAACTGTTCCACACTTTAACATTACACACATAACATACATATCTATAATACTGACCAATAATAATACAATATTATTATTCTCATTCCTTGATCAAAACTCAGAATTAGGGTTTGGATTCCATATCTGATTTATCTTACATATACATACCATTATTAATTAAGTTATAATAATTTACTTAATTAATCTGAAATAAATTCGTATAATAAAATAAAATAATTATTATTATAATTCCGCAATCATTTCATATATTATTTAAATAACATATAAACATATTTTCATGGAAAATTTATTAATAAAAACATTTTTACTATAAAATTAATTATTAAAAGAATATACTTTATAATGATCAATAATTCTAAAATAAAATTATTTATAATCATTCATGTAATAAATATATTTTATATTCATCCTATAAATACATACACATTATCTGGCACATATTCTCACCTTTTAAAAAAAATTATACGCAAAATTTCTGATTTAATTATATAGAAAATATCGTGTTATTACAGATAGCACCACTATTCAGAAGTATACCATTTGAAATGGTGCAGAGTCTCATCTCCGAGGTTTGGGGTTTATTCTGCCTGAAGATGATTCAGAGAGTGAAGAAGATGAAGAAGGCAATGAAGAGGAAGAGGACACTGATGCCCCTCATTCAGCTAGGCCACCTCTAGGCGAGTAGGACCATGACATTCGCCTCCTCCAAAGAAGGATGGATGCGATGCACATGAACTTTCAAGCTTTCACTACCGAATTCTATGGAGTCCTATCAAATGCCTTCAGCCAGCTGGGAGCACATGTTTAATTTTCGACGTATGGGACAGCTACTCCTTATCCACCTCCAGACACTCCACCTAAGTAAGAGGAGGATGGTGATGATGTGGATAGCTGGGGGAGTTTCTTTATACCTTTTATCTCGAATGAGGACATTATAGTTTTTAAGTTTGCGGGTATTAGGTTTATTTGTTGCATTTAGTATAATTCATGTCATGTTGCATTTTATTTTGTTTTAGTTGATTCTGTTAGGAACTGTTACATTTTGTTTAGTTAATTATATTTAAGAAATGTTGCATTTTGTAACTGCATGAATCCAGTTGTCTGTTGATTTGTTATTTAGTTGGCCTATGATGAAATTAAAACTACTTAATTTGTGAACTAATTTGAGACTTAAGCTTGGTTGTGATGTTATATCATAATATAAATCCTTATCTATCTGTTACTTATATAACCGGTTAGCACTCTTGAGTAACCATTACGAGGTGTTTAGTTTAAATTATCTCATACTTGTCTTCTGGTCGGAGTGTGGTGTTTTAATGATAGAGTGTCAGTACTCAATTAGGTAATAGTTTAGACTGTAAAGAACTTAAGTTTGGGGGAAAAAAAGGGGTAAATATGCGTGCTATAAAAAAGGGAAAGATAGAGCATAAAATGCACTCATTTAAATGGAAATGGAAAATGAGATGGAGCGTAAAACACACTCGCTATAACTAAAAATAATATATCAATAAACACCGCGGGAAAGTGCGAGAATCACCCTCGTGAGTAAATAAAGGCATAAATTTCCCTGTTGACTCTGAACTTATGTAATGCATGGTCTTGGTTAAAACTTACTTGATTTACTGATTTTCTTGAGTTAAAATTGGTTCTTTCCCCGTAAGAAGCATAGAATGTGAAATTTTTTCTCAGTAGCATGTTTAGTGGTTGCTTCACATTCACACACTATATTAGTGCTAACAGATTTGGATTTGTAGAGTGTTGTGTATTATGATCTTGTTTTGGGTAGCTTTTTGGTTTGATTATCTTGTAGTTTTTCTGAGGCATTGTATTTGAATTTCATTTATGGATGACTGTTGGATTCATGTTCATGATAGTGTAGGCTCCATACATGTTAGTTTCTGCATTGCATTTTGGTTTGGTTTTGGTTGTTTGAGGGCAAACAACGGTTTAAGCTTGGGGGTATTTGATAAGTGATTTTATAACCACTTATTTGGATATTAACTGACTTAATTTGTTGCTTAAACTCATGTTATTGTATATATTTTTATGCTTTTGTGCTTTGTTTTGTAATGTTAGTATTGGGAACTCTATCGGTGTTATTTGAGCTAAGCTGTGCTCGTAACTATGATGGATTGATGATGGAAAGGAAAATGGAGCTGAGCATATTGCTAGATGTTGGAATGAAGATTTGGAGTGAAGTACCTTGAGCCTAAAATTCAGCAGAAGATTGTAGCAGAACAAGCGCCATGCCCAGCTGATGCACGGCACAACTTTTCCCAGCTTGGCCTATGACACAGCACAACTGCGCTAGACAGCCTGCCTAGATCCTACACAACTTAGCTGTACCCTATCCAAGGCTTATCACGGCGTAGCTGCTCCAGTCTTAATTCTACAGTTGACTTTTAATTGAGCTACCAAATAGGTTTATTGCTTGTAGAAGGATGTTATGACTGAAACTCCTATTTAATTAGACGTATTATCAGTATGTAAACGTATTCCATCCTTTGGGGGATCAAGAAGCTACTATTTTTTTCTTTCTTCAATTTGAATAAGTAGATTAGAGTATATTAGAGTAGTGATTTCAAGATTTGATTAGATATGAATACTTGAAGCAATTGGAAAACATCAGAGATTCTATCTTGGAGCAGGAGAACAGATTTGCACTTCAATTATATACTCTTATGCTCTCTTTGATTCCTAATTATATCTTATGATGTTTATATAATATGTGGATAATAGATTTGATTCAGTTATGATTTAAACTGTATTATCAGATTGCAATGGATTCTATGGAGTAGTTTATTCTGATATATTTTATTGTTAGCTTTATTGATTGCTATGGGATTGTCTAATTAGATTCATGCTTACTTGCTTAGTTGATTGGCCATCAATTACTGTGATAATCCATATGGACTTGAGAGACAAAGTATGGGTTTAGATCTGATCTTATTAGCTTGTAATTATATGTTTTACATTGTGATGGGATGTATGATTTGTGCTTAGGATAGACATATACTAAAGCGCCGCTCGTAGTCAATTGAGAATTTGGGCTTAAACCCTAATTATTTGTAAATCACATTGACATATAGTGGTTTAGGTAATTTGGGTGTTCATGTGTATTCTATCAACTGTGGATTATATATGGTATGGGTATGGTACATTGAGAGATGGCTATACTTTACTTTCGTGTTCTTGACTAACAATCCGGCACAATTAGTTTGGCTTATCAGGGAGTGTGTTGATTTAAATGAGTCAATAGATTAAATTGTGATCTCAGGTCTTCATTATCTAGTCTTATTCTAAGGATAATTAGGTTTATTTAATTTAGCTATTAATATTTATAAATAGCAAATCATTCGTTTAAATAAGACTGAAACGGTTACGGGTTAGTGCTCGGTGAACTTTATTAGTTAATTTTCCGTGGGAACGATACTTTACTTACTCTTTATTACTTGTTGACCGTGTATACTTGCACACATATATTGATTGGTAAAACAACCAACAAGTTTTTGGCGCCGTTGCCAACGAATTAGTTTAATAATTTTTGCCAACATTAATTTCAATCAACATGGTCTTAATTTGAACATTTTTATTTTGATTTAATTATCTTCTTATATTTCTCTCTTTTCAGGTACCATGGGTGATTTTGCTTATCAATGGCCTTATGCAAATATGATTCAACCAAGGAACACCAGAACTGAAGGACTCAATGTATTTTCTACATTGTCGGCACAAATTGCAACACTTTCGAAGAGGTTGGATGTTCTTGCAGTCTAACATACTCGAAAGATAGTAATTAAATGTGAATATTGTGCTGGCAAGCATCCGAGTTATCAGTGAAACATCAGAGTTGGACAAGTACAGTTTTGGGGTGATTACCTCAACAATAAAGTTTATCCCAATTATCATCAAGGTTGGGGGTATCAGCTAGATTTTGAATGGAGTAATAACTATCGAGACCAATACTGTGATCCAAGTCCAACATATCCAACAGGTTTCTCATATTCACCTCCAATGCAACAAAATGAAAATTCAGAGTTGAAGGAGTTCATGTCAAGGATTATAGTAGACCAAGAAGAGATGATAATGAGTCAGGAATTATCAACCGAAAATCTTAATAGATAGATGGAACAACTCATTAACTCCTCAATGAATGGTCCTCAATACATGGATTCTGAAACTGAATAAGATAATTCAAGATTGGAGGCTTTATGGTTCAAGTTTGTAGCATCAACTGAGGAGAAGATGATTGAGCAAGAGAGGTCAATTCAAAATCTACAAAATCAGATGGATCAAATATTCAAAGCCTTGAACAATCCCCCACATAACAATTGGTGCTATGCCATGGATGATGAAACTGATGGAGAACCAGAAGTGTACATGCCACTAGATGAGCTCAAAGAAGTTGTCATTGGAGAGACAACTGGGGAATTGGATAATGTAGAATATGAACTGTCTTGTATAATACCCCAGGTGCCTTTTCGGTCAGAGTTAAAAAATTCAGTGAACTTTGTACACCCATGTCGTCTTGGTAGCCACATTCAAAGTAAAGATCAGTATGATAAAGAGGCCTCTTATACACCATGGTGGGCTGAGGAAAAGAAAATACAAGAGGAAAAGTCTGTTGTACTTTCCATGCCTCTATGCAATAATTTATTCCCAAATACAACGGACGAAACACCTAGCTATGAAATATAATTGGGGACATCATGTTAAAGAAATATGCTAGGTGGCTTCAATTCAAAAACTCTTATGATGGGGAACCTACCAAAGCACGTAGTTGTTTTAATGGATGGAGGCTTTCTAGCTTATTGTAGGGGAATTGGATAGCGGTTTTCGACATCGGGATTTTTAGGTGTCCCTTTTCGTTACTTGTTCTTTAGTGTTCTCATGTTAATGTGAGATTTGTTTGAAAAAATAAGTGAAAAAGGTCCGACATGTGTAATGTCGACGATTTGACTTTAAGAGTTGCCAGTTGGTGTTTTTAACTGGCTGCACAAACGTAACCGAAAAGGTTTGCACATCGACCCAGTAATTCATTTGGGTTCGGAGGCTTGATTATGCGGAGGGAAGGTGTTAGGCACCCCCCGATATCCGTGTTACCACGGTGACCACCACTTCTCAAAGAAACTGTTATATGAATGTGTGTGTGTGTGTGGATCAATGTGCAATTATTTAAAAGTAGTGCGAGGCCTCGTTCGCACCTATATACACAAGGTTTGAATTTATAGAAAAATTCAGTTTTAACCAAGATATAACAATGAAGTTTTATAAAAAATGGTTTTTCAAACCCTGTGCTCAATAGGAATTGAGACCTTTCATACTTCCATTTTATTATTATTATGTTCAGCTTGTTTGCTTTTATTTTTGAGATGCGAGGCATCTTCGAGAGAATAATATACAGCAGTGCCGAACTCCTCATGGGCATGACAACCATCCAAAGAAATTCGTACACTATAAATAATGTGCAAGCTGCTTACAGCTAAAAAAAGTTCATCACAGGAACCGTATCTAGATTCAGAAGACTGAATCTTTGATCACATGATTCCTAGGCTCACATGATACTGCAGTTTGTATAGAAAGCAGTAAGCAGTTATATATATATAAGCTATATGTGTGTGTGTGCGTGCATGATCAGCCACCACGAAGCAACTCCACGGGGAATCAGAAATGTAAATAAAGCATTAAATGCTATCAACCGCCACGAAGTAAACTCCAGGCGGGATGAAATGTAAATAAAGCTGTAAAAGGCCACGAAGTAAACTCCAGGCCTGACAGAAATGTATATATATATATATATATATATATATATATATATATATATATATATATATATATAAGCAGTAAACACACCGGATGTAAAATCTAGGCTCATCGGATATGTCCGACAATAATTATATATATATACAAATATATATAAAAGCAATAAACACTCCAGATGTAAAATCCAGGCTCATCAGATATGTCTAACAACAATAATAAATATAAGTATGTATATATATAAGCGAGTAAACGCTCCAAACATAAGTCTAGGCTCAATCGAGGCATAACTCGATAATGTTAGTCCATATAAAAATATATACATTTATAAGTATATATATATATATATATATATATAGATAGAAATGAAAACCACGGACCGAAGTTCGGGCATACGCACACAACACGACTCTCAATGTGTAGAATAGTGTGTGCAAATATGAAGAGAAAGACTTTATAGAGTATAAGAAGGCTTAAAGTGGGCTGCCAATGCAGGCTTCAATGATTCTAAATGGATAAACACTCAGCTCCCACAGGTAAATATATAACTGTATGTGGGCTAACAGGTGTTTAAAATGAGGAAACACTCAATATAGGGTGTATACAGAGCAAATTGGACAGGGCTTCCTCTCCTTTTCTTTTTTCAAAATGGCTACCCTAAGCCCTCTATTTATAGAGGTGGGGAGCCGCAGGTGTACCTGCGGCAGCCACAGATGCAAATGCAGCTGCCCGGGGTGCCCCAGGTTCTCAGGTCCCATCGTCTTGAAGTACGTGCACTG
This sequence comes from Panax japonicus, assembly GCA_020205505.1. NCBI lineage: Eukaryota > Viridiplantae > Streptophyta > Magnoliopsida > Apiales > Araliaceae > Panax > Panax japonicus. The sequence goes on from CM035099.1 coordinate 24,872,722, forward strand.
TAATATCCGTTCAAACTTGTAGAACTTCAATCCGAGCATCCGAATGAGGTATATACAACCTTCTTTGGGTTGCTTGTGTCGAGAGTTACGTAATAACATGGATTAGAGGTTGTATGAAGTCAGGAAGAGGGGACCATGCCCATGGTCTTCAAGCTTTAAATTCTATCTGGTGTACTGCCACGCGTAATAGTCATTTAGGATTGGAACTCCTTGGTTCTTGTAGGACATTATTGTATGTATGTATGTCTAAAGTGTTGAGACAACGTGCAAGTGTTGAGGTAGCAAGATGACATGTGACTCCTCACCGGGGTTATTGCCGATTTGAGTTGAAAGCAGACGTTGCTCAGGGTTACATCTGAGATTGGACTGCTTGTTTGAATGCCACAATGTCATCTATGAGAATGCCTATCTTCCTGGTGTTAGCTCCGGGTCTGAGGTATGAGTGCCTCGACGGGAGGTTTGATTGAAGCTGATCGCATATATTTGAAACAAGCTTTTCTGGGGTTATCGCCAGAACTGGAACAACATTACTTGGTGTTATCGTCAAGGATAAAACTCGGGGTTATCTCCATGGTTGGAAATGATCCTTCCGATGTGTGTTTCGGGGTTAGAAATTATGTTCCCGGTGTGTGTTCTGGTTGGGGTTGAGGCTGATGTTCCTGGTGTGTGTTCTGGGGTTGGAACTGAACTTCCGGTAGTATCCAGAATGGATGTGAGCTGTCTTCCAGGGTTATGTCCGAAAGACGAATTTGCCCTCCTGTAATGTTAGTAACAGGTGTGCAAAAAATTTTGAGTGTCTACAGATGCCCCTCTTTATCATATTCATACAATGTAAGGCATGTATAGGATAAAGATTCCTAGACACTTTAAATGCAACAAGATAAACATGATGCTATGTGCAGCAACATAATGCAAATGTATGATGCATGAATGAATGATTTTTGTCCAACCCTGTTGGGATGACAATTAGTGATGCCTTGGACATGCGATCCAAGTCTTCAAGGATGTTGATGTTGGGGATATCACCAAAGTCTTGAATCCTAGACATAGACTTCTACTCCATATAGGTACCACTTGTGTACAAGAGATCTGTGGGGATAAAGCTTTGTCTATTTGAGGATGTGTATAACATATCCCATCATCCTGTCGAAGTTACTGCCAACAGTATGTACTTGTCAGGGTTGCCTGACCTCCGTTAATATGTGTATCACCGGATAGATCCCTGTTGGGTGCATTGTCAAGGCTGCTTGACCTTCATTGATGTGTGTATCTATGGCTGTATCACGTTATGACCCTTGTTGTAGAAGGTTGCTTCGATGGGTTTACTTGAAATCGACAGAGATAACGTTAAGTTTTCTTGACCTTCATTGATGTGTGTATCAATGGCTGAATTGCATTATAAGCCCCGCCGACGATACGTAGATGATTTGTAAACTTCGGCGTTATAACCCCCGCCGGGGATACTTCATTATTTTGTAGCTTCGGCGTAATAACCCCCGTTAGGGATACTTCTAGGGTTGTGACCCTGCACTGACGGCATCAGACCTTTATGAGGTATTGCCGAGCATGATTTGTAAAAGCTGAGGCCATTGGCATAGTATATCATCTACACATGCAAATACAAATGAGAGAAATGGGGCCAGATTGCGACCCATGAAAACCAGGATTCCAGGCTATTTCGCTCAATTGCATAGCATTTTTATTCCTGTTTTTGCCTTTCCAGCTTGTGAGACCTACTTTGCAACTCTAACTGGAGCGAGCTGGAGGTGTGGGATTTGAGGATGGGTAATTAACTGGGGTTGGGTACGTTATGTCCACCCGTAGGATTCCTCTCTTCAAAGATGGAGGATGGGAGATCTATTTAGGAGAGCGTACTATCAGGAGCACTACATGAGAGATTCGCATGCCAATCTTGCCTCATGCCAGGCGTTATTGGCCTATTTCACAGTCATCCGTCATTGATATCCCATTGTTGGGGGTTGACGGTTTCACATTATCAGAGGGCCCCTGCACTCAGGAGATGTTCCAGCATTGGTGGTTCCCTCGTACCATTGGAGCTGAGATCCGTGCCACACAGTTTATGGGGGATATGGTTCCAGGATGCATGATGATGATAGATTGGCTAGCCTGTGTCAAAGATCCGACTCATGTGACATAGATTGACAGTTTGACCTGGTAGTTAGACCGGGCACATTTTTTATCCGGCACTTGGGTAGAGATCCTTCAGAGGCAGAAACTTTTGATCCTTCCAGCTCTGGTGCTGGCCTCTCAGGTGACTTATATGGTTTTTCCAGTGCAGATCCTCCCTTGTATAGGCATGACATCCCTGTAGATAAAGATCCAGTGACTCAGGAGGAGTTACATCAGGTGGACAGGATCGACGATGTAGACATCGATACCATTGACTTCTTCTAATGTATATTTCTCGAAATATCTTTTGATAGGCCTCTGTTAGCTGCTGGGTAGCTTCGTCCCATTCTTGATATATCTTTTGATAGGCCTCTGTTGAGATGTTGAGTAGCTTCGTCCCATTTCCCTGTATTTTAGCTGTATAGAGATATATTAGATGATGATATACTTAGGAATGTATGCACAGTTTTCCATTCCCTATATCATATTGCCATCTATTGTATCATGCATGTTATTATGTTATGCATATGTATGCATGTTCAGAGATATTCAGCATTGACCCCTGGATGGTCTTATGACACGGCCCATACAGTTGTCTTCTTTGACAGTTAGCCGTATTGATCATACCCCACCATTTTTTGTGGTATCTGGTATGCGTTCATGGTATGATAGTATATCACCATTAGACATGGTGATCGTAGATGATTTCCTGCAGCATACTATGACCCTGTTGATGTTTCAGGTTCCCACAGGATTTGTAGGGGGCATGCTAGAGCACTGGGTATCGAAGAGGTAGGTTTTTTGATTTGGGACCCAAGAGTTGACTCCTACTTTGGAGGAGTATGCACGGTTGACAATGCTGTAGCTGGATAGACCTTGCGTGCATATGGCTATTGGAGACATGAGCAGATAGTTCATGAACCTCACCAGATTGAGACGTAGAGTGGTCCAGGACGAGATTACATCTGGCCACGTGATATCCTAGCATTTCCTGTTTGACAGGTTTGGCTCTGAGGACAGCTATGCACGGCATTCCGGGGATTTCACCACACCGAAGGACCATTGGCGTTCAGCCAGAGTAGATGTACTGATTTTATGCGTATTGTCATACGTCTTCAAGTCGCGGTACATAGATGAGATGGATATCGGTGTCATTATGGCAATGAGAGCTCTCAGGGAGGGTCGTACCATTATACTGATGATTATGGTAGAGACTCTGAGGTTAGCCACATATTGCTGCACTTATCCAGCAGGAGTGTTCATAGGCAGCTCGGTAATGCTGTACATGTGGTTTATGTCACACTTGGGATCAATTGGCACATTCAGATGACATGGATATTGTTTCAAATGATATAGCCATGTCGTACTCCTTTCAGCATGCGGAGTGTACAGATGATGCATCCTGGTCAGCTTTCCTAGCAGGGATTAGAGATCCATTCACTATATTACCGTGTACAGGGCTTAGTTCACATTACAACTTCATTTCTCATGCTCCGGGCATGGATTATCTACCTCTAGATAGTTTGAGAGGGATGATCACCTACCACCCACTGGCCGTGATATGACAGTTTTACCAGTTTCAGGATTTCCACCCATATGAGGGGGCGGTGATTAAACGCTTCGCTTCTCGCCATTTATCATCAGTGGATAGATCCAGGTTATATGCTTGTTGGGATCAGCGAGAGCTATTTGATTTTTTTGTCAGTCATCCAGGTTATTCTGTAGAGTATTCAGCATGGATGGAGACAAAGACTGCATCGACTATGGTAGTATCCACAGTGCAGCATATTGATTCCGATGATGAGGATCCTATGGAGGAGGCTGACATTCCCATCGATGGGGATTTGACTGCTGGGCTGCCAGCATTTGTGATGGATTCTCCCACCCCGAGTGCCACTGTTATTCAGTATTCATCACAGCATTTAGAGCAGAGCTTACATCTGATGACCTATGATATAGATCAGGCTAGGGCCGCGATGTTGACAGCTTTTGATGGGAGAGACGCCGCTCTGTTAGAGAGGGATGATGCTATATCAGCCAGGGATTAATTGATTGTGGTGCGGGATGCCACTCTATCTGCTAGGGATGTGGCCATTGCAGACAGTACCTCGGTGAGATCCCTTACGACTGTCATCCTTACCGATATGAGTACATACATAGATGAGCATCATGCCACCATGCAGTTAACCGCTGATCTGCTAGCTCGTGTAGATGTCATTGGGCAGGAGCTTGCAGCTTTACCTCTGTCTTTAGAGAGGGGTACTATGTTAGATTTGATAGTTTGCATACACATATATCTGTAGATAGCTTTGTATTTTCCTGTACAGACAAGCTTAGCCATTTTGTCATGTACAACACAGATGTATATATCAAACAGTAGTATATATGGCAGAGAAATATATTTTGATTTACTTCCCTTTTAGTTATGCCTTGATACTTTCTTGATATTTCCATGTTTCTTCAAGGCCTTGTGATCTCGATGCATTCTGAACTTATCCTTGATATATGGACATTGAGCCATCACAGGATCTCTCAGAATGGATCATTGAACTGTATGTATCCCTACCATCTTTGGTGTCTTGGGATTGGTATTTGTATGGAAATGTGGAGAGGAGTGTGGTTTTTCCTCTCTGAGATTGACTGCACCACAGATGGTCGCCAGTACTTCTATTTATGAGAAGCCTAGTTAATTCCATCTCTTATGGATTGGTGTTGCTCTTAGAGGCATACCCGCAGCATAGATAGTCACCGAATCTCTTATTTGTGAGGAGAGGCTGGGTAATTCCATCCCCTTGGTTTGAAGCCGATGAAATGTGGTAGATTGAAGGTTAATCCCAGTACCGTGTCACAAGTATTTTTGTTCTGGTAGGGGTTAGACTAAACTATAAATGGCTGCCTACGTACTCCTATTGAAGAGGAGATCAAGTCTGCATAGTTCGAACCTGGTGTAAGAGGTTCAACGCTGAATGTGAAAGGCAGATAGGTGTAGAAGTATTTTTCTTGTTTTTATTTTTTGTAGAGGAAGGGCAGAAATGTTTTTGTTGTTTTTTGTTTATTACGACCGGGCCATATAGAATATGGTTGCCTACATACTCCCGGGTATCAAGGAGATCATGTCGACATAGTTCGCCCCTCGGGACAAATCGTAGCCAAAGAGAAGTGTGAATCCCATGTGCAGGCTATACTGCGGGGAGAAGAAAGTTTGATCCCATAATGGGGATAAACTGTAGGTGTGGAAAAAGTTTAATCCCGTCTTCAGGACAAACTTCAAGGGTAGAAAAGTTAAATCCAATCTTCAGGATAAACTGCAGGTGTGAAAAGTTTAATCCCGTCTTCAAGATAAACTGCAAGCGTAGAAAAGTTTAATCCCGTCTTCAGGATAAATTGCAGGTGTGAAAAGTTTAATTTCGTCTTCAGGATAAACTACTGGCATGAAAATTTTAATCCCGTCTTCAGGATAAACTACAGGTGTGAAAAGTTTAATCCCGTCTTCAAGATAAACTGCAGGCATGAAAAGTTTAATCCCATCTTCAGGATAAACTGCAGGTTTGAAAAGTTTGAAATGAAGTTAAACCAGGCTGCTGGTTTGAAATGTATATTTCCCTGACGGGCAGAAGAGTTTGTAAAAAGAGAGGGTTCAAAACCAGAATGACTAGTGATTGGGTGATCAATACCAGGATGTTTGCTTGATGGTAACTTTAGACATAGTACCATTTCATGGAGTCCGAGTTGTTAAGATGTTGAAATTCATTGCCATCCATTTCATGTAGTCTAAGAGCACCTCCTGTCAATACCTCCTTGACAACAAATGGGCCTTCCCAGTTAGGAGCGAATTTTCCCTTATATTGATCTTGGTTGTCAATGATCTTCTTCAAAACCAAGTCATGTTACTTGAACTGCCGTAGTCAAACTTTTCTATTGTAGGATCGTGCGATCCTTTGCTGATATAATTGACCATGGAAGATAGTCGCGGTTCGCCTTTCGTCTATTAAAGATAATTGGTGATACCTGTCTTGTACCCATTGGTCTTCATCCAACTGTGCGTCCATCAATACTCCGAGGGATTCCATTTTCACCTCTATAGGGAGCAATGCTTCCATCCCATAGGCTAATGAGTAGGGGGTTGCCCCAGTGGAAGTACGCATTGAAGTTTTGTAGGGTAATAAAGTTAGAGGCAAGAGGTCAGGCCATCCTTTGTGATTGACGGACTTTTTTGCATGATCTTTTTGATGTTTTTATTAGTTGCTTCAATAGCACCACTCATCTTTGGATGGTAGATGACGAAGTTCAGGTGTTTGATGTGGAATTTACTGCAAAACTCTCCATCATTTTGTTGTTGAGGTTCTTAGCATTGTCTGAACAAATTACCTCTGGTTGTCCATATCGACAGACTATATTGTTTTTTGATGAAAGCAATGATGACTTCTTTGGTAACCCTGGGGAAGGAGGCTTCTTCTACCCATTTGGTGAAGTAGTCGATCATGGTGAATATGAATCGATGTCCATTACTAGCTTTGGGCTCGATGGGCCCGATCACGTCCATTCCCCACATTGAGAAGGGCCATGGCGAACTCATATTGTGGAGTTCCCTTAGAGCGGCGTGGATAGCATTCCAATGAATTTGGCATTGATAGCATCTCTTGACGTGATCATCACAGTCAGCTTTGAGTGTAAGCCACTAATTCCATGTTCTAAGAATTTTCTTGATAGGTAAGAGGTCGCTCATGTGTGGGCCATATACTCCACCATGGATCTCATCCATGAGCCTTTGAGCTTGGTATTTGTCCAGACATCTAAGGAGACCTAATCTTGCATCTCTTTTGTAGGGTGCATCTCCACTCAGGTAGAATCTCATAGCAATTCGACAGATCTGCCTCTTCTCAGTTAGGCTCGCCTCAGCGGGTGTAGATCCATCTCGCAGATACTCCTTGATATATTGATACCAAAGGTTTTTGATGGGAGGTAGCTCATTCGATACTTCTCCAACATAGTTCCCATAAGCTGGGGCCTTTTGCAGAGCAAATGTGATACTTGGCATGTTTTCCTTGTCAGGTATTTGAATAAGGGAGGCCAACGTAGCTAGTGCATCCGCAAAATCATTCCTATCATGAGGAATGTGTAGAAAAGAGATTTCTTCGAACTCCAAAGCCATCCGTAAAACTTGCCGATGGTAAGGCAACAAATGTAATTCTTTACTTTGATAAGTTCCTATGGATTGTTTGATTACCAATTCAGAATCCCCAAAGACAGTTAACTGCCTGATGCCCATTGAAAGGACAAGTTTTAGCCCCATGATACAGCCTTCATACTCATCTATATTATTGGTGCTGACAAACTGCAATTTGATGGTGACGGGATACTGTTCCCCCGTACCGGATATTAGAATTGCTCCGGCTCCAGAGCCTTTTGTGTTACCAGCTCCATCAAAATACATTTTCCATGTGTGGCATGCATCGTACTGATGGTGTTGCTGAACTGTCATTACCCCTTCATCGGGGAAGTATGTTTTTAAAGGTTTATAGTCCCCTGCAGGTGCGGTGTTGGGTAAAATCTATATACGCACAACACGCAAGTATACGTGGTCAACAAGTAATAAAGTGATAAGTTGAGTATCGTTCCCACAGAGAATTATTTAATAAAAATCACCAAGTACTAACACGTAACCAACTCAATCTTATTTAAACAAATGAATTTAATATTATAAATTAAAATATTTAACTAAACTAATTCTAATTACCACTAATTAAAAATCAGATTATAGAGATTTAAGATCACAACTTCACTTATTGCTTCATTTAGGTTAACACACTTCTCATCAATTATTCTCTATCCCAAATTGTTAATCAAGAACACGAAAGTAGTATTAACCACCTCTCGATGCACTAATATCGTATTAACGTCAATCCACAATTAAGATAGAAATCCGTTAAACACCTTAATCAACTAACCCACTATATCTCTATGTGAATTACAATTGAAGAAAGTTTAAGAACAAGTTCTCTATAAGATTACATGCGATGTCAAGCATATATCTACCTTAACACTCATCAAGTTTAAGTTATTAACAAAATCCTGAACACATGCTATCATGATTAGATCTAAATCTATACTTCATCTCTCGAGTTCATATAGATTATCACGGTAATTGATGGCCAAACAATTAAACAATTAAGTCCAAATCACAATAGACAATCCTATCAATAGAACATAATAATTGATAATGAAGCATATTAAAATAAACTACACAATAAGATCCATTGTAATCTCAAACAAAGAATTAGTTCATTATTATTGAATTTAAACTAAGAATCCACAATTGAATACACATTAAAAGATAAAGATAGAAGAAGATGAGAAGAAATAATCTATTGTCAGTAGATTTGACGCTCCCTTCTTGCTCCTACTTTGAATCTTCAATGGTCTCCAAGTTGCTTCAATCTCCAAATCAAATTAGAACTAGTGTTTTTCTCTAATTTACTCTAATCTAATTTAATAGAATGCTCTCTAATCTCCTAATAATCTCATCATAATCTCCTCTAATTTGTGTTATTCCCCTCCTTTTATAAGCCTTTGTACATATCTTTAAGTCATCTTGGAAGTCCTTGAATCAAACAACTTGAAACAATCCTTTTCGGACTCGAATTCGGACAAAATCCGCTCATTTTCGCGTATACCCAGCCCCTGCTGGGTATTTCCCTTGGTAAAAGCCAGCCCCAGCTGGATAGCAAGCTGCTAAAGCTCCCAGGTACCCAGCCCCGGCTGGGTACTAAGCACAAAAACGCCCAGCCCCGGCTGGGTACCAATCTGCCAAAAATATTTTCTGCTGGAACCTCCTCTACTAAAACTGCCATAACTTCTAAACCGAGAGGAGTTACGAGTCCCGCGACCTATCCAATCGAAGCTATCGACAAGATCTACAACTTTCATTCTTTGAGCTTTGAGAAATAACGAACTCATGATGGTCGAAATTGGACTGGAAGTGACTGCTATGAAAATCACCACCCAAAACGGTGAAGTTTAACGTCCGTTGGTAGAAATGTCATAACTCTTTCATCCGAACTCCGATTTGAATGATTCAAGATGTTTCGGAAATGTAAGAAAACGCTCTACAATATAGTCCAAGCTCCAAGCCAAGAACATGAATTGAACATAAAAGCATAAATAATGTCCGACTTGCTTTTGTTTGCATTTTTCGTGCTTTTCCTTACCAATAATCGCTCACATCGCTTCCAAACGTATAACCTACAAAACGAACACAAAATGCATGAAAAGTAACTAAGACACATGAATAAAAACAACTAATTCAAGTAAAAGATACCGGATAAGTAGGTATAAAACCTACTTATCAAATACCCCCAAACTTAAACTGTTGCTTGTCCTCAAGCAACACAACATAATGCAATGCAATGCAATGAAATGCAACTAATCTATATGCCTACGAATCCAGCAGTATTGATAGAATCAAATCTATTCACTCGGCCTTAGAGTAATCAAGCAAACACAATAATACTTCATATCAAAACCAATCAACAATTTCCTAGTCTATCATCAAGTCTTAAACTGTTATTACTGGTATAGTGCGTGTGTGCTCAACAACAATGTTTACTGATATAAAATCAAATTTAACACATAACAAGTCTCTTCGAAGGCATCATACAGTGTAAACTTAAGAAATCCAAAAATAAGCTAGATCCAACTAAAATCAAACAATTACCAATATCGAGGGTTAACATGGGATACTTATGCTTTATTTTCATCTACGGGGGCTTTTTGCTCTTATTTCCCGTTTTATTATTTTTTTTTTCTTTTTTTTTTTTAATTTTTAACCATGACTGTGCAATGTCTCATTCCATTAGGCTAACAGTGCTACCCCTTAACGAGTTTTCGACCAACTACTCCCAGACCATATAAGACCTTAGGGCGCTAGGTTTTAAGATACCCCTTCGGGCGTACTTACTCAAGTAACAAAGGCCCCGAAACAAAACTAGCCACGGTATATTTTTTTTTCATTTTTTTTTCCTTTTTTTTTGAAGCTTATATATCCCAATTTTTTTTCCAGAACTTAAGTTTTTATCGAACTTTAGTCATCACTACTTATTCTTCTCATTCTTTCATTCAAACTAGCATTATCCTTTAGAGTCCCATTATGTATCAATTTAAACTCAATCAATCAACAAGTTGTTTTTATTGTGCTATCCTTATTATACCAGTTTCAAACAGAAAAAAAATTCAATTCATAACAAGAAATCACATCAAAGCTCTAATAGTCAGTATGCTACTTGTCTACTCGATCCCAATCTCATCATTGGCCAAAACAAACTGTAAATATCAAACAGCTGGACTCATGCAAGATAAACATAGTAACTAACTATTATTTTTGAAATTTTTGATTTTTTTTGATTTTTTTTTTATAATGAACCTAAACTAAATTAACAACATATGCAAAATAACATAACATAAACTAAACATGCGATAATGAATTACACAAAACTCCCCCAAACTTAGCAATTACAATGTCCTCATTGTAAGAATATAACGATAAATAGAAGAGAACTTCCCTGTAATTAGCTAAGCGTGAGTTGATGGTGGCGATGGCGGCGAAGATCATTTTGCTATCCATTGGACCTCCAATACCTGCAATAAAGAGAGACAACATGGATTAGATTATAGGAGAACTTAATAAGCAACTTAATTCCTATCTACTAAATAAACTAGTGAAGCATATAAATATAAAAATTCCTGGGTTGCCTCCCAGTCAGCGCTTGATTTATAGTCTTTCAGCCTGACTTTGTCTGGTCAACGCTATCCAATTCCTCTTCGGAAGTTGAGGAACCCTCCATCCATCGGAAATAATATAGCTTTTGGTATGTTCCCATTTGTGATAGCCATCAAGTTAAAGTCACCTAACATGCTCTGGTTTGGTATGATCTCAATCAAGAACTCCCCATAGCTAGGTGTTTTATCCATTGTGTATGTGATCAATTTGGGGCATGGAAGCTTGTCACACACAATGTGCTCTTCGTCTATCTTCTCTTTCTCTTCCCACCATGGATTGAAAATTGTACTCACTCTTATGTTAATAAGATCTTCGCCGACGACATGACTACCAAGCGGGCACGGTTTTGTAAATCTAACTAGATCCATGAAATTTGGTGGAGAAGGAACTTGGGGCACTAATAACATCGGCTCATCCTCGTTGGAACTCATAGTTTGTTCTTCACCGACCTTATTTTCATTATCCCCACTTGTCTCCTCTTTTTCAACATCTCGTGTCTCATCCAGTTGTAGATTTGGCTCGGGAACTTCATCAATCTCGGAATCCTCGTCATAACACCAAGTGTTTGGAGGAAGGTTGCTTACGGCTTTGGTCATTTGCTCTATCTGATCCGCAAGATTTTGAATTGACCTCGCTTGATTACTCATTCTCTCCTCATTTGATGCTATGAACTTGGACACCAATTCCTCCAACCTTGACTTTTCTTTTTCAGTCTCGGAAGCCATGTATTGAGGACCATTGGTTGAGGCAGTGAGGATTTGTTCCATTCGATTATTAAAATTTTGGGTTGATAACTCCTGACTCATTATCATCTCTTCTTTTTCTGCTATAATCCTTAACATGAATTCCTTGAAATCTGAATTGTCTTCTTGTTGCATTGGAGGTGGATTTGAGAAATTTGATGGATATGTTGGATTTGGAGCAGAGTATTGGTCCTGATAGTTGTAGCTCCATGAAGAATCCGGGTGATACCCCCAAACTTGATGGTAATTATCATATGCATACTGGTTGAGGTATACACCACCTTGTTTTCGCCGCCTAAAACTAACGGTGCATTGATGACTCGGATGGTTGCCAGCACAATAGTCACACATGATTGCCATCCTTTGACTCTGTTGGGCTGCAATAACGTCCAACTTCCTCGAAAGTTCTTTAATTTGTGCTGACATTGCGGAAAGTGTCGCGAGTCTGTCAATCTCCGCTTCCTTTGGTTGAGTCATGTTCGTGTATGGCCATTGATACGCAAAGTCATCCATGGTACCTTAAAAAAGAGAGAAATATAGGAAGAGAATTAAAAATAAAAATAAAAATGTTAAAATTAAGACTAATTTGATTAAAGCTAATATTTGTAAAACTGTATTAAACTAATTCCCCGGCAACGGCGCCAAAAACTTGTTGGGTAAAATCTATATACGCACAACACGCAAGTATACGTGGTCAACAAGTAATAAAGTGATAAGTTGAGTATCGTTCCCACAGAGAATTATTTAATAAAAATCACCAAGACCTAACACGTAACCAACTCAATCTTATTTAAACAAATGAATTTAATATTATAAATTAAAATATTTAACTAAACTAATTCTAATTACCACTAATTAAAAATCAGATTATAGAGATTTAAGATCACAACTTCACTTATTGCTTCATTTAGGTTAACACACTTCTCATCAATTATTCTCTATCCCAAATTGTTAATCAAGAACACGAAAGTAGTATTAACCACCTCTCGATGCACTAATACCGTATTAACGTCAATCCACAATTAAGATAGAAATCCGTTAAACACCTTAATCAACTAACCCACTATATCTCTATGTGAATTACAATTGAAGAAAGTTTAAGAACAAGTTCTCTATAAGATTACATGCGATGTCAAGCATATATCTACCTTAACACTCATCAAGTTTAAGTTATTAACAAAATCCTGAACACATACTATCATGATTAGATCTAAATCTATACTTCATCTCTCGAGTTCATATAGATTATCACGGTAATTGATGGCCAAACAATTAAGTCCAAATCACAATAGACAATCCTATCAATAGAACATAATAATTGATAATGAAGCATATTAAAATAAACTACACAATAAGATCCATTGTAATCTCAAACAAAGAATTAGTTCATTATTATTGAATTTAAACTAAGAATCCACAATTGAATACACATTAAAAGATAAAGATAGAAGAAGATGAGAAGAAATAATCTATTGTCAGTAGATTTGACGCTCCCTTCTTGCTCCTACTTTGAATCTTCAATGGTCTCCAAGTTGCTTCAATCTCCAAATCAAATTAGAACTAGTGTTTTTCTCTAATTTACTCTAATCTAATTTAATAGAATGCTCTATAATCTCCTAATAATCTCATCATAATCTCCTCTAATCTGTGTTATTCCCCTCGTTTTATAAGCCTTTGTACATATCTTTAAGTCATCTTGGAAGTCCTTGAATCAAACAACTTGAAACAATCCTTTTCGGACTCAAATTCGGATAAAATCCGCTCATTTTCGCGTATACCCAGCCCCGGCTGGGTATTTCCCTTGGTAAAAGCCAGCCCCAGCTGGATAGCAAGCTGCTAAAGCTCCCAGGTACCCAGCCCCGGCTGGGTACTAAGCACAAAAATGCCCAGCCCCGGCTGGGTACCAATCTGCCAAAAATATTTTCTGCTGGAACCTCCTCTTCTAAAACTGCCATAACTTCTAAACCGAGAGGAGTTACGAGTCCCAAGACCTATCCAATCGAAGCTATCGACGAGATCTACAACTTTCATTCTTTGGGCTTTGAGAAATAACGAACGCATGATGGTCGAAATTGGACTGGAAGTGACTGCTATGAAAATCACCACCCAAAACGGTGAAGTTTAACGTCCGTTGGTAGAAATGTCATAACTCTTTCATCCGAACTCTGATTTGAATGATTCAAGATGTTTCGGAAATGTAAGAAAACGCTCTACAATATAGTCCAAGCTCCAAGCCAAGAACATGAATTGAACATAAAAGCATAAATAATGTCCGACTTGCTTTTGTTTGCATTTTTCGTGCTTTTCCTTACCAATAATCGCTCACATCGCTTCCAAACGTATAACCTACAAAACGAACACAAAATGAATGAAAAGTAACTAAGACACATGAATAAAAACAACTAATTCAAGTAAAAGATACCGGATAAGTAGGTATAAAACCTACTTATCATGCGGCGGCCAGTTGATCCACAATTCCTTGACCTTTGACAGACTTTTGCGACATGTAGACGATGTCAAATTGTTATAGGATTAACTGCCATCTAGACAACCAATAATTTAGTATGGGCTTACTAAACACATACTTTAGAGGATCCGCGCGGGATATGAGAAGGGTTGTGTGACCGTGGAAGTAATGTTGTAACCTCATGGAAGCCCATGCTAAAGCACAACTAGTCTTCTCAATCAGAGTATACTTGTGTTCACTAATGCTGAATCCTTTGCTGAGGTAGTAGATAGCTCGTTCTTGGCCTCTATTGTCTTTTTGCCCCAGCATGCAGCCCATGGCATTGTCATTAATGGACAGGTACATAAATAGGGGAAATTCATCCCTGGGTGGTACCAAAATAAGAGCATTAACCAACTACTCTTTAATGGTAAGGAAGGCTTTTTGACACTCATCGTTCCATTTCATAGAGGAGTTATTCCTTAATAGCTTGAAGATGGGCTCACAGGTTGCTGTGAGTTGAGAGATGAACCTGCTACTGAAGTTAATTCTTCCCAAAAATCCCCGTATTTTCTTCTCTGTCTGAGGAATGGGCATTTCCTTGATGGCCTGGATTTTGATAGAATCCAGTTCAATCCCTTTGTGGCTGACTAAGAAACCTAACAACTTGCCTGATTTGACACCAATGGCACACTTGGCTGGATTCAACTTCAAGTTTTACTGACACAACCTGTTGAATAGCTTTCTGAGATGGTCTAAGTGGTCTTCCTCCTTTCGGGATTTGACAATGATGTCATCCACGTAGATCTCTATCTCTTTATGCATTAAATCGTGGAAGAGAGCCATCATAGCTCGCTGTTAGGTTGCCCCGGCATTGATGAGGCCGAATGATAACCGTCTATAGCAAAAGGTCCCCCAAGGCGTGACTAAAGCAGTTTTCTCACGATCTTCCTCAGTGACCATAATTTGATGGTATCCTGCAAAGCATTCCACAAAGGAGTACATGCCGTATTGAGCAGTATTATCAAGGAGAATGTGGATAAAGGGCACAAGAAAGCTATCTTTAAGGCAAGCTTTGTTCAAATCCAGGTAATCCACGCAAACTCCCACCTTTCCTCCAAGTTTAGGCACGGGAACAATGTTAGATATCCACTCCGGATATGTAGACACCATGATAATGCCAGCTTGAAATTGTTTCACAATTTCTTCTTTGACTTTCAAACTCCACTCAGGTTTCAATCGCCTGAGCTTTTGCCTAACTGGCTTGAATCCTTCTTTAAGGGGAAAGAAATGAGAAAAATGTCAGTGGACAGACCCACCATGTCTTCATGAGACCATGCAAACACATCCTAGAATTCGGTTAATATTGTAACCATGTCATTCCGTTCATTTGGGGTGAGGTCTGAACCAATCTTGATTAGCTTAGGGTTTTTTAAGGTTCCAAGATTGAAAGAAGTGGTTTGGTCAAGGTTGGGTTTAGTCTTATCTGTGACTCATTCTTTAATCTCCTGAGGTGTCTCAATGTCCTCTTGTATGTCCATCAAGTCTGAGTCCAACTTTGCATCAAAGTTATAGCCCTTGTGGAGAGAAGGCACCTCATCAGCAAGTACAGGCACATCTAAATTAAGAGTCCTGAAATCAAAAGATGCTTTTACTTAATATATGAAACTATTTAATCATATAAATTGTTAGCATGTACTAATAAAATAACTACTAATACTGTATAAAAAAGCAAGAAGTTAAAGCTATCTACAGGGCAGAGGGTTTTCTGCCCGTTTTACCCTTGTCGACCAATGCATGGAGTGCTACTCCAATTATCGAGGGCAAAGTCCTGATGGACTACAATGATGGAGGGATTGTCATTATCCTCCTTCTCCTGAATGATAACCATGACATCTGGGCAATCATCGCCTGGGGTATATTTGTTTGTATGTTCATCATGAACAATGACGCGTATGCCTGACATCATCAAAACGATGTCATGTTTACATTTCTGCTCCTTTTCTTCCACTTTGGTATTAGGAATCAGTACCTCTTTTTCTTTGAATGGTACTGGTTTGGGAAACAGCATAGCCATAACATGGGCTGACACCTTTACTAGAGACTGTATCAGCTTATGCGGTGCGGATGGAAGAAATTGCCATGTGGCAGAAGCTTGAGGAACCTGCTTATGCTTATGAGGATTCCTATAACTGTAACTGGCAGCTTAGTCCAGTCCGAATGTTCCAATTTGACTGGACACTTAAATAGGGCGCTTAATACCCTATTGATTTTTACCAAGGCCTTGTCCAGGCTGATGACCCTATGACATCATTTCTTAAGTGGCCGACATAACCTCGGCAGAAATCTTGGGTATGGGAAGTGGTGCTCCAATAGGATGGTATTGAGTGTTATTCACTTCCAAGGTATTAAAACTGGTCGGTTCAACTTCTGAGTTGAAGCTGATGATTGGCAGATCTCCTTGTTCAGGACATTCTGGCTCAACGTTAACAGTGACTAAACTGTTGTTGATAATTTATTTGAGTTGCTGATGTAGTGTGGAGGGAGCAGCTCCAGCCATGTGTATCCATGGTCTCCCCAATAGCAGGTTGTATCCCGAATCTATCTTGAGGACGTGTAAGGATACATTGAATGTATTTGGACCAATCTCAATTGGCAACTCAATTTTTTCGACAGAATTTCGTCGGGATCCATCAAAAGCTTTGATAATCTTATGGCTTCTTTGGATCCATTTGAGATTGACATTCATCTTCACCAAGGTGGTATAAGGACAGATATTCAGAGACGAACCTCCATCTATCAGAACTCCAGCTAGTATATACCCGAAAGACAAAACTGTAATATGTAATGGCTTGCAATGACCGGTCCCTTCGGGTGGTATGTCGTCATCAGTGAAGGATAGCACATTTTTGTTAAAAATGTGATCAACCATATGTTGAAATTTTTCCACATCCAATGATTTCAGTAAGTAGGCTTCTTCCAACACCTTCAATAAAATATCAGATGATCCTCGGAAGAGAAAACCAAGTCCAGTATTGATATCTGATGTGGAGCTTCTCTTAAGCTTAGAACCACCTTGGCTTCATTATGGCACATAGTGCGAAGGAATTTTTCAATCTTCTCTATGGGAATCTTCCCCTTTGCTTTGAGAATATGCTTTATCACCCTATGAGGAAGATACAATAAATTATCCTTCGACACTGTAGCAGTAGTATGAGACGTGGATCCTTCAGCTTTTCCATAATTCCATGGAACTTTGTGTAAACTGACAACATGATATTGTGGTCTGAAAGGTAAAGAAATTGGTTTGGTGCGGCCACTTTCAAAGGATTATCAGCTCCTTTGAGTTGAATTACTTGTATGGGAAATGCTTTGACAGTTTCATAATCCTCGTCAGATATAACTGCTACTGATCCCTTCCATTTGGTAGGACATGCACTCCCACCCTCAAGTTGCGCAGTGTCATCGTCTGCCATTTGCAGGACACCGCTATCAATAAGATTTTGAATGAGATGGCGGAGTGCCCAACATTCGTCTGTGCTGTGACCGCGAGAATAGGAATGATATTAACGCACTCCATTGGCGTTAAATCATCCTGCACGGGGATTGATTGGAGGTAGAAGGGATGTAATTCTTCCTTCATTGATCAACATTTGAAATATTTCCTCCATAGATTGGCCCAGATAGGTAAACTCCCTCTGATTGGAAAAATCTTGACGGGCTTTAACATTTGCTCTCTTTGCAACCTTATCCTCAATAGCTTCAGTTTCTGAAGGTGATGGTGGAGCATTCATAACAAAAGAAAGGAGATAGGAATGCTCCTGTTTGATTAATTGGCGTGTGACTTAAAGATGTTGGGTCACCAGTTTTACCAATTGCTTAATTTGTTTGTAAAGAGCTTTCATCTTTCATTCTATAGTAAACTTGAACTTTGCATAATCCCATTTGTCAACACCATCTTTGATAGTCAGGGATAATTCACTGTTGAAACTGGAACTCTGTCCAGTGCTCCAACTGATCATATTAACCTCTTCTTCTTTGTGTTGAGGAAGAGGGTTGTCTTGCACATGAGGTTGATCTGGTTTGGTGACCACAATCTCACCGTTATATATTAAATCTTGGATCTTGTGTTTCAAGGCTCAACAATCTTGAGTATCATGTCCAGGTGCTCCGGCATGATAAGCACACTTCCGAGTAATATTAAAACCCTTCCCATTAGTGTTGGCTGGTGGAAGAAGACGTGTAATTTTCTTCTGAGTAGTCAGAAGAGCCAGATTATTCTCGAGCGAGTTCCCTAAGGCTGTGAACGTTCGAGGACGCTTTACTTATCCACTCTTAGGCAATGGAGGGTTTGAAGACTGTGCTTGAAAAGGGGAGTAGTTTCTCCTTTGTATAGGCATGTTCTGACTGCCTTTCTGTCCTTGTAGTATCAATGAAACATCCTCCTCTTTCTTTTTATGGACCCTCCGGGGGTTGTTTCCATAAGATCCATATTGGATGTGCTCAGTAACTTCTTTAAGAGCGGTTAGGTCTTGAATCTTACCAGACTTCAATCCCATCTCAGCTATTTCTCCGTGTTTAATCATTTCAGAGAATGGTTTGCCGATACTGGCTAGAACTCTCTCATAGAAAGGAGTTTCCTGTATATCTATGAAAGTCATGACCATTTCTGATTCTGTCTCCGAAGGAATAACTTGAGCAGCAAGGCACCTCCACCTTTGAGCATACTCTCTGAATGACTCATTAAACTATTTATTGACCTTGGTAATTTGGTACTGGTCAGGAGCCATTTAAGATTAAAAACTGTATTGACTGAGGAAGGCTTCAGCTAACTCTTCCCAGCTATGGATCTTTGAGTTGTCTAATTTAGTATATCATGAACGGGCTTCTCCGGTCAGACTCTTTTGAACAGCTGCATTCTGAGCTTCTCATTTTCCGCATAAGATCCAAGTTCTCCAATGAATACTTTCAAATGTGTATAAGGATCCCCTAATCTATCATATTTTTCAAAATCAGGGGTTTTGAATTTCTCTGGATAATGAACCCCAGGAAATATGCAAAGGTCAGCATATGAAACACTTCCGTGTGTTCCAATCCCTTTGAGAACACGGATAGTGTCTAGATCTCCTTTGAGATGGGTGTTTTCAGGGTCTTTATTGGTTGTATGCAACTGAGGTTCTGGAATGGTTTTTTCCAAACCTTGAGCTCTTCCTTGTGAAGAGGATTCTGTATGTGTAGGCATCTTCGTACCCTGAGCAGATTGATACAATTCTTTCAGCAGGACAACCAAATCTGTAATTTGTTTACTCAATACGTCAAATTCTTCTCGGGAAATAGTATTAGACTGGTCAGAAGAAGACATGATTGGCTGTAGGCTCGTGGCCTTTATGTATTTTGAGCGGGTAACAGGCCCAATTGCTTCCCTACAAAAGACTTATATAGTTTAGTCTTGGGGATAATGTAAATGTTATCATGATGTGCCCGTTATAGGAATATGGTCCTGCAAAAATGCTTGTTAATTGATAACATGTCATGTATGCACATGTATTCTTCATATTTTCCATTACATATAGATGATCATGGAAGAAAATTGCAAGTAAATGTTTTTACAAGTAATTAAAAATTGAAAGCATGAAGAGACTTTCTTCCACGTTTGGTTTATCAGAGGTTAACCTATCATAGGGTTACTCTCGCGGCTTTTTTGCATGAAGGTTCCTAGATCATCGCAATCTACTTGACGAGTAGTTAATCCGATCTTTCCACTGGAGCGAATCTGGGTGGTACCTTTCCTGAGCCTCATTGGAATTAGTCTTCCTACGAGTCCAGTAATCAAACACCGATAGGATAGCCAACTGGTGGAGGGACCACACAACATACATTCACATACAACGTGTCTCACCGTTTATGCAAAATGATGACATGTGCGAAGCACTAATATCACAGATAGATATTTAGCAGTGCAATAAGTAAAATGCATTCGTACACATTCATCATAAATGTAAAGGCAACATTCACACACAAGCATATAACAATTTTGAAAAGTTTGTAATATCGGCTTAAGCCCTCTTACTGGAGTCCCTAACAGAGTCGCCACCTATCGATGTCGGGATTTTTAGGTGTCCCTTTTCGTTACTTATTCTTTGGTGTTCTCATGTTAATGTGAGATTTGTTTAAAAAAATAAGTGAAAAAGGTCCGACATGTGTAATGTCGACGATTTGACTTTAAGAGTCACCAGTTGGTGTTTTTAACTGGTTGTACAAACGCAAGCGAAAAGGTTTGCACATTGACCCAGTGATGTAACACTGCTAAACGGATCTGTGAAATCGAGATTCATTTGGTTTAGGAGGCTTGATTATGCGGAGGGAAGGTGTTAGGCACCCCCCGACATCCATGTTACCACGGTGACCGCCACTTCTCAAAGAAACTATTATATGAATGTGTGTGTGTGGATCAATGTGCAAAGTAGTGTGAGGCCTCATTCGCACCTATATACACAAGGTTTGAATTTATAAAAAATTCAGTTTTAATCAAGATATAGTAATGAAGTTTTATAAAAAGAGGTTTTTCAAACCCTAGTCTCAATAGGAATTGAGACCTTTTCATACTTCCATTTTATTATTATTATGTTCGGCTTGTTTGTTTTTATTTTCGAGATGTGAGGCATCTTCGAGAAAATAATATACAACAGTGCCTAACTCCTCATGGGCATGACAGTCATCCAAGGAAATTTGTACACTGTAAATAATGTACTAGTTGCTTACAGTTGAAAAAGTCCATCACGGGAACCGAATCTAGATTCAGTAAACTGAATCTGTGATCACATGATTCCTAGGCTCACATGATACTGCAGTTTGTATGAAAAACAGTAAGCAGTTATATATATATATATATATATATATATATAAAAGTTGTATATATATATATATATGTGTGTGTGTGTGTGTGTGTGTTTGTGTGCATGATCAGCCACCACGAAGCAACTCCATGGGGGATCAGAAATTTAAATAAAGTAGTAAATGCTATCAACCACCACGAAGTAAACTCCAGGCGGGACTTGAATGTAAATAAATTTGTAAAAGCGATTAACCGCCACGAAGTAAACTCCAGGCCTGACAGAAATGTAAATATATATATAAGCAGTAAACGCACCGGATGTAAAATCCAGGCACATCGGATATGTCCGACAACAATTATATATATATAATATAAATATATATAAAAGAAATAAACGCTCCGGATGTAAAATCTAGGCTTATCAGATATGTCTGACAACAATAATATATAAGTATATATATATATATATATATATATATATATATATATATATATATATATATATATATATATATATATATATATATATATATAAAAGTAAGTAACACTCCAGACATAAGTCTAGGCTCAATCGAGGCATAACTCGATAATGTTAGTCCATATAAAAATATATACATATATAAGTATATATATACAAACAAAAATGAAAACCATGGACCGAAGTCCGGGCATACGCACATAACACGACTCTCAATGTGTATAATAGTGTGTGCAAATATGACGAGAACGACTTTATAGAGTATAAGAAGGCTTACAGTGGGCTGCTAATGCTGGCTTCTATGACTCTAAATGGATAAACACTCAGCTCCCGCTGGTAATTATATAACTGTATGTGGGCTAACATGTATTTAAAATTAGGAAACATTCAATATAAGGTGTGTACAGAGCAAATTAGACAGGGCTTCCTCGCCTTTTCTTTTTTCAAAATGGCTACCCAAAACCCTTTTTTTATAGAGGGGGGAGCCGCAGGTGTACCTGTGGCAGCCGCAGATACACCTGCGGCTGGCCGGGGTGCCCCAGGTTTTGCGGGTCCTGTCGTCTCGAAGTACGTGCGCTGATGCACTGTAATGCCTGCTCGAACTTATAGAACTTTAATCCGAGCATCCGAACAAGGTATATACGACCTTCTTCGGGCTGCTTGTGTCGAGAGTTACGCAATGACATGGATTAGAGATTATACGAAGTCAGGAAGAGGGGACCTTGCCCATGGTCTTCAAGCTTCAAATTCTATCTGGTGTACTGCCATGCGTAATAGTCACTCGGGATTGGAACTCCTTGGTTCTTGTAGGACATTATTGTATGTATGTATGTCTGAAGTGTTGAGATAACTCACAAGTGTTGAGGTAGCAAGATGACATATGACTCCTCACCGGGGTTATCGCCGATTTGAGTTGAAAGCAGACGTTGCTCAGGGTTACATCTGAGATTTGACTGCTTGTTTGAATGCCGCAATGTCTTATGTGAGAATGCCTGTCTGCCCAGTGTTAACTTTGGGTCTGAGGTATGAGTGCCTCGGCGGGAGGTCTTTTTGAAGCTGATCGAATGTATTTGAAACAAGCATTTCTGGGTTATCGCCGAAATTGCAACAACATTCCTTGGTGTTATCGCCAAGGACAAAACTCGGGGTTATCTCTAAGGTTGGAAATGATCCTTCCGGTGTGTATTCTGGGGTTGGAAATGATGTTCCTGGTGTGTTTTTCAGGGTTGAGGCTGATGTTCCTAGTGTGTGTTTCGGGGTTGGAACTGAACTTCCGGTAGTATCCGGAATGGATGTGAGTTGTCTTCTAGGGTTATGTCTGAAAGACGAATCTGCCCTCCTGCAATGTTAGTAACAGGTGTGCAGAAAATTTCGAGTGTCTACAGCGGTGTCAAGAACAGAGTACAACTAACGGACTATAAACCGAGTACTTGATGGGAGGCACCCCATCAGTTCTCTCTCTCCCTATTTGTTTAATTCCCCATTATCTATAGTCTATCACTTTTCCCCTCGTCATTTAATTCTTACAGTTTTAATTAATGTGTCATTACTAGTATATTTAATTAAATTTTTAATAGTAAGTATTGGTTATAATTAAATAAAGTCTAATAGTTCTTTTTGATCTTTTTTAGGGGTAACAAATTGGGCAAAAAAATTAGAAGTCCAAGGATCAAGTAATAGCAAACAGTGAGTTAGAACAAGACCCAGAGCAGCACAGCTGCGCCCTAGCACAGGTCAAAAAAAGAACATCTGTGCCACATGAAATTGCCAGATTTTCTCACAGCGCAGCTGCGACCCTCTTCAAGCCAAATGCAACATAGTTGTTCCCGACGTGTAACTCTGAATTTAAAAGCAGTCCAGCCCGGGTCTTATTTCATTCCCCCACTTAAAATTTGGCAGTGCACTCTCATACAAACTTCTCCCTAATCTATCTCTTCTTCTCTCAAAAACCGAACACCTAAGAGCTCTCAATCAAACCCTAGAATCCAACAATAGTATATGTAACCTTTAGATTCATCTCATCACCACTCTCCCTCTCAACCGAACCCTAGTTCTTCATTTCCTTAGCCAATATTGAATACTTAGCTTAGTCGGGATATTCGCAGTGGTGCGCAGAGGTTGTTTGATTAAAGGTCATAAAGGGTTATGGGTTTACATTTGAGAATTCAGTAACAGAGAGGGAGCAGATTTTGGAAATCTATTGTATGCAATTCAGTTGATTGATAAAGAGACATGGTTTGGGATTAATTGAAGGGTTTAGGGGCATCCAAGATATAGTTCTCTCATCAGATAATACTCTCTTCAACATCATGGTACCCAAGAGAATTAGAACTTCATATCCTTCGTCGAGCAGTGAGCATGAGAGCGAGGGTAATAACAGAAATGTATTGGATACTTCCTGATTTGTGAACCTCTCGGCCCAGCACTACTATATGGATGTTTTAGTGGGGAAAGTCTTTCGTACCAGAGAGGGGATTCAGGCCGGGAAGAGAAGACAAAAAATTGAAGGAGTAAATTATAGCCCATGGATGGGCTGTAGTGGTGGCCAAACCGGTGGATGCAATCATTGTTACAATTAACCTTATTGATTGCTATTGAATTGTCTATTGAGATTCATGCTATTTGCTTAGTTGATTGGCTAATAATGAAATATATCAGAATAAACTAATTAATAGAATCCATTGTAATCTCAGAATAGAGGTTAAATCATAGCTGAATTAAATCCATCATCCACATATTGAATAAATATCACAAGATTACAATTAGGAATCAAAAAGAGAGAGTAAGGATAGAGAATTAAAGTGCAAATTTGTTCTCCTGCTCCAATATTGAATCTCTAATTCCTTCTAAATGCTTAAACTCTTTAATCTAATCAGATCTCAAAAGTAACTATTCTAAACTACTCTATCTACTTATTCAAATTAAAGAAAGAAAATAACAGTGGCTAACTGATCCCCTCAGGGGTAGAATCCTTTTACAAATTGAAATAAGTTTATAATATAAGAGTTTCAGTCGTATCACCCTTCTCTGAGCAATAAATCTATTAGACAACTCAATTAAAAGTTAACTGCATAATTGAGACTTGCGCAGCTGCGCCGTGATAGAATTTGTATAGGACACAGCTGTGCTGTGCAGGATCTGGGCAGACTGTCTGGCGCAGCTGCGCCATATCATAGGCCAAGCTAGACGCAACTGCGCCGTGCACCAGCTTACCCAGACAATACACAACCGCGTTCTTCTGATGCTTGTATGCTCATAGCCCCTCACTCCATTTCTTCATTCCATCATTAAGTCATATGATTAGCCCCATTATCACCAAAAGAGTTTCCATTAATGCATCTACAAAAGAAGGCACAAAAACATGAAAAGCTATACAATAAAGTGAGTTTAAGAAACAAATTAAGTTTGATAATATCCAAATAAGTGGTTATAAAACCACTTATCAGTATCCTGTGGAAGCAGGGAAGACTCGGCATACTATCAGTCGAGATATAATAGTTTGTCTTGCCAATGCAGATCACGAGAATGCCATTAGGCAAATGTAATCTAGTTAGTAGCTAGAGTAGAGTTAGATATGTAAATATATTTTATCTATGTAGTGACGTAAAACCCTCTTTTGTATATCAAAGTGTAGTCTTTTGTAAATCCCAATTTTTGGACAGCAATGGCAGGAAAGTAATGTAATCAGCTAATGTTGTGTAATGATGAACTATGTAGTATTATACTACAAGGAAGAAACAAATCAATATAAGCCTTTTATTGAACATGTTGTGCAATGAGTTAGGAGTTGTTGTTTAACAATGAATAATAACTAACTAACAAGAAGAAAGTAATAATGAAGTGTTATTTTAACATAAAGATGCCGCCAAGAAGAAGATAACGAAATCAAAAAGCAAACGTGAATCAGCCGGAAGGGGGACCGGTTAACCTGATATAAGGGTTCATTAATTTATTAATGACTGCTTTTAATAGAAATGGGGCTAATATACCTATAAATCCTGCGTTAGTACGAGCTACTACGTTTAAGGATTTTAAGAGTTTAGGTTCGACAGAGTTCAAAGGAACTACGAACCCTATAGAAGCCCAGACTTGGGTAAAAGAAATAGAGAAGGCATTTGTTATTGTAAATTTCGAAGAGGGGCAAAAGGTTTCTTTTGCTACCTACATGATGAAGGGAGAGTCCAATTTTTGATGGGAGTCGAACCAGGCTACGGCTGGGGTAGAAAACTTAACGTGGACACAGTTCAAGGAGATTTTCTTTGAGAACTACTTTCCCACGAGTATGCGGAGGAGGATGGAGATGAGTTTTCTAGAATTAAAATAATGAAAAGTGACTGTTCCCCAATATGCTGCCAAGTTCAATGAACTGGCAAGGTTTGCTCCATATCAGGTAGATACAGAGGTGAGGAGATTTGAGCAGGGCTTAAAACCCTTGCTCTATAGCCGGATATCAGTATTCCAAATTAATTCCTTTG
The DNA here is from genome assembly GCA_020205505.1 of Panax japonicus. NCBI lineage: Eukaryota > Viridiplantae > Streptophyta > Magnoliopsida > Apiales > Araliaceae > Panax > Panax japonicus. The sequence goes on from CM035099.1 coordinate 24,898,605, forward strand.
CAACCATTCTAGAGAAGGCGATAATCGCAGAGGGTGGTAATGAGACTTTAAGCTAATACCATAGAGAGAAGAAAAACAAGAATAAGTAGAAGGGGGAGTGAAAACCGAGGGAGCCAGCGAGAGTGGCAACTGGCAAAAGAGGAAGGGTTTTAACTCTGGGAATATCGAAGTAAAGCAAGGAGATCCTAAGAAGAGGATGGAGGCATGCAAGAACTATAAGAAGACTCACTTAGGAGTCTATCTCAAGGGAAAAGTAGTGTGTTACAACTGTGGACAGGAGGGGCACATTTCGCCTCGTTGTCCAAGTCCAAAGAAGAATCACGGATGCTTCGTGTGTGGTTTAGCTGATCACATGTCGAAGAATTGCCCGAAGAAGGGGATGGATTGGAATAAGGGCACTAATAGTGGTAAGTTAGCTATTAGTAGTCCAGCTCAGACGAGTAGGCCAATGACCCACACCTTTAACATGACGGTCCAAGATGCAGTTGCATCAGAGGATGTAGTTGCATGTATTATCCCAATCAACGATATAAATGCTTATGTGTTGTTTTATTTGGGTGGTACTTGTTCTTTTATAGCATGTGATTTTGCTAGACGATTAGGATTACTTCCCAAAAAATTGCCTATACCTTTAAATATTAAGGTAGCAAATGAAGAAATAATTTTTGTTAAAAATATTCATAGGCGTTGTTGTGTAGAAATACGAAGTTATAAATTATCAGTAGATTTGATACCGATAAAGTTAGGAGAATTTGATGTAATTCTCAGGATGGATTGGTTGTTTAATCATGGTGCAATTATAGTTTGCCAAAAGAAGTGTGTAAATAATAGAATGTTGTGACAGCCTCATGTAGTGTTTTACGGTAATAAATCACATGGATGTTCATGTTGTCTTACCACGACACAAACTAGGAAATTGTTGAGGAAGGGATGTGTAGGTTATTTGAGTCATGTTGTTGATACCCAGAGAGTGAGAGCAACGATGGAACAAATACCTATAGTCAAAGAATTCGTGGATGTATTTCCAAGTGAATTACCAGGTCTTCCGCCGGATAGGGAGATCGAATTCGTAATAGATATTGTGCCAGGAGCGACACTAGTTTCAAGGGCACCATATCGTATGGTTCCAGTAGAGATGAAGGAGTTGATGGTTCAGTTACAAGAATTATTGGGTAGAAAGTACATTTAACCAAGTGTTTCACCATGGGGAGCACCAGTACTGTTTGTAAAGAAGAAGGATGGATCATTTAGACTTTGTATCGACTACCAAGAGTTGAACAAGTTAACGATAAAGAATAAATACCCATTGCCTAGGATTGATGATCTCTTTGATCAATTGAAAGGGGCAAAATATTTTTCTAAGATAGATTTGCGAATGGGATATCATCAGTTAAAGGTTAAGATGGAAGATGTACCTAAGACGGCATTCGAGACTCGTTACAGGCATTACGAGTTTTTGGTAATGTCGTTTGGGTTGACGAATACACCAACTACATTTATGGATATGATGAATAGAGTGTTCAAATAATATTTGTACAAATTCGTCGTACTGTTTATCGATGATATTCTAGTCTATTCTAAGATGCTAGAAAATCACGCTGAACACCTAAGACTAGTGTTGGAGACCATAAGGAAGGAGAAGTTATATTCAAAATTCACTAAGTGTGAATTTTGGCTATAAAGGGTACAATTTTTAGGTCATGTTATCGACCAGGATGGAATTTTAGTAGACCTAAAGAAGGTGGAAGCAGTTATTAATTGGTAACAACCAAAAACGTCGATTGAGGTACAGAGTTTTCTAGGGTTGGCGGGATACTATCGAAGATTTATCCAAGATTTTTCTAAGATAGCTACTTCGTTGACTAATTTGATAAGGAAGACAGTGAAGTACGTGTGGACTAAGAAGTGTGAAGGCAGTTTTCAAGAACTGAAGAAAAGGTTGAGTGAAGCACCTATATTATCTTTACCATATGATATTGGAAATTTTGTAGTTTATAATGATGCTTTATATAGAGGACTGGGTTGCGTGCTCAGGTAGCATGGCAAGGTCATTGTGTATGCATCATGACAATTAAAGGATTATGAAAAAGTTTATCCTACTTATGATCTAGAACTGTCCACAGTAGTTTTTGCCTTAAAGATATGGAGGCATTACTTATATGGAGAAAAATGTGAGATATACACGGACCATAAGAGTTGTCGACGTCGGGATTTTTACTGTCCCTTTTCTGTTATTGTCTTTTGGTGTTCTCATGTTAGGTGAGATTTGTTTGAAAAAACAAGTTGTGAAAAGGTCCGACATTTATATGTTGACGATTGGAATGTAAGAGTCGTCAGTTGGTATTTTTAAATGGTTGCACCAACTCAACCGAGAAAAGGGTTGAACATTGACCACGTGATATAACACTGTTAAACTGGTCTGTGAAACCGAGATTCATTAGGGTTCGGGGACTTGCTTACGGGGAGAGAAAGTGTTAGGCACCCCCCGACATCCGTGTTACTATGGTGACTGCCACTTTTTAATTAAACTGTTATATGAATGTGTGTATGTGTATGGGTCAGTGTGCAATTATTTGGAAGTAATGTTATGCCTTGTTCGCAACTATATACAAAGGGTTTGAGTTTGTGTAAAAATTCAGTTTTAACCAAATATATTAGTGATGTTTGTAAAAGATTTTTTTCAAACCCTTATGCTCAATAGTAATTGAGGCCTTTGATACTTCTATTTTATTAAATGTTCGGCTTGATTGCTTTTATTTTTGAGATGTGAAGCATCTTCGAGAAAATAAGATATATAGCAGTGCCGAACTCCTTGTGGGCATGAGAGCCATCTAAGGAAATTTAGACAACGTGAATAATATACAAGCTGTTTACAGCCGAAAATGTCCATCACGAGAACCGAAACTAGATTCAGAAGACTGAATCTGTGATCACGTGATTCCTAGACTCATATGATGTAGCAATTTATATGAAAGCTGTAAGTAGTTATATATATATATATATATATATTTACAGACTGTCAACCGCCACGAAGCGAACTTCATGGGGGACTGTAAATGTAAATATATAAAAGCAGAATATATATATATATATATATATATATATATATATAGACACGATCAACCACCACAAAGCACCTCCACGGGGAATCAGAAATGTAAATAAAGCAGTAAAGATGATCAACTACCACGAAGTAAACTCTAGCAATGACGAAATGTAAATAAAGCAGTAAAAACGATCAACCGCCCTGAAGTAAACTCCAAGCAGGACAAAATGTAAATAAAGCAGTAAAAGGCCACGAAGTAAACTCCAGGCCTGACAGAAATGTAAATATATATATATATAGTTAGGAATAAGCATGTGAATGATATTCCTATTACATATGATTTGATTATGATATATATATGAATGAATATGCAAGTATGCTTGCATTAAGAAAAGCTGTAAAGTCCTTTGATAGATTATAGAAACATATGTACAAGGGCTTAAAATGAATTGATCAAATATGTTAGTTTGATCCTACATAAACAAAACAACTTTGTAAAGTCCATAAAAAGAAATGATGTACAAGGACTATAAATATAGAAAGATCAAGCATGTTCGGTTGATCTTATGATATAATAGATATGCTTGTCTGATCATCGGGTACGGCACCAGAAATCGTAGTCTGCTAGGAGAGTCAAGGAAAATTCGAGAGCTATCGAGGCAGAATCATAGTCTGCACGATAGTAGATATCGGAGTTCATAGACTACCAGGAGAGACGAAGAAGGATTGTAGTGTGTCAAGTAGCACTTCCTCGGAGCCATCGTCTACTGAGGAAGTCATGTTTAGAATCGTAGAGATAGCCTGCATATGAGCCGACCGAGCATCTGCCGAAGCCAAATCAAGAATTATAGACTACACTCAGAGTCGTAGAATTTACTGATCGTATAAGAGGAAAAGATCATAGTCGAGTAAGATCAAATGAAGATAATGAACACAAAGTCAGAAATCGTAGAGTGTCAAGATCTGACCTCGGAGTCGTAGTGTCTACACAGCCGAAGCTGAATCATAGAGTGTAGATCTAAGAATTCAATAGATGTGCTCACAATGCAAAGGCAGAATCGTAGAGCAAATATGATTCTCAATAAATGAGCACTCCCAAAATATCCAAAGGAATGAAGCCACTAGTTGGCACTGCAAAGATACATCCCACCTAAAGGAAACCAGAGAGCACTCAACAAAGAGCATGTAAGCTAGTAGAAGACCTAAGCACCAACTCAATTAACATCCAGATTGAGTCGTGAAGCCATTCGAGATGAAGTCTTCCACAAGTTGATCAAAAGAAGACTTCAGTAACTGACTAAGGAAAGTCAGCAAGTATAGTAGCTGTCAAGAAAATAGAAGACGAAGATCTTGGAAGCAACCTGGATCGTAGTGTTTTCCAAATGAAGAAGGAATTGATGGAGTGTACACAAAGATACAGGTCAGCCTCTGAAGAACAAGGCTAAAGTGATTAAACATTGGGCCAGTCCATTGATGATAAGTGAACGGGAGATCACAAGGAGAAAGCGAGCTGGAGACACCACAAATCTGAAGTGTCTTGTTATTCAGAAGGGGCCAAAGGAAAGAGTCAAGCGATCAGTATCTAAGAGAAGTCAAAGCAAACTGAAGTGTTGAAGCACTGTACAAGAGAAGGAAAAAGTGTTCTAAATTGCAAATCCACTAAACATTCTTCAAGATCGTAGTGTTGTCTCTACCATCAACTAGACACTACGATCAGGTCTAAGAAATGTATGCATCAAAATTGTAGAGTTCGATCATTCGAAGATTGAAGCATTGGCAACGGTTCAATCTGAAGGTTGGTATTCGGACAAGAGCTTATTGAGAACATCGATGCAAAAAGGACAACCTCTAATCTAGAAATTAGAAGGGTGAAATAAAGTCGTCGACTTGCCCGAGACATCAAAGTGACATCTCTGACGAGGTAGGTGACACAGTAGACTGCAGTGTCAAAAAGTCATGTCATGTCACATCTTCAGTCTGAACCAAATAAATCGAGATCTGCGAAACAATTCAAAGAGCTCTCAACGGCTACTTTCCAACGGGAAGATTGGGAAGGAGTATAAATCAGCTAGAGCTTCAAAGATCAAAGGTTACTGGAGTTGCTGAGTTTGGAGAATTTGTGGACATCATCTAGCCAACGTAAAATAGTAAGTGACCAATGAAGGTCCGAAAGCTCACTCTACGATCCACCAAGAACACTTAAAGACAGAAAAAGAAAGGAGTAGAAGTGAGAGTTATACAATGTAGAAGTAAGAGTTCTACTACAAGATGAGTGTTCTGAACTGTTGAGAGAAAGAAGTGCATCAATGCCATCTTGATGTCCATCATGGGAAGACTCTAAGTACCATAGAGAAGAGCTCACAGTCATCTTAACAAGTCCATCATTAGAAGGCATCAAGTATCAAGAATGAAGATCACCAATGCCATCTTGTTGTCAAGCATGAGAAAGTTTCTAAGTACCTAGAAGAAGAGCTTACAGTAATCTTAGAAACCCATCATGTGCAGCCACCAAGTATAAAGAAGAATGATCTTCAAGGCAGTTCATCAAGGGATCATCAGAAGTGGTTGAGTAACTGAAGAAGCTGAGCATCATGCAACACTCAGCTGCACTTCAAGGATGATCACGCCAAGCTACTAAGTACAGAAGATGTTCAGAACTTAAATACCTCTTAGCAGCTCAGCGCCAACTCCAATAAAGAAATAAATAACTCAACAACAAGAAGCCAGGGCCTGAGGGGTCCTTGTCCGGACGGACTAAATGAAGTTTCAAGCATGCTGGGCTTGAAGAGTTCCTAGAGAACTAGAGAAGTTTCAAGGCTGTTGGCCTTGAAGAGTTCTTAGTGAACTAAAGTTCCAAGGCTGCTGGCCATAAAGGAATTTTAGTGATTCAGGGTACTACTTTTCTATAGTGAAAATCTTGCTAGTTGAAAGCAGAAGAGTGGATTAAGAGCTTGAGTCTCTGAACCACTTAAAAACCCTTGTGTCTTTTACTTTATGCCATTTACATTATGTACATTAACTGTTATAACTGCTATGTATGTTTTAACTACTTACCACTGAACTAACTCTACGAACAATGTATGTACGATTATGAATATATCAATGAAGTCGATCTTTTACTTATTCCGATGTGCTTAAAAAGATTCTTATGTTTGTCATATGCTAAATTATTAGCAATTCAAAATAAACCAGAAAATTATTTGTTTTAAAAAGGATCTATTCAACCCCCCCTTCTAGATCTATTGTGCCTACCGAGAACTAATAATTGGTATCAGAGCAGGTTCTTTTGCTATATTCAAAAGCTAATCTCTTTGAGTCTGATTTTAGGCACACAAATTGTTCTAAACTTGGTTTAGTAGTAAGTCACTGGTTATATATAGATGAGCTCGCACGTTGGAAATGTTGTGTGCAGGTAAATGTGCATATACCTCTGAAGCCGCTCAGATTGACACATGTTCTTGATTGCCATATCAACAAGACCAATCCTTACCCCCGGTCAATCTTATAGTCTGAAGACCAGGATAGAAAGCTCAAGAGACATCAACAGAAAAGAGTCAAAGATCCACCATCCTTAAAAATACCGTACATGCTAAGAAATGATTATCCAAAGAAGAAAGAACAACTTCTCAAACATGTGTGTGGCAAACCAACAGCTGGATATAAACCTTGTGAACTCAAGGATGTCAAAGAACTAAAGATGCTGAGATTTTATTAGCTTGCATCTTCAAGACCACGGCTGATTGATTGAAGGTCAACTGGAGCAACAAGCTGTCAGGAGAAAATGAGAAACTATGCACATAAATGCCTAACCTCAGTATATCTAAGATAAATGACTGTTAAGAAACTGACAGCAAAAAGGTACAGTTCCTCACTAATATAATTGTGCACATCATGTTACATCTTCTTATGAACTATAACAGTATTCTTTCATGGAATCATATTCTACCTAAAAAGGTGGAAACTCAAATGGTTACAAACTTTCTCTCCATCCAAGTTTTAGGTTGAAGATGACATATTGAAAGAAATCTGAAATGGGTCATAAGAATATCAAATGTGACGCCCCCAAAATAGGTCCATTCCATCCAACCCATTCTGAGTTGCCAAATACATGGTACAAAAATAACTACAACTTCATTATTACAATTATCGTGCAAAATACGACAACACATATACTGTGAGTTTAAATACAAATATTATCATCTAGACAATATCCACACTCAAATAAGTCCACATACACTATTTTACAGAATAGTGAGGACTACTAAAACAACTATCTTGAACCATCACTCCACACCCCGACTAGTTCCCGCTATATTCTCGCTTCCTGAGAAGAAAAATGGAACAAAAAGGAAAAGGGTGAGCTCAATTAGCCCAGTAAAGAATATTATGACTAAGATAATATACAAAAAAATTATCCTTATTCTTCAACAGGGAAAAATCTGATAGAATATAATAGACAACAAGTTTCAGATAAATATTCGCAGCGGAAATAACAATTCATTAGAAGAGTTAAGTAGAGAATTAAATCTACTATCATCAATGAATTTAAATGTCCATCATCGATATTTTATCCCTGTAACACCAATCAATATAAACCTTGAATCAAATAGTCATCTTTGCACCACAGGCCAAAGATATTCATCAGTCGATCATGCACATCTCAACACCTGTTCATCTTTTCACTACGGGCCAAGGATATATTCATCAAGAAATCATTCATCTTTGCACTACAGGCCAAAGATATTCAATTATATCATCATTTAGGACCGAGGATGATGAAAATTATATTTAAAAAAAATAAATCCAGTGAGACAAAAGAACAAATATTAAGAATTCGTATTTTAGGCAATCCAAGTTTAAAAATACTCTATAATAAACTATTGTGGAGCAGAATTCAAAAATGAAGATCAAAACATAGATCCAATCAAAGATAGGAACCATAATAGACAATCTTGGACACAACAAAGAAAATTTAATTTTTCTGTGAATAGTGTCGTATACGTAAATAGTAACTCCGACACTAAAAAATAGAAATTCCACAAGAAAATCATCACACTTCGTGAATAGTACTCGTGACTAGTAACTCGTGAATAGTAACTCATGAATAGTAACTCTTGAAATATAACTCGTGAATAGTAACTCCGACATGAAAAGATCAGAATTTCATAAGAAATATCTTACCAATATTCCGGCAAAATGATATTAAAAAAATAATATCATTTTTTAAAAAATAACATCCCTTAACTCAAAAGAATAGTACTTCTGGCTAGAATATCAGATATAACACTGAAGGAAACTTGCACCGTATAGCAACACTCAAAGTATAAAAATACTCACAAGAATACGCTCGATAATATAGAGAGAGACATTTCAGTGTCTGGTGTGATTTTTAATTCTAACCTAAGCACCCTATTCATAGGAAATTGCTCAGAACACCAAAGCAGAAAATTTATTAAAATAATTTTATTTATTAAATTTTCAAGTCCATCACCAAAAAATCTGTATTCAGCTCATTTACCATACATATGGGGCCCACCAATAATGAAAAAAACGTTTTTCTTACAAAAAATAATTAAAACTTCAAAAATCAATTATTTTGGAACTTTGGAACTTCAATAATTCATAATAAATAGCCCTTTTATCAGAAAAAATTGAACCTTGTATCCTTTCCATAGGAAATTCCATTCTCTACAACTTTGTAAGTTTAAGTTTTTCCAAATTCCAAGCAGAAGTTGACCAAAATCCATAAACGGGCGATTTTACAGGCTATAATAAAATTTCAGCCAAGAAATGGGGTCCACAAACATGAAAAACATGTTTTTAATATTTATTGTAACAAAAATATTCTTCCTCCTCACATACCCATATATCCCACATTCATTGTAAAAATATCACCATTATTATATTATTAAAGTATAATAATATATTTAAATGAATTATTTTATCAGAAAAGATAAAATATAAATTTTCAACAATTGTCACATTAAAAATTTTCTCCATCTATATCCACATAAAATGAATATTTTCCTTATCATATAAATCAATAATTAATTATTCATAAATAATATTACAGAATCACAATACTGACAACCAGGCCGTTCCTAGGAAAGAGTGGGCTTTCCAATAATGATTTCTCCTTACTGGCATACAATTAGGTGACCAAACCTCTTCTTAAACAGAACTTCCAAAATATTACCAATAATACTATCTAATATTATTATTCAAATAATATGAATTATTGATCTGATAATGGAAAATACTGTGTAGTGACAATTATTAAAATAATAATAATATAAAATATCAATGTAGCAATTATTGAATCAATAAAATAAAATATTGAACAGTAATTACTGTAACAATTATTGAGTAGTGTCTTCTTACGTAAGAATCAATAATTGGTGCAATACCGTGTGCTACTGTGCAACAATGCGTATTACTGTGTTTTAACCACCGAGTATTTCAACAGTATTAACGGTAACAAATACACAATTATTTATAAACAACTTATACTTGTCGTTTTCTTCATCCAATCGCTTTCCGTTATGGGGCCCATACAAGACTGCGTCGTCGTACAAATATTCCCCAACAGTAAGAATATTCCACGACCAAACGAATATTCCCCGACAATAATGAATATTTTATAACCACTTGCTTATTTAAAATATTTGCGCATTTTACCCATAACTAACCACATTAATCAAATAAACCCTTACTATTTCAAAATAATAAATAAAGGAAATTCCATTTTATTTAAAAAAAAATTCGGGGTCTTACATCAAAGGTTAAATTAATCTAATGTGGAGTAATCTTTGTTGATGGGTTAGTATGTATGTACATGCTGATGGGTTAGTATGTATGTACAAACCCGTGTTCTAAGTGTTTGATAACACACAGAGTATGATCAGTTATACAAGAGTATCTTGAAGATTCATAGAAATTGATCACCTCCATAAATCAACCAGATACAAATAAATCGTAGAGTTGATTATCATTCTGTGAACATTTAAACCCTGTAAACATAACTAAGCAAATGATGAAACCATCAAAGAAAAAGAATGTTTTATTAAAATGGCAAATCTTACATACACTCATCATCACGCATCTCAAAATGTATTATCTAAGTTTGTTACATGCATGAATATGACTGTTGGTGATCAATATGATGATTATCCAAATATATGAGGAACAGGGATTTAGAAAACTAACCTAGCATGACCCATTTAACCATGGGTACCAAAAATAGAAATTTATAACCTGCAGGTACTTGGTCTATCTGGCCACACCAAGGAATGTTGAAGCAGATGACTTCAGTCAAGAAGATTCAACTAATAGAAGGCTTAAGACTGTTCAGAAATGATTCTGATAAAATTCCTATATGTCAAAGCCTGACCTTGAAGACTTACTGAGCTAATCTGAATGAAGCTCACATAGTTGCTGATCCTTATAAGGAAGCAGGCCATTCAACCAAAGATTAAAAGGTCATATATGATCAATCATGCTAAGCATATCATATGAGAAGAATCCTTAAGGAAGCTCACATCAGAGGATCATCGAGCATCAAACATGAGGAACTCATTACGGGAGCAGAACTCCACAAGTACAAGCTATCAAAGAAGACTACGTTCGTAGTGCTGTCAAAAAATCGTTGAATGATCAGTCCTGAAGATATCTATGTATACGATGTAAACAAATTTGATTGTCAGTGGTGATTCCAGTCAGAAAGAGATATGCAAGGATGCCTCCTAATACAAATAAAAGAAAAGGAAATCACACCTCACTGAAAAGACAGCATCAACCATGGGGGAGCAGTGATCTGTTAAGGAATAACAACAGTAAGATATTCTATGAAGAAATGTACCAGCTACAGAGTCCCAAAACTTTGTGGCTGATGAACCATATGAAGATCCATAGTTAGTAGGAATGTCTCAAAACGTACTACTGATAACCGTATCAGCCACCCTAACTCAAAATCGTGGAGTGACTACGATCAAACACCTGATCGTAGTGTAAGAGCAGGAGGACACCACAATTACATCAAATGCAATTGTCTAAAGTTGATAGAGGACCTCTCCAGCTGAAAAGGTCAAATGAGATATTAGTGCAATCACGTCTAAAGTAGTTCATCTGGAAAGCGCCTCAGGGACAAACCTGACCCTTAGCTCACTCTAAGACGTTGGCCCTTCCTGAGCTACCTTAACCCAGAAGGATTACTTAGTCAAGTTCATCTCAAGGACTAAGACAGTCAACGATCGTAGAGTAGAGTTTGAAGAGAACTCAACGATCGTGGTGCAATCTCAACGATCGTAAAAGCAGACTCGATGATCGTAGTCCTACCAGAATGCACTAGCTCATGGTGAGCTTGGAAGAACCAAATAATTGCTCAAACCATTTAGAGTATGAGGAAATAAGGTCTAATGCTGATTGGAAAGATGTTCTGCTGAAGAAAAGTTCCCAAGCCTTCATAAAGTACATCAGTGGTTGAGCTATGTAGTTTCAAGATAAGGACTAGTGTCAAAACCAACCACTGCAACATCTCTCAGAAAAAGATCATTGAGTCAACAAAGGAACGTAGAGTCATTAGCTACCTCACCAAGATACTCTACGAGCCAAAAAGGTCAACAATGAATCCACGTCAGTAATTCTTATTCTCTTAAAAGGAATATAAAACTAAAAAGGTTATGGGGAGTTACAGCTTATGACTGGGCATCGTGCAACCAATGGCTAGTTGACAAATCACAATGTTTGTACAGTCAGAAGGAACTGCCACAAAGACAAATTCAAAATCTACAAATAGTTATCAGAAACTATCGAACCTCTCTCCCTCCCATTTTCAAACCCTAGAATCCTCTTCGAAGCCAAAATCAATTAAACCCTTAGAGCCGTGATCACAATCAACTATCTCTCATAAATCTTTCTGAATCAAATACCTATATTCTTCAAACTATTCAAATGGAAGATTGGCGATTAATCACTAGCATTCAGCATGGAACCAAGTCGTTTGAAAAATTCAAAAAGAAGTTCAGAGACATTCTTGAACTTGTGAAGAAAGCTGGATTTTCAGAATGTCTTGAGGCAAGCACTCGAGTATATACTGAACTAGTTAAGGTGTTCTACTCAAATGCATCCATAAATGCTGGAACCCTTTCTACTAAGGTTAAAGGTCAGTCTCTAAAGCTGAAATCATTTGATATCAATCAATGCTTAGGTTTTCTTTACCTAGGACTGAAAAACCTTGATGAGATCGACACTGAGCAAGCAAAGGAGATTATAGGGTACCAAAGGAACCCTAGTCTGAAGGACATGAAGAAAAAGGAGTTTCCTGAGAAATTTGAGTTCCTTACTGAGATAGTGGGAAAATGTATACTATGCAAGGATACTGCACATGACATTGTGCTTGATTAGCAGTTGAAGATTATGTCTGCAATAGTTTTGAAGAAGCAAATCAACCTTGGAGCTATCTTGTTTGATCATATCTCTAAATGGATAGAAAAAGGATGAGATAAAGAAGTCTACTGATAGACCCCTGACTAAAGTCTTTTATGGAAGATTGATGAGTATTATGATGAACAAGAAGCTGGGAGGAAAAATCAAGGATGATGAAGGAGAGCCTCTAAAAGTTTATAAAGTAATGTCTCCACAGCTGTTCGTGAACTGGAAGCAGAAACCAATGGAAAACAGGAAGCTAACAACAATTGGGAGCAGAAGCAAGGTCTCTGTAAAGAAGAGGAATGCGAAAGAGGTGGAAAGTTTTGAGTCTGGTGACTCTGTACCAGTAGCAGCCACACCAGTAAGGAAGAGATCCAGGGGTATGAAGAAAACTAAGGCTCCACCAAGAAGTCTCTCCACCGAAGACAAAGATGAAGGTAAAAAGGTCTTAACTGCACCAGAGACCACAAAGAGAAGAAGCAACAGACTGCTTCAAGGGCCTTAAAGGAAGAAAACTAAGGTGGTAAACCAGCCAGCCCCAGTTTCCCAATAAAGTACATCTGACGAAGAAGAGGACGTAGTGTCAGAAGAAGAGGAGGGAACTGATGGTTTCAAGACTGAGTCCCCAAAGAACAAATCCAGTGATGAAGGTGAAGCAGGATTCATAAAAGAAAATGTAAACCTTGCTGATGAAAAAAATATGTAAGCCCTATGGCTAACTCTCAGAGCATTCACACTTATGATGAAGAAAAGCTACAAGATGACCCAACTGCATCTCCAAATACAAATGCTCCAACAAGCCTAGATGATTGGTCAAACGATGTTGATTCGAAAGAAGAAGGACCTGGCCCTGCCAATACTGAATGACAAGGAAGGTTGCCTAGTGATTCAAAGGCATCAGAGTCTAAAGAGGAAGAAGAATCTAACCCTCCCATAGCTGAACCCCCAAGGAGAAGAAAGAGCTACATACTACTAGTTAAATTTGCATCCAAGAAGAAAAGTGATCACTCTACTGCAGTCATTGAAGTAAGTGATGATGAATCTGAATTAAAGGAAGAAAGTGTTGAAGATATGACTAATGATGAAGAAGATGAATCAAAGAAGATTTTGCTGAAGAAGGTTTTAGAAATGAAATTCAGCAAGAAGGATTCACTGATGAATCTGATCAGAATGTTTCATGTTCGGAAAGAGAAAAAATGGAGAAAGATTCTGATTCTGTACATCAGGAATAAGAGGAACCGGAATACTACCATATTCACTCTCCAGCTAGGATTAACAGGAGAATAGTGGTGGAAGTCTCAAATAAACCACTAGAAGTGCCTCCAAAAAGATGGTTTTTCCAATGGATGCCTTGGTTAAAGGCACATACTGAAAAGTATGAAAGTTACCTCAGCTGGTGCTTCTCTCAGTTTCCAAGCCTGGAACTGGTGTCTCAGAACTTCCCCAAGTTGAAGAAGTTTGCAATAATGATGATCAAAGACCAGCCCCATTACAAAGTCTACAGGCATGCTGGCAATAATTATATTCCTTATGATGATAGAGTGGACTCTGAAGGAAGAAGGAATATGGCTAAGGAGCTGATCGCGGAGTCTGTTCACTCTACCACTGATGGTGTTCAAGTCCAGAATAAGAAGCCTCCATCTGCCCAAGCACAGCTATCTGACATTCCTTCATCCTCCAATAGCGACTGGTATTCAATGATTTTTCAGATTCTCAATACTTTCGAAAATCCTTCCAAGGATGAAAATTATAGAGTCCAATCTGGTGTTCAATAAGAGGTTGCCCAAGAAGAGGACCAAATTCCTATGGAGCAGGAACAATTAAAGAATTCTAATGAACTGGTTGAAAAGATATCTCAAATCAATGATGAGTCAAAGATGGTGTTGACAGCAACAGGAGATAATTCAGTTCAAAATAGACTTCAAGCTACTATGGCTGATGTATCTCTCAAAATTAAAGAGAGAGATCACATCTATCTGAAGGCCATACATGATCAGAAAGCAGAAGCTCTATGAGCACAAAAGACAAATGAAGAACAAATCAAAGTCCTCTCTGACATGATTGTCAACATGAATCAGTCTTTCTCCGTGAAACTTGAGCTGAGCCAACAAGAACTTACGATTGAAGTTTCTAACTCCTCTTCTGATGGAGCAGCTTATGTCCAACATGGAACAACTCTCTCAAGTGATTAATGACAAAATGAGGCATAGAAAGAGGCACGGTAAGAGGCATTCAAGAAAGGGCAAGAAGAGCAGAAGGAAACAAGAGAAGAAGACAGTAGAAGAAGAAGCTAGGTAGACAGCAGAAGAAGAAGTTGGGTCATCATCTGAGGGGGAGCCAAAAGAAGAAGAAGAGAAGCATACATCTGAGGGGGAGCAGACAAAAGAAATAAAGTCAACATCCCTAGGGGGAGCAGGAAAAAACAAATCAAACAGATGAATAGCTGATTAACAGACATCCTGAAAACATTACACTGGAGCCAAAGAGGTACATCTCTAACTAGTTAGGTATGTTCTGGATCCTGGATGTAAAATGTCATAGTATATTAAATTCCATATCATTATAAATGACATTCATAATTATTCGTTTTAGAAATACAACTGCTCACTGTATATATGATTCATTCATAACATGCATATGCACATATTATTTTTGTCAAAATCAAATAGAGGGGGATTGTTAAGAATAAGAATATGAAAGATATTCGTATTTATATATGATTTGATTATGATATATATATATATATATATGAATGAATATGCAAGTATGCTTGCATTAAGAAAAGCTGTAAAGTCCTTTGATAGTTTATAGAAACATATGTACAAGGACTTAGAATGAATTGATCAAATATGTTAGGTTGATCCTACATAAGCAAAATAGCTTTGCAAAGTCCTTAAAAAGAAATGATGTACAAGGACTATAAATATAGAAAGATCAAGCATGTTAGGTTGATCTTATGATGTAATAGATAGGCTTGTCTGATCATCGGGCACTGCACCAGAAATCGTAGTCTACCAGGAGAGTCAAGGAAAACTCGAGAGCAATCGAGGCAGAATTGTAGTCTGTAAGATAGTAGATCTCAGAGTTCGTAATCTACCAGGAGAGACGAAGAAGGATCGTAGTTTCGAGTAGAGCTTCCTCAGAGCCATAGTCTGCTGAGGAAGTCATGTTCAGAATCGTAGAGACAGCCTGCATACGAGCCGACGGAGCATCTACCGAAGCCAAGTCAAGAATCATAGACTACACTCAGAGTCGTAGAGTCTACTGATCGTATAAGAGGCAGAGATCGTAGTCGAGCAAGATCAGATGAAGATAATAAACACAAAGTCAGAAATCATAGAGTGTCAAGATCTAACCTCGGAGTCGTAGCGTCTACGCAGCTGAAGCTAAATCGTAGAGTGTAGAGCTAAGACTTCAACAGATGTGCTCACAACGTCAAGGAAGAATCGTAGAGCAAATACGATTCTTAACAAATGAGCACTCCAAGAATATCCAAAGGAATGAAGCCTCTGGTTGGCACTGCAAAGATACATCCCACCAGAAGGAAACTAGAGATCACTCAAAAAATGGCATGTAAGCTAGTATAAGACCTAAGCACCAACTCAATTAACATCCAGATTAAGTTGTGAAGCCATTCGAGATGAAGTCTTCCACAAGTTGATCAAAAGAAGACTTCAGTAACTGAGTAAGGAAAGTCAGCAAGTACAGTAGCTGTCAAGAAAATAGAAGACGACGATCTTGGAAGCAACCTAGATCGTAGTGTTTTCCAAACGAATAAGGAACTGAAGGAATGTACACAAAGATACTGGTCAGCCTCTGAAGAACAAGGCTAAAGTGATTAAGCATTGGGGCATCCCATTGATGATAAGTGAATGGGAGATCACAAAGAGAAAGCAAGCTGGAGATGACATAAATTTGTAGTGTCTTGCTATTCAGAAGGAGTCAGAACAAAGAGTCAAGCCATCAGTATCTAAGAGCAGTTGAATCAAACAGAAGTGTTGAAGCACTATACATGTGACGCCGCCAAAATAGGTACACATCACCCATACAAACTTAATTATACAACCGTCGTGTAATATACGACAAAACATAACTGAGAGTTTAAACAGGAATGTTGCCTTCTAGACAATATCCATTCTCAAATAGAGTCCTCATTATATTTATTGTCACACTATTTTATAGAATTGTGAGGACTACTAATACACCATCTCAGACCATCACCCCGTTCCCCGACTAGTCCCGACTACGTTCTCATTTCCTGAAGAAAACAATGAAAGCAAAAGGGTGAGCTCAACTAGCCCGGTAAGAAATATAATGACTAAGATAATGCAGAATAAATTATCATTAGTCTTCAACAATGTTAAATTGATAAAATACAACAGACATCAAGTTTAACTGCAGCGGAATAAGTAATCCATTAGAAGAGTCAAGTAGAGGATGATATCTACTATCTTCTATGATTTAAAATGTTTTCATCAATTTTTATCCCTGAGACTCAGCTTAATAAATAAACCACATCATCTAGTCATCCCTTCACTACGGGCCAAGGATATTCATTAAATCATAAATGGTCATGACTATACCGAATAATCCTTGGTCATAATCATACCAAAAATTATCCATCAATGCACTATAGGCCACTGAGGACTTTTATCACATCATTTATAACACTACAGCTCATGATTATACCAAATAATCTCTAGTCATAATCATACCAAGTCCATCTATGCACGTAAGACAAAGATGACTTTAATCACAATATAAGCATGAGGATGATGACAATGACATAATAATTCAAAAAAATAAGTTCAAGGATAAATTTTAAAGATTTATAAGTTACTTTATCATGAAATCAATTACGTCCAAATTGTCAACATGATATTGCTTTGTGGAATAAAATTCAAGAATGCATAGAAGAATATTTCCATGAAAAGATACTGGATGAAGCGCAAATATCCAGGATATTCTACTAATTTCATAGAGTATAGAAGCCAAAACTTTAACCAACTAGGTATAATAGAATGTATGAAACTGTAAATGGAATTTTACTCGCCATGCGGTAATCCACGTAGACGGATCATTTCAATAATTTAATAAGGAATGAATACGAAGGATAATTCACCATGCATGCGGTAATCCACATAGACAGGTTATTCCAACAGAATAATAAAGAATGGAATAACAGAAGAATTCACCAGGCATGCAATAGACCGCACAGACAGGTTATTCTCAACAGAATAATAAAGAATGGAACCAGGTCATGTGTAATCCGCACAGACAGGATATTCCAACAAAATAATAAAGAATGGAACCAGGTCATGCGTAATCCGTACAGACAGGATGTTCTAACAGAATAATAATGAATGGAACCAGGTCATGCATAATCCGCACAGATAGGATATTCCAACAGAATAATAAAGAATGGAATCAGGTCATGCGTAATCCTCACAGACAGGATGTTCCAACAGAATAATAAAGAATAGAACCAGGTCAAGCGTAATTCGCACAAATATGATGTTCCAACAAAATAAAAAAGAATGGAATAACAACAGAATTCACCAGGCATGCGATAGACCGCACAGACAGGTTATTCCAACAGAATAATAAAGAATGGAATAACAAAAAAATTTCACTATGAATGCAGTACTTCGCATAGACAGGTTATTCCAACATTCCAATATAATAATAAAGAATGGAATAAAAAATCTTACAAATATTGAACGAAAATAACTCTTTTCATGAATACGAAAGAATAATACCCCTTACCTTAGAAAAAACTAGATATTTGAATAGTGAGGTAGCAGACTTCTCTTCTTTTTTCTCTCTATAATTTCTCTCTATAATAATTGCTCTAAAGCTTTAGTGAATTGGTGAGAAATGAAGGAAGAATGAGCATCTATTTATAGGAAAATATAGTTTCTATAATTGCATATTTTGGGGATCAAAATATTACAGTACAATACTTTCAACTTTTCTTTTATTTTTAATTTAGTCCTGCAAGTATTATCAAACTCGCACCACCTCCCCTAATAGTAAATAATGTGAATCAATAGTTCAATCATATGAATCAATATTTATAATCATGTGAAAATATGAATTACAGTATAGTACCTTCATCTATACCTCCATTTTTAACTTAGTCATGCAAGTATTATCAATCTTGAACCAACTCCTATAATAGTACAAGAATGTGAATCAATAGTACACACATGTGAATAAATAGTTATGATCATGTGAATTAATAGCAATTAATTGCTCATTTATCCGATTAATTGCCCGACTGGTTAGTAAAACTTTCAGACATTAATTAATATCGAAATAAATGTCGATTTCCACTAACACTAATAATTCCAACACAATGGAACTATCAATTTCATCTTTAATCAACACAAACTTATAGACATTATAAATATTTCAATTTAATAATATGAATAACTTTGTCATCTCAATTATTAATTTAATAATATAACATATTATGCAGATGATACTGTGACAATAATTGAATCAATAATATGAGAGATATGATTCATCAATTACTGTAGCAATAATTGAATATAAATGAGTGACTTCTCACGTAAGCATTGATAATCAATACCGTGTGCTATTATGCAACCACGCGTATTACTGTACTTTTACTACTGGGTAGTTCAACAGTTTAACAGGTAAAACTTCCGCCATTATTTTTATAAAAAGATAATTTTATCGTTTTCTAACTACGACAATACTTTCGTTGTGGGGTCCAACAATGATTGTACCGTCATACGAATATTCCCTATTAAAACGAATATTCTCCGACCAATCGAATATTATATAACCACTTGCTTACTTTGCAAAATTTGTAAATATTACCCACAACTATAACATTATATTATATCCACACCATAATATTCAAAAATATATTTCGAGAGAAATTAATCTTTATTCATAAAAGTTGGGGTCTTACAACCTCCCCTTCTTTTGAAATTTTATCCTCGAAATTAGGGTACGTACTTGGTATATCGAAGAGGTGAGGATATTTTGACTTCATCTCAGATTCTAACTCTCAGGTCATTTCTTCCACATCTTGGTTTTCTCCACAAAACTTTGACTTGAAGTATAACCTTGGAGCGTAGAATATGATCCTTCTTATACAAAATTTTAACAAGTAATTCTTCATATGTTAAATCTTCCTCTATCTTGTCTGGTTCTAATTCAATAATATGGTTCGGGTCTTTCACATATTTACGTAACATAGATATGTGAAAAATATTATGAACACTGAGACATACTTAGCGGTAAGGCGAGTCTATAGGCCACAGTTCCTACTCGTTCGAGGATTATAAATGGACCAATGAATCGAGGATTGAGCTTTCCTCTCTTTCCAAATCTTGTAACTCCTTTCCATGGAGCAACACGTAACAATATATGATCTCCAATATTGAATTCCTCATCCTTTCGATGAAGATAAGCATAACTCTTTTATCCGATCTTGTGGGGTTTTTATACATTATCGGATCATTTGAATCTTTTCCGTAGTCATACGTACCAAATCCAGTCCCAACAACGTTGCTTCACCCACCTCATCCCAAGCATACTGGAGAAAGACACTTTCTTCCATAAAAACGCCTCAAATGGAGCCATGCCAATACTTGCTTGATAACTATTATTGTAGGAAAACTCCACCAATGGTAAGAACTTGTCCCAACTTCCCATGAAGTCAAGGACACAGAATCTTAATAAATCTTCAAGAGTTTGATAGTCCTTTCCAACTGCCCATCCGTTTGAGGATGATATGCAAAACTAAATAGTAAATCCGTGCCTATAGCTTTTTACAAACTAACCCAAAATCTTGAAGTGAATCTTATGTCTCAATCAGAAACTATGGATACTGGCATACCATGCAATCTTACAATCTCGTTTATATATATACTAACAAGAAGTTCAAGTGTATAAGTTTCTCGTATTGGTAAGAAATGTGCAGACTTGGTCAATCTATCAACAATGACCCAAATCGCATCTATGCCTTGAGAAACCTTGGGAAGACCAATAACGAAATCCATAGTAATGTGTTCCCACTTCCATTCTAGATTTTCAAGTGCTTGCAATGGACCTTTTGGCACTTGATGCTCTGCCTTGACTCATTGATAAGTTAGACACTTGAGATAAACCCCGCTATCTCTATCTTCATATTGCTCCACCAAAATGTATGTCGAAGATCACGATACATTTTGGTACTCGTGTGATGGATTTCAAACGAATGTGTTGTGTGCCTCTATCATTATTTTATACTTCAAGTCATGAATCGTTAGGAACAAAAAGTCTGGAGTTGACTCGAAGTATTCCTTCTTCATCGATTCTTGCTTCAGAAATAGCACATTCTTGCACTTTCTTTCCTCATACGCATCAGCTCCAGGTCTGTAGCTTGAGCAACTTTAACTTTATCGATTAAAGTCAGTTCCACTCATATATTCACCATCATAACATGGGTCCCTCGAGTCTTTAACTCTATTTCCATCCTTTCCAAGTCATACAAAATGGGCCTTTGCGTTGACAATATTGCACTCGTACCCGCATATGATCTTCTACTCAATAAGTCAGCTACTACGTTCGCTTTTCCAAGATGGTATTGGATGGTATGATCATAATCTTTCAACAACTCAAGCCATCTTCGTTGCTGCATGTTGTGTTCCTTTTGAGTGAAGAAATATTTGAGGTTTTTATGATCCGTATAGATCTCCACCTTCTCTCCATACAGGTAATGCCTCCAAATCTTAAGCGCAAAAACGACTGTTGCCAACTCTAGATCATGAGTAGGATAATTCCTCTCATATTCTTTGAGTTTTCACGAGGCATAGGATATGACTTTCCCATGTTGCATGAGAACACATCCTAACCCTTTACCTAAAGCATCATTGTAGATGACAAATCCCTCCGAGCCAGATGGTATTGTTAGAACAGGTGATGAAATGAGTCTCCTCTTGAGTTCTTGAAAACTCTTTTCACATTCCTCGTTTCAACCAAATTTTATATCTTTTTGAGTCAGCTGAGTTAATGGAGTAGCGATTCGAGAAAACCCTTCTACGAATCTCCGATAATAACCAGCTAAGCTGAGAAAGCTACGTACTTCGGTCACTTACTTAGGTTGCTCCCAGCTTTGAATTGCTTCAATCTTTGCCGGGTCAACAGATATTCCATGATTTGATATCATGTGCCCAAGGAATGCAACTTCCTCAAGCCAGAACTCACATTTCTTCAACTTGGCATATAGCTTATTTTCACGAAGCTTTTGGAGTATCATCCTCAAGTGTTGCTCATGGTCTTCACGAGCTTTGGAGTATATAAGGATGTCATCAATAAAGACAACCACAAAGTGATCCAAATATTCCTTGAATACTCGGTTCATCATGTCCATGAAGGCAGCAAGAGCATTAGCCAATCCAAAAGACATGACTAGGAATTCATAATTGTGACGCCCCCAAAATAGGTATACTTCACCCATCTTAGGTCGCCAAATACATGGTACAAAATACAAATACAACTTAATAATACAATTGTCGTGTAAAATACGATAAAAAATAAACTGAGAGTTTTAATAAGAATATTGTCATCTATATAATATCCACACTTCATGGAGTTCCTCATTACATTTATTGTCACACTATTTAACAGAATAGTGAGGACTACTAATGCTATCATCTGGACCATCACTCCGTTCCTCGACTCGTCCCAGCTATATTTTCATTTCCTGAAGAGAACGGTGAAAGAAAGGGTGAGCTCAACTAGCCCAGTAAGAAATATTAGGACTAAGATAATGCAGAATAAATTATCATTAGTCTTCAACAATGTTAAACTGATAAAATACAATAGACATCAAGTTTAACAGCGGTAGAACAAGTAATCCATTAGAAAAGTCAAGTAAGAATAAAATCTACTATCTTCTATGATTTAAAATGTTTTCTTCAATTTTTAACGCTGAGACTCAGCTTAGTAAATAAACCACATCATCGAATCATCCCTGCTCTATGAGCCAAGGACATTCATTAAATTATCAATGGTCATGACTATACCGAATAATCCCTGGTCATAATCATACCAAGTCCATATCTGCACGTAAGCCAAAGATATACAACAATAAAACCAATAATCAACAATCCATCTTAGCATGTAAGCCAAAGATATATAATTCAATAATCAACAGTCCTTCTTCGCACATAAGCCAAAGATAACTTTCATCACCATATAAGCATGAGGATGATGACAATGATATAAGCATTAATCAAACTAAAACAAGGATAAATATTAAAGACTTTAAATTTATCCAAATATTATCAATTACTTAATAAACTCATAATCTAATATTATTAATATTATAACAATATTTTAATCACCTCTAAACTTAAAAACAATTTATTTCAATTGTTTACACTTTACTAAATAATGCATTTAATCATTCAAAGAATGCCATAATCATAAGATTTCATCACCAATGATCAAATCCCTCATCAAAAATTTACATATACCTTATATAGGATTTCCAAGCCATAAAATCCTATTTTCCAACTTTGTTACTTCACATAGCATATTTAACTCATATGTTCGTAACTAAACCATTTTCATAAAAAATACCAAATCAGTTCCAAAAATATTTCTTTTCTGGGATTTAGCAGAATATATTCCCATAATGAACATATATTTCTCTCGGAATTTTTAAAATTCATTTACTATTTTTCAAAAATCAATTTCTAATTAATTCCTTAAGAAATTAGCTACCTCAAGTTTAACTCAAGAAATTCCCAAATCTTGGCAGGATCTTACACATGTTAACGTGAGCATCCAGTTTAAATTTCATGGTCATCGGAGTTATAGAACTCCAATTATAGCATTTTTCGTCAAAAAAACCTAAATATTGAAATGGTCATAACTTGCTCATTTCAAGTCGGAATGAGCTCATTTTTGGACAGGAGGTACCTTATACCATATACTTTCATGTCCCAAAAGGCCAGAATTTTTCTCACAAATTAAGTGGCCAAAACAGCCCTTACAAAATTATGGGCAGTAGCTTTTTCCTATTTTCCAACTTTTGACTCCTTTGCTAAAAATAGTCCACACGAAAATTTACAACACCTTTTCTAGTGATTTCACTTGGGTAAGTTACTAAACTAATAGATCTAACTCTAGGACTTGACCAAACTAAAAAAATTGAAATATAATAGGAGATATGGTTAATTGAATTTCATGTTTCATTTTCACCAAAATCTGATTTTCAACTCTTTGTGATTTCTAAGAAACTTTCATGTTTTTACATAATAACCAACATAACTCCTCATGACAATGACATAATAATTCAATAAAAAAAGTTCAAGAATAAATTTTAAAGACTTATAAGTTAATTTATCCTGAACTCAATAATGTCCAAATTGTCATCATGATACTTCTTTATAGAGTAAAATTAAAGAATGCTTAGAAGAATATTTCCATGAAAAGATACTAGATGAAGCGCAAATATCATGGATATTCTACTAATTTCATGGAGTATAGAAGTTAAAGCTTTAATCAACTGAGTATAAGAGAATATAAGAAACTGCAAATGGATTTTCGCCTGCCATGCGGTAATCCACCTAAATAGATCATTTCCATAATTTAATAAGGAATGAATACGGAGGATCATTCACCATGCATGTGGTAATCCATATAGACAGGTTATTCCAACAGAATAATAAAGAATGAAATAATAGAAGGATTCACCATGCATGCGATAGAGACCGCACAGATAGGTTATTCCAAACAGAATAATAAAGATGCAACCTGGTCCGGCGTAAAACACGCAAACAGGATATTCCAACAGAATAATAAAGATGGAACCAGGTCCAGCGTAAAACGCACAGATAGGATATTCCAACAAAATAATAAATAATGGAACCAGGTCTACGCGTAAATGCACAGATATGATATTAGGATATAATAATAAAGAACGGAATAATAGAAGAATTTCACCATATATGCAGTACTTTGAATATACAGGTTATTCCAACATAATAATAAAGAATGAAATAATAGAAGAAGTTCACCATGTATGTGGTACTTCGCATAACCAGGTTATTCCAACAAAATAATAAAGAATGGAATAACAGAAGAATTTCACCATGTATGCGGTACTTTCGCAAAAACAGGTTATTCCAATAAAATAATAAGGAATGGAATAACAATAGCTCTCTTCATGAATACAAAAGAATAATACCCCTTACCTTAGAATAAAGCTGGATACTGGAGTAGAGAGGTAGCAGACTTCTCTTCTTCTTTCTCTCTATAATTTCTCTTATAATAAATGCGCTAAAGCTTTAGTGAATTGGTGAGAAATGAAGGAAGAATGAGCTTCTATTAATAGAAAAATATAGTTTCGACAATTACACATTTTGGGGCCTCGAAATATTACAGTACAATACCTCCAACTTTTCTTTCATTTTTAATTTAGTCATCCAAGTATTATCAAACTTGCACCACCTCCCCTAATAGTAAATCAAGTGAATCAATAGTAAATCATTTGACTCAATAGTTCTAAACATGTGAAAATTTAATTATAGCATAGTACCTCTATCTATACCTCCATTTTTAACTTAGTCATGCAAGTATCATCAATCTTGCACCAAGTCCCCTAATAGTAAGTGAATGTGACTCAATAATAACTTGTGAATAGTAACTCGTGAATAGTACTCCGACACGAAAAGTGTACTGAATACCCGATTGAACAATATAATCTCCAGACATTAATTATTATCAAAATAAATGTTGATTTCTACTAACACAAATAATCCCAACACAATGGAACTATCAAATTTATCTTTAATCAACATGAACGTATTCATCATTAATATCATAACTCATAATATTTAACATCCAGGTCGTTCCCAAGAAAGAGGGGGCCTTTCCAATAAGGATTTCTCCCTATTGGCGCACAATTAAGGTGACCAAACCTCTCTTTGGCAGGACTTCTAGACATTGTAAATATTGTAATTTAATAATATGAATAACTTTGTCGTCTCAATTATACAATATAACGCAGATGATACTGTGACAATAATCGAATCAATAATATGAGAGATATGATGCAGCAATTACTGTAGCAATAATTGAGAATAACTGAGTGACTTATCACGTAAGCATCAATAATTAATACCGTGTGTTACTATGCAACCACGCATATTACAGTACTTTTACTACCGGGTAGTTCAATAGGTTAACGGTAAAACTTCCGCCGTTATTTAAAAAGATTATTCTGTCATTTTATTACTACGACAATACTTCCGTTGTGGGTTCTCCAATGATTGTGCCGTCGTACAGATATTCTCGACAAAAAGAATATTCCCTGACCAAACGAATATTTTATAACAACTTGCATACTTTACAAAATTTATAAATACTACCCACAATTATAACATTATATCAAATCCATACCATAATATTAAAAAAAATATTTTGTGAAATTTAAATCTTTATTCATAAAATCTGGGGTCTCACAATCTCCCCTCCTTATGAAATTTTGCTCTCGAAATTTACGTACGTACCTGGTATGCCGAAGAGATGAGGTTACCTTGACTTTATTTCATATTCTAACTCTTGAGGTATAACCTTTGAGTGTTGAATACGATCCTTCTTATCCAAGATTTTAACACGTATCTCCTCATACGTTAAATCTTCTGCTATCTCGTCCGGTTCTAAATTAATAATGTGGTTCGGGTCGTCCACATATTTACGTAACATCAGTACGTGATAAACGTTATGAACACGCAACATACTTGGCGGTAAAAAACGAGTCTTAATCGAGGATTTTAAATGGGCCAATAAAATCGAGGGTTGAGATTTCCTCTCTTCATCAATTCTTGCTTCTAGAATAACGCCCTCTGGAACCTTCTTCCTCACATTCATCAGCTCTGAGTATGTATCTTGAGCGGCTTTAACTTTATCGATTAAAGTCGGTTTTAATCATATATTCGTTATCTTAATGTAGGTTCGTATATTCGCACTCGTAAATGCATATGATCTTCTACTCAACGTGTCAGCTACCACGTTCGCTTTTCCACGGTGGTATTGAATGGTACAATCGTAATCTTCAACAGCTCGAGCCAACGACTTTGGCGCATGTTACGTTCGTTTTAGTTGAAGAAATACTTGAGGGTTTTAGAAATGGGTTTTGTACTGGGGTCAATACAAAATTTGATTTCACGCCCTGGGGTAGGCCAAGAAGTCTTTAAGAATACGTCAGGAAATTTATTAACAATAGAAATATCATTCAAAACTTTGACTCTCATCCAAGACTTGGATAACATATGTAATGAAGGTTTCTCCTAACGGAGTTTCAACCGAAAGGTCAAAGTCTAACTTATCTAGAGTCAAATTTAAACGTTGAACGCAAGCAAGAGAGATAAAATAATGGGTAGAACCGGTATCTAATAAGGTATAGACTTCGCAAGAATTTATAATTAACTAACCCGTGCTAACTTCGTTCGGGTTACTTGCTTTTTGAGAAGTCACGAAAAAACGCTCTTCCTGAAACCACCGACTTTGTTTTGTCCGTATCCGCCATTGGTGCCACCGTCCCAGCTATAATTGACTTTGGTGCACGATAAAATTGGGCTAGGTGACCTTCTCTTCTTGAAATTTCCACTTCTATTATCTTTGCCATGATTGTTACAACCCGAGAATTTAGACAATTTATGAAATTCTCAAATGATTGATTTAAGGTCAAATATTAGACCTAGACAGAAAATAAGTGTATGCGTATGCTGATATTGGGAATGAATTTTGAGGATTTCAAAATTCGGTGAAGGATATAGGTGAATTATTCAGGATTAAGTGTTTATGTGATTAAATTATGTGAATATGGTTATGATGTGTTCAGAATGTGGTTAAGGGTTATGGGTTGACCAGATAAATTAGATCTGTGACAAACCCTATGTATATATTAAGAACGTCAACGTTCAGTTAGAAAACTCTAACATCTGATAAGAAACCCTAGCAATCGGTGCTGTAAACCCTAGTTTCAGTTCCGGGAGTCCGAAACCCTAATTCGGATATCGAAAACCCTTGATTGGGAATGCAATGTTATGTACAAGGTTAAACGTCATTAATTAGGAAAAACCCTAATTAATTACTGGAAATTCTAATTGATTATTAGAAGACCCTAATACCAGATCTGAAAACCCTAATTTCAGATTCTGATAAAACGAAGCCCTAATCTGGAAATAGAAAGGAGAATTATAATGCTTATGTGGTATTAATTATACTACTAATTAGGGCAAAGCTTAATTATTTATCAAACCCTAATTTTAAATTTAGAAACCCCTAATTTCGGGATTTGAAACCCTAATTTTTATAATTAGGAAAAGCGAAAGTGTTAATTGAATATTTTTAATGTTAATTAGGATATATTAATCCTAATTTTAAAGTTAAGTAATTAGAAAACTCTAACCTAATTAAGAATAATTAATTTCTATTTTAGAAAAATTATTTTCTATTAGAAACCTAATTTGTGGGTTGAAAACCCTAATGACCATTTTGAACCCTAATTGTACAGTGGTGGTTTTAATTGCTAAATTAGCAATGTTAATTAGGAAATATAAATCCTAATTGTCAAGATATTAGAAACCCTATTCTAATTTCTATATTTAAAAGATTATTTTTCTATTTAAACCCTAAAAAGTGGTTTGAAACCTAATGTACAATTGTGAGCCTAAGTGCTAAATTAGCGATTTTAATTAGGATAAATTGGTCCTAATTAGCAAAGAATGATTTATAACTAGAAGATTATGATATAATTAGGAAGCCCTAATTATAATTTAGAAATCAAAATTTTCTATTTTAAATTAAATTAGAAAATTTTTGAAATCTAAGTTGCTAAATATTTGAGGGTTAAGACCTAAATCCTAAATTTGTCCAAACCCTAAATCTTGGTATGCTCAAACCCTAAACCCTAAGGGTTTCATCAATTGGCCAAAATCTAGAAATTTAAAGAAATGACAAGATTGCCCTTATTGCACAATGGAAGCTAACTTGCAAATCTTGCCTTATCTTTGGTTGTTCAACAACCCTAACCCTAAACTAGACTAGCATGTGGCTATATTGACCAACAATCTCAGCAACTCAGCTACATGCTTTAAATTAGTAGGTTTAAGAGATTAAAAGAAAGAAAAAGTAAGAGAAAAATGTTACTTTACTCTCATTTTTCTTCCAAGCTCCTTCTCTCTCTAACTTTCGAAATCTAGAGTGAGAGAGAGTTAAATGTTGAGCCATGATCAAGAATCAGCAAGCCAAGAACAGCAGCAAAGGATCAAAATCAAAAATCAAAGCAAAAAGTGGTAAAAATTCCTAAATTTTGAAATCCTTCAATTTTATGTTTAATGTTGAAATTGATTGTTGAAAGTAGTGTAATAGGGTGTCAATTGATGTTCTGAGTTGTTAAATCCATGACCCATAACATCAAAATGTACGAATTTAAAGTTTTAGTAAATCTGGAAATCTGGAAATTTCGTTTTTTTCAGCCAAATGTCAGATACGATAGATCCGTCTGTGTTATGAGTTTTTGATGTTTAAAACTTGTAACATGTAGCCTGTTATGTGTTCTTTAAGTTTCAAAAAGAATTAGACTCAGATCTATTATAGATCGCAAGATATAAATGGTCAAAAACCGTTGACCAATCTGTCCAAAATCGCGAACCCAGAAAATTGAGAAACAGTGTCCGTGTCCTACTTTGATCGGCTATATCTTGTTCATTCTGTAATATTTTTGTGTTATTATTCTTGATAGTTGTAGTACTACATGTTTTCTACAAACTGAAGTTGATATATCACATAAATCGGACTTAGAATGAAAGTTATAAGGACCTAAAGTAGGTACCTTGGATTCTGGTAAATCCAGAAAAATGAAGAACACGGTTGTCAGACTTTTTGGAAGCTTAGATCTAGCTGTTATGTTGTTGTTTGTGTATGAAATTGGTTTCTAGTTGTAGTATTGCATAAGTACTACAATCTGAAAGTTTTAACAAGCCCAGAAACGCAATAATCAAAGAACTAAGTCCGGTCAAACCACCCATCTCGCGACTGCCGAAAAAATCTGGGTTTGGCTCAAGAACACCTATAGCGACAGAAAGCGTCGCTATAGGCCTTTAGCGACAGTTTTAATTATTATTTTCCGGAAAATGATTAAAAATTAGAAAAAAAATGGTTTTTAATTATTAAAAATACATAATAAATTATAAAAAATTATTTTAATGTCTAAAAAATAGTTTTTAACTATTTTGAGTATATTTTGAAAATAATTAATATTTTTGGAATATAAATGGTATTTATTTATTTAATTACAATATTAAATAAATTATTTAAAAATAGTTTTTAATTCATGAAAAATAATATTATGATATAAGAAAATATTTTAAGTTATTTTTGATAACTTTTGATATTTTGTGATGAATTTCATTAATAATTTAATATTAATGATAATTAATTTATTTAATGAATATATTAAATAAATTATGGAAAAATAGAATTAATGATTTAAAAATCATATAAAATGATTTAATTGTTATAAAAATATTTTAAGTTATAAAATATAACTTTTGATATTTAGTCATGAAAATATTAATATTTTAATATTAATAGCAATTATCAGATAATGGATTTAATGGTTTAAAAACCTTAAAAATATGATTTTAAAGTATTAAAAATACTTTGTGATATTATAATTATATTATAATATTATGTAATGATTTTCATTAATATTTTATATTAAATGAATATTAATGATTAAGGAATTATATGGTATTTAATTCATTTAAATACGGTTTTAAGGATTGAAAAATATTGATAAACGGTAATAATTATCTGAAAATTATTACGAGATTAGGAAAAATGTTTTGTCTGATAAGAAAAGTATCTGTGATAAATGATAAGTGCTTAGGCAGAGTTTAATTGAACTTAACTCGAGTATTGACCGACTAGACTGTTGGGATGTTAGAATTGCGTCGATATCAAGTCAGACTGAAATAATTTGACCTGATACTAAGTCTTATGTGTTGTATAGACTGATAGAGTTATTTTGTGAATATAAATATAACAGTATTATACTGTGATGATATTATTCTAATGTTAGAGATCTATATTGCTAATATTAGGTCTTCGGGTAAAGCGTTATTAAATTGCGTGCGGTAATCAACGGTTCAGGCAAGTTTTTCAGTTCTACTATGTTTGAGGATGGAATGTGATTATATGTTAAATTACATATCATGCTCTATGAATTGTTAAAAGTGAAAATATGACTAAGTTATTTGGGTTGTGGAACTCAATCTAATTGTGATTACATGTTGTATGATGTAATTCGATAAATTAGAAATGTATAATGCATGAATGTATGTTTTGAAAGGAATTATTGATGCATATAAGATATGCATAGTAAAGAATATATGTTGCATGTATAGATGCATATCAATAAAAAAGTAGTGCATATAGAATTGTGTGCTATGTGAAACATGATAGATTGTTAAATTTGCTGGGCTGTCGAGCTCAATCTTGCAAAAACAAACTTTTTGCAGGGTAATGATGTTAGACAATATTAATTGCTATACGGATGATGAAGATTGATCGATGCGCAAATGAATACATTTTCTTAAATTAGAAATGGTATAATTTATGATTGCTAGTTTTGTCAATTGTAATTGACAGCTATGTACAGTTTAAAATGTTGAATAGATAAAGAAGATTTAAATTGAATTGAGATTAGATACGATTCTTAAATAAATGAATCATCGATAGAAAAGATAATGTCAAGTTCAGCTTGGAATATAAAGTGCAACTATTTTGTAATAAAATATTTTGATAAATGTGTTGTATTTTAGAAAGTTTATGAATTATGTATAAGTTAAGGTTACTCGACCTTGGGGAATAGTGTGTAATGTAATGTATAAACAATTTATGTTTATATCTTCCGCAAATAATGATAGAAATAGTATACCGGATCCGAGGCGATTCGGTGCCGGATTCGGGGATGCTACAGTTGGTATCAGAGTTGTTGGTTATGAAGCTTAGGTAGGAATACCTGAGACTAATAACCGCAGTGATTAGGATAAGACTAACTCAAATAGAGTTAGTTGGTCAGTAAGATTCAAAGACGAATCTCGGCGAGTGTAAAGCACAGAGTTACCTAACTCTGATAATAAAGTTGAACAGTAATGGTGAATAGATTGAGTCTAAAAGACTGAAAGTGCAGGAATAGGAGATCGTAAAACAAAACGATCAAGTCATAGAATTGAATCGTAAAATATACGATAAGATCACCCCGTGATCTGATAAAGGTTATGACAGCTAGAAAGAATCAATCTAATGATTGAAAACGATCAAGACATGGAATTGAATCGTAATATATACAATAAGATCACCCCGTGATCTAATAAGGTTATGATATGGGATAAGAATCAATCTGATGATTGAAAAGTTTACAGCAAGATGTTGTGTATCAGTTGTACTATGAAATAGTACTATGAAAACTTATAAAAGAGTTATGTATTATGAATACAAATTGAATTCGTATTGAAAAAGGGAGTTAAGATTAGGTGGGGATTTCAATTGAGGACTCATGTCGGCAGCTGAGTTGTATGATTCCTTGTATGGGCGGGGAATTTGTACTTGGTTTTAGAATCACTTAGCTTCCTGGTCGATGTAGTGGTTAGGTTGATCAATTCTTTGTATGGGCGGGGAATTGTTCACTTAGCTTCTTATATTTATTAGTGGCCGAGTTTGGTTTGACAACCACTTAGTTTCTGGCACTGATAATCATTGAAATGTTTGTGTCACGCTATTTGCTATATGCGTGTTAAGAGGGTGATTCCTTTCTCATGTGTATGACAGATAGATAGGTCATAGGTAGAGGATATAAGGTTAAGTACGAGTTCTTAAAACTCATACTTATGTGACATTCTTGATTCATAGTTATATGAAATGAGAGGGTGATTCCTTTCTTAAACTCATACGATTGTGGCCAGATTATGAACTCATAAGTGTGGTTTTATGAACTGGGGATAGTTGCGAATGGAGAATTGAGGATTATAGAAATAGATGCAGAGATAAGAGAAGAAGATTTAATTATTATTGATGGATCATTGCCAGTTATTTCGGCTAGATCAAGAATGAGAATTTGATGGGTTAGAGAAGAGAAGAGAAGCAAATAGAATTTGAAATCATAGTATTTTGTGGTTGAATCAAAATCTTGATTCTAAAGACTGAGAATATCAACCTTTTATATAAAGGGAATATTTTATTGGGTGTGAATTTGACCTTTGCACGCGTTTTGAGTATCTTTGATAGATACCCGAGAAATTTGAGTGTCTTTGATAGATACCCGAGAAGTTTGAGTATCTTTGATAGATACCCGAGAAGTTTGAGTATCTTTGATAGATACCCGAGAAATTTGAGTATCTTTGATAGATACCCGAGAAATTTCCCGAGAAATTTGAGTATCTTTGATAGATACCCGAGAAATTTGAGTATATATCAAAGTAAATCTTTGATAGATACCCGAGAAAATAAGTTTAAGATCTTGTGTGATCGCTCTGTATAAAAGGTGTAAGGTGCAAAGGTGTAAGGGGTAAGGTGAATTTCGGGGACGAAATTCTTAGAAGGAGGGGTGAATGTGACAACCCGAGAATTTAGACAATTTATGAAAATCTCAAATGATTGATTTAAGGTCAAATATTAGACCTAGACAGAAAATAAGTGTATGCGTATACTGATATTGGGATTGAATTTTGAGGATTTCAAAATTCGGTGAAGGATATAGGTCAATTATTCAGGATTAAGTGTTTATGTGATTAAGTTCTGTGAATATGGTTGTGATGTGTTCAGAATGTGGTTAAGGGTTATGGGTTGACCAGATAAATTACATCTGTGACAAACCCTATATATATATTAAGAACGTCAACGTTCAGTTAGAAAACTCTAACATCTGATAAGAAACCCTAGGAATCGGTGTTGTAAACCCTAGTTTCAGTTCCGGGAGTCCGAAACCCTAATTCGGATATCAAAAACCCTAGATTGGGAATGCAATGTTATGTACAAGGTTAAACGTCATTAATTAGGAAAAACCCTAATTAATTACTGGAAATTCTAATTGATTATTAGAAGACCCTAATACCAGATCTGAAAACCCTAATTTCAGATTCTGATAAAATGAAGCCCTAATCTGGGAATAGAAAGGAGAATTATAATGCTTATGTGGTATTAATTATACTACTAATTAGGGCAAAGCTTAATTATTTAGCAAACCCTAATTTCAAATTTAGAAACCCCTAATTTCGGGATTTGAAACCCTAATTTTTATAATTAGGAAAAACGAAAGTGTTAATTGAATATTTTTAATGTTAATTAGGATATATTAATCCTAATTTTAAAGTTAAGTAATTAGAAAACTCTAATCTAATTACGAATAATTAATTTCTATTTTAGAAAAATTATTTTCTATTAGAAACCCTAATTTGTGGGTTGAAAACCCTAATGACCATTTTGAACCCTAATTGTACAGTGGTGGTTTTAATTGCTAAATTAGCAATGTTAATTAGGAAATATAAATCATAATTGTCAAGATATTAGAAACCCTAATCTAATTTCTATATTTAAAAGATTATTTTTCTATTTAAACCCTAAAAAGTGGTTTGAAACCTAATGTGCAATTGTGAGCCTAAGTGCTAAATTAGCGATTTTAATTAGGATAAATTGGTCCTAATTAGCAAAGAATGATTTATAACTAGAAGATTATGATATAATTAGGAAGCCCTAATTATAATTTAGAAATCAAAATTTTCTATTTTAAATTAAATTAGAAAATTTTTGAAATCTAAGTTGCTAAATATTTGAGGGTTAAGACCTAAACCCTAAATTTGTCCAAACCCTAAATCTTGGTATGCTTAAACCCTAAACCCTAAGGGTTTCATCAATTGGCCAAAATCTAGAAATTTAAGGAAATGACAAGATTGCCCTTATTGCATAACGGAAGCTAACTTGCAAATCTTGCCTTATCTTTGGTTGTTCAACAACTCTAACCCTAAACTAGACTAGCATGTGGCTATATTGACCAACAATCTCAGCAACTCAGCCACATGCATTGAATTAGTAGGTTTAAGAGATTAAAAGAAAGAAAAAATAAGAGAAAAATGTTACTTTACTCTCATTTTTCTTCCAAGCTCCTTCTCTCTCTAAGTTTCGAAATCTAGAGTGAGAGAGAGTTAAATGTTGAGCCATGATCAAGAATCAGCCAGCCAAGAACAGCAGCAAAGGATCAAAATCAAAAATCAAAGCAAAAAGTGGTAAAAATTCCTAAATTTTGAAATCCTTCAATTTTATGTTTAATGTTGAAATTGATTGTTGAAAGTAGTGTAATAGGGTGTCAATTGATGTTCTGGGTTGTTAAATCCATGACCCATAACATCAAAATATACGAATTTAAAGTTTTAGAAAATTTGGAAATCTGGAAATTTCGTTTTTTTCAGTCAAATGTCAGATACGATAGATCCGTCTGTGTTATGAGTTTTTGATGTTTAAAACTTGTAACATGTAGCCTGTTATGTGTTCTTTAAGTTTCAAAAAGAATCAGACTCAGATCTATTATAGATCGCAAGATATAAACGGTCAAAAGCCGTTGACCAATCTGTCCAAAATCGCGAACCCAGAAAATTGAGAAACAGTGTCCGTGTCCTACTTTGATTGGCTATATCTTGTTCATTCTGTGATGTTTTTGTGTTATTATTCTTGATAGTTGTAGTACTACATGTTGTCTACAAATTGAAGTTGATATATCACATAAATCGGACTTAGAATGAAAGTTATAAGGACCTAAAGTAGGTACCTTGGATTCTGGTAAATCCAGAAAAATGAAGAACACGGTTGTCAGACTTTTTGGAAGCTTAGTTCTAGCTGTTATGTTGTTGTTTGTGTATGAAATTGGTTTCTAGTTGTAGTATTGCATAAGTACTACAATCTGAAAGTTTTAACAAGCCCAGAAACGCAATAATCAAAGAACTAAGTCCGGTCAAACCACCCACCTCGCGACTGTCGGAAAAATCTGGGTTTGGCTCAAGAACACCTATAGCGACAGAAAGCGTCGCTATAGGCCTTTAGCGACGGTTTTAATTATTATTTTTCGGAAAATGATTAAAAATTAGAAAAAAATGGTTTTTAATTATTAAAAATACATAATAAATTATAAAAAATTATTTTAATGTCTGAAAAATAGTTTTTAACTATTTTGAGTATATTTCGAAAATAATTAATATTTTTGGAATATAAATGGTATTTATTTATTTAATTACAATATTAAATAAATTATTTAAAAATAGTTTTTAATTCATGAAAAATAATATTATGATATAAGAAAATATTTTAAGTTATTTTTGATAACTTTTGATATTTTGTGATGAATTTCATTAATAATTTAATATTAATGATAATTAAATTATTTAATGAATATATTAAATAAATTATGGAAAATATAATTAATGATTTAAAAATCATATAAAATGATTTAAGTGTTATAAAAATATTTTAAGTTATAAAATATAACTTTTGATATTTAGTCATGAAAATATTAATATTTTAATATTAATAGCAATTATCGGATAATGGATTTAATGGTTTAATATTTTAAATAAATTATGGAAAATATGATTTTAAAGTATTAAAAATACTTTGTGATATTATAATTATATTATAATATTATGTAATGATTTTCATTAATATTTTATATTAAATGAATATTAATTATTAAGGAATTATATGGTATTTAATTCATTTAAATACGATTTTAAGTATTGAAAAATATTGATAAATGGTAATAATTATCTGAAAATTATTACGAGGTTGGGAAAAATGTTTTGTCTGATAAGAAAATTATCTGTGATAAATGATAAGTGCTTAGGCAGAGTTTAATTGAACTAAACTCGAGTATTGACCGACTAGACTGTTGGGATGTTAGAATTGCGTCGATATCAAGTCAGACTGAAATAATTTGACCTGATACTAAGTCTTATGTGTTGTATAGACTGATAGAGTTATTTTGTGAATATAAATATAACAGTATTATATTGTGATGATATTATTCTAATGTTAGAGATCTATATTGCTAATATTAGGTCTTCGGGTAAAGCGTTATTAAATTGCGTGCGGTAATCAATGGTTCAGGCAAGTTTTTCAGTTCTATTATGTTTGAGGATGGAATGTGATTATATGTTAAATTACATATCATGCTCTATGAATTGTTAAAAGTCAAAATATGACTAAGTTAATTGGGTTATGGAACTCAATCTAAATGTGATTACATGTTGTATGATGTAATTCGATAAATTAGAAATGTATAATGCATGAATGTATGTTTTGAAAGGAATTATTGATGCATGTAAGATATGCATAGTAAAGAATATATGTTGCATGTATAGATGGATATCAATAAAAAGGTAGTGCATATAGAATTGTGTGCTATGTGAAACATGATAGATTGTTAAATTTGCTGGGCTGTCGAGCTCAATCTTGCAAAAACAAACTTTTTGCAGGGTAATGATGTTAGACAATATTAATTGCTATACGGATGATGAAGATTGATCGATGCGCAAATGAATACATTTTCTTAAATTAGAAATGGTATAATTTATGATTGCTAGTTTTGTCAATTGTAATTGACAGCTATGTACAGTTTAAAATGTTGAATAGATAAAGAAGATTTAAATTGAATTGAGATTAGATATGATTCTTAAATAAATGAATCATTGATAGAAAAGATAATGTCAAGTTCTGCTTGGAATATAAAGTGTAGCTATTTTGTAATAAAATAGTTTGATAAATGTGTTGTATTTTAGAAAGTTTATGTATTATGTATAAGTTAAGGTTACTCGACCTTGGGGAATAGTGTGTAATGTAATGTATAAACAATTTATGTTTATATCTTCCGCAAACAATGATAGAAATAGTATACCGGATCCGAGGCGATGCTACAATGATTACCACCGAAGTGGATACCATTCTTGGTATGATAATTTCCCCCAAGATGGTTATCATTGTTTCGATGGCCGTTGCCACCGGTACGATTATTATCGTGTTGTTGCTCGTTGCCTTTTGGTTGTGCTGACTCATTATTACGCTCCAATAACTGAGCCCTATTCACAACATCTGAATACAAAAAATGTCACAAAACAAGGTTTAATTGACATATCAAATATTATCTATATACTCTGACCGACCAATTAAATACCAAATAAACTTAGGTAGGTTATACTAGCGAAGGAATTTCCCGTCTCTCCCCTCCTAGTTCTTGTCTCACATCTCAGCCAGGGATCATATCCCTAAGCTTTGATACCAACTGTGACACCCCCAAAATAGGTATATATTATCCATCTTGAGTCGCCAAATATATGGTACAAAAATACAAATACAACTTAATAATACAAATGTCGTGTAAAATACGACAAAACATAAACTGAGAGTTTTAATAAGAATATTGTCATCTAGATAATATCCACACTCGATGGAGTCCTCATTACATTTATTGTCACACTATTTAACAGAATAGTGATGACTACTAATGTTATCATCTGGACAATCACTCCGTTCCCCGACTCGTCCCAACTATATTCTCATTTCCTGAAGAGAACGGTGAAAGAAAAGGTGAGCTTAACTAGCCCAGTAAGAAATATTATGACTAAGATAATGCAGAATAAATTATCATTAGTCTTCAATAATGTTAAACTGAAAAAATGCAATAGACATCAAGTTTAACTGCAGCAGAACAAATAATCTATTAGAAAAGTCAAGTAGAGAATAAAATCTACTATTTTTATGATTTAAAATGTGTTTTTCAATTTTTATCGTTGAGACTCAACTTAGTAAATAAACAACATCATCGAATCATCCCTGCTCTACGGGCCAAGGACATTCATTAAATTATCAATGGTCATGACTATACCGAATAATCCCTGGTCATAATCATACCAAGTCCATCTCTGCACGTGAGCCAAAGATATACAACAATAAAATCGAGGGTTGAGATTTCCTCTCTTTATCAATTCTTGCTTCTAGAATAACGCCCTCTGGAACCTTCTTCCTCACATTCATCAGCTCTGAGTATGTAGCTTGAGCGGCTTTAACTTTATCGATTAATGTCGGTTCTAATCATATATTCGTTATCTTCACGTAGGTTCGTATATTCGCACTCATAAATGCATATGATATTCTACTCAACATGTCAGCTACCACGTTCGCTTTTCCACGATGGTATTGAATGGTACAATCGTAATCTTCAACAGCTCGAGCCAACGTCTTTGGCGCATGTTACATTCGTTTTAGTTGAAAAAATACTTGAGGGTTTTAGAAATGGGTTTTGTACTGGGGTCAATACAAAATTTGATTTCACGCTCTGGGGTAGGCCAAGAAGTCTTCAAGAATACGTCAGGAAATTTATTAACAATAGAAATATCATTCAAAACTGCGACTCTCATCTAAGACTTGGATATCATATGTAATGAAGGTTTTTCCTAACGGAGTTTCAACCGATAGGTCAAAGTCTAACTTATCTAGAGTCAAATTTAAACGTTGAACGCAAGCAAGAGAGATAAAAGAATGGGTAGAACCGGTATCTAATAAGGTATAGACTTCGCAAGAATTTATAATTAACTAACACGTGCTAACTTCGTTCGAGTTACTTGCTTTTTGAGAAGTCACGAAAAAACGCTCTTCCTGAAACCACCAACTTTGTTTTATCCGTATCCACCTTTGGTGCCACCGTCCCAGCTATAATTGACTTTGGTGCACGACAAAATCGGGCTAAGTGACCTTCTCTTCTTTGAAATTTCAACTTCTATTATCTTTGCCATTATTACCACCGAAGTGGATACCATTCTTGGTATGATAATTTCTCCCATGATGGTTATCATTGTTCCGATGACCGTTGCCACCGGTACGATTATTATCGTGTTGTTGCTCGTTGCCTTTTGGTTGTGCTGACTCATTATTACGCTCCAATAACTGAGCCATATTCACAACATCTGAATACAAACACTGTCACAAAACAAGGGTTAATTGACATATCGAATATTATCTATATACTCTGACCGACCAATTAAATACCAAATAAACTTAGGTAGGTCATACTAGCGAATGAATTTCCCGTCTCTCCCCTCCTAGTTCTTGTCTCACATCTCAGCCAGAGATCATATCTCTAAGCTTTGATACCAACTGTGACGCCCCCAAAATAGGTATATATCACCCATCTTGAGTCGCCAAATACATGGTACAAAAATACAAATACAACTTAATAATACAAATGTCGTGTAAAATACAACAAAACATAAACTGAGAGTTTTAATAAGAATATTGTCATCTAGATAATATCCACACTCAATGGAGTCCTCATTACATTTATCGTCAAACTATTTAACAGAATAGTGATGACTACTAATGTTATCATCTAGACAATCACTCCGTTCCCCGACTCATCCCAACTATATTCTCATTTCCTGAAGAGAACGGTGAAAGAAAGGGTGAGCTCAACTAGCCCAGTAAGAAATATACAATTCAATAAGCCAAAGATATACAACAATAAAATCAATAAGCCAAAGATATACAACAATAAAATCAATAATCAACAAAGATATACAACAATAAAATTAATAATCAACAAAGATATCATCATGCTTATATCATACCAAGTCCATCTTTGAACGTAAGCCAAAGATATACAACAATAAAATCAAAAATCAACAATCCATATTTGCACGTAATCCAAAGATATACAATTCAATAATCAACAGTCCATCTTCGCACGTAAGCCAAAGATAACTTTCATCACCATATTAGCATGAGGATGATGACAATGATATAATCCTTAATCAAACTAAAATAAGGATAAATATTAAAGACTTTAAATTTATCCAAATATTATCAATCACTTAATAAACTCATAATCTAATATTATTAATATTATAACAATAGTTTAATCACCTCTAAACTTATAAACAATTTATTTCAATTGTTTAGACTTTACCAAATAATGCATTTAATCATTCAAAGAATGCCATAATCATAAGATTTCATCACCAATAATTAAATCCCTCATCAAAAATTTGCATATACCTTATATAGGATTTTCACGCCATAAAATCCTATTTTTCAACTTTGTTACTTCACATAACATATTTAACTCATATGTTCGTAACTAAACTATTTTCATGAAAAATACTAAATCAGTTCCAAAAATATTTCTTTTC
Organism: Panax japonicus; assembly: GCA_020205505.1. Classification (NCBI taxonomy): domain Eukaryota; kingdom Viridiplantae; phylum Streptophyta; class Magnoliopsida; order Apiales; family Araliaceae; genus Panax; species Panax japonicus. Next base: position 24,939,342 of record CM035099.1, read on the forward strand.
TGATATTTAGAATAATATAGTCTCATAATAAACATATATTTTTCTCAGAATTTTTAAAATTCATTTACTATTTTTCAAAAATCAATTTCTAATTAATTCCTTAAGAAATTAGTTACCTCAAGTTTAACTCTAGAAATTCCAAAATCTTGGCAGAATCTTACACATGTTAATGTGAGCTTCCAGTTTAAATTTCATGGTCATCGGAGTTATAGAACTCCGATTATAGCATTTTTCGTCGGAAAAACCTAAATATTGAAATGGTCATAACTTGCTCATTTTAAGTCGGAATAAGCTCATTTTTGGACAGGAGCTACCTTCTACCATATACTTTCATATCCCAAAAGGGCAGAATTTTTCTCACAAATTAAGTGGCCGAAACAGCCATTACAAAATTATGGGCAGTAGCTTTTTGCTATTTTCCAGCTTTTGACTCCTTTGCTAAAAATAGTCCACACGAAAATCTACAACACCTTTTCTAGTGATTCCACTTGGATAAGTTAGTAAACTCATAGATCTAACTCTAGGACTTGACCACACTCAAAAATTCAAAATATAATAGGAGATGTGGTCAATTGAATTTCATGTTTCATTTTCACCAAAATCTGATTTTCAACTCTTTGTGATTTCTAAGAAACTTTTATGTTTTTACATAATAACCAACATAACTCCTCATGACAATGACATAATAATTGAATAAAACAAGTTCAAGAATAAATTTTAAAGACTTATAAGTTAATTTATCCTGAACTCAATAATGTCCAAATTGTCATCATGATACTTCTTTGTAAAGTAAAAGTCAAGAATGCTCAGAAGAATATTTCCATGAAAAGATACTAGATGAAGCGCAAATATAAAGGATATTCTAATAATTTAATGGAGTATAGAAGTCAAAGCTTTAACCAACTGAGTATAAGAGAATATATGCAAATGAATTTTTGCCTGCCATGCGGTAATCCACGTAAATAGATCATTTCCACAATTTAATAAGGTATGAATACGAAGGATCACTCACCATGCATGTGGTAATCCACATAGACAGGTTATTCCAACAGAATAATAAAGAATGGAATAGCAGAAGGATTCACCATGCATGCGATAGAGACCGCACAGACAGGTTATTCCCAACAAAATAATAAAGATGGAACCAGGTCCGGCGTAAAATGCACATACAGGATATTCTAACAGGATAATAAATAATGGAACCAGGTTCGGCGTAAATGCACAGACATGATATTATGACAGAATAATAAAGAATAGAATAATAGAAGAATTTCACCATATATTCAGTACTTTGTATATACATGTTATTCCAACATAATAATAAAGAATGGAGTAACAGAAGAAGTTCACCATGTATGCGGTACTTCGTATAACCAGGTTATTCCAACATAATAATAAAGAATGGAATAACAGAAGAATTTCACCATGTATGCGGTACTTCGCATAAACAGGTTATTCCAAAAGAACAATAAGGAATGGAATAACAATAGCTCTCTTCATGAATACAAAAGAATAATACCCCTTACCTTATTATAAAGCTGGATACTAGAGTAGAGAGGTAGCAGACTTCTCTTCTTCTTTCTCTCTATAATTTCTCTTATAATAAATGCTCTAAAGCTTTAGTGAATTGGTGAGAAATGACGGAAGAATGAGCTTCTATTTATTGGAAAATATAGTTTTGATAATTGCACGTTTTGGGGCTCAAAATACTACAGTACAATACCTCTAACTTTTTTTTCATTTTTAATTTAGTCATCCAAGTATTATCAAACTTGCACCACCTCCCCTAAAAGTAAATCATGTGAATCAATAATAAATCACGTGACTCAATAGTTCTAAACATGTGAAAATTTAATTACAGCATAGTACCTTCATCTATACCTCCATTTTTAACTCAGTCACGCAAGTATCATCAATCTTGCACCAAGTCCCCTAATACTAAGTGAATATGACTCAATAGTAACTCGTGAATAGTAACTCGTGGATAGTACTCCGATACGAAAAGTTTCCTGAATACCTGATTGAACAATATAATCTCCAGATATCAATTATTATCGAAATAAATATCGATTTCTACTAACACAAATAATCCCAACACAATGGAACTATCAAATTCATCTTTAATCAACCCAAACTTATTAATCATTAATATCATAACTCACAATATTTAACAACCAGGTCATTCCCAGGAAAGAGGGGGCTTTCCAATAAGGGTTTCTCCTTATTGGCGCAATTAGGTGACCAAACCACTCCTTAGTAGAACTTCTACACATTGTAAATATTGCAATTTAATAATATGAATAACTTTGTCGTCTCAATTATTTGTTTAATAATATACAATATAACGCAGATGATATTGTGACAATAATCGAATCAATAATATGAGAGATATAATGCAGTAATTACTGTAGCAATAATTGAGAATAACGGAGTGACTTATCACGTAAGCATCAATAATCAATATCGTGTGCTACTATGCAACCATGCGTATTACTGTACTTTTACTACCGGGTAGCTCAACAGTTTAACGGTAAAACTTCTGCCGTTATTTAAAAAGATAATTCTGTCATTTTATTACTACAATAATACTTCCGTTGTGGGTTCACCAATGATTGTGCTGTCGTACGGATATTCCCAACAAAAAGAATATTCTCTGACCAAACGAATATTTTATAACAACTTGCATACTTTGCAAAATTTATAAATACTACCCATAACTATAACATTATATCAAATTCATACCATAATATTTAAAAAAATTGAGAAATTTAAATCTTTATTCATAAAATCTGGGGTCTCACAATAATGCCCGTACCTAGTTCTGAAAGCAGTCTTTGGAATGTCATCAGTTTTAATCTTCAACTGATGATATCCGTAACGAAGATCAATAGGAGCCATTAGATATGGGGCTTTGGAAATGGGTTTTGCCCCGGATTCAAGGTCGATACAAAATTCAATTTCACGCTCTGGGGGTAGGCCAGGAAGTTCTTCAGGTAATACGTCAGGAAATTTATTAACAATAGAAATATCATTCAAATTTGACGTATTTTTATTTAAATCCGTCTCATGGGCTAAGAAAGCTTGACATATGTTTTTCAATAAACGAATAGCTTTATGACTTGATATGACAGTGATTGATTTTAGTGGTTTAGTTGCTTGAATTCGCATAATAGGTTGGCAAAGGGAACCTTTTTCTCCTTGGAGCATCCCAAGAAATCAAATATCTTGTTGATCTGCTTTATTCATATCTCTGCCTTAAGTGGTTTTGGCTCTCCAAAAAACTCTGGTGGTCCAAGCTCCTTGAACTGCTTAGCGGTGACCGTTCGAGAGTTATTAGTGTTTCCAACTGCATTTTGGATAGGAGCAGCCTTCGCCTGATGTTGCATGAATTGCATGAAACCTCTGAACATCCTATCGTTCATCATTTGATCGTTGTTGTTTACATGAGGATTATTGTCTTCCTGTTGCACAATATCCTGGGTATTAATCTGTGGTGACTCAACAGTCTCATGTGTTTTATTGCTTATATCAACATTTTTGGATGTCATTTTCAAATACTACCACAAAACAAGGGTTAATTATCATATCACATATTATCCCTATACTCTGACATACCAATTAAATACCAAATAAACTTAGGTAGGTCATATTAGCGAAGGAATTCCCCGTCTCTCCCCTCCTAGTTCTTGTCTCACATCTCAGCCAGTGATCATATCCCTAAGCTTTGATACCAATTGTGACGCCCCAAAATAGTTATACATCACCCATCTTGAGTCGCCAAATACATGGTACAGAATATAAATACAAACTTAATTATACAACCATCGTGTAATATACGACAAAACATAACTGAGAGTTTAAACAGGAATGTTGCCTCCTAGACAATATCCACTCTCAAATAGGGTCCTCATTACATTTATTGTCACACTATTTTATAGAATAGTGAAGACTACTAATACACCATCTCGGGCCATCACCTCGTTCCCCGACTAGTCCCAACTATGTTCTCATTTCTTAAAAAGAACAATGAAAGCAAAAGGGTGAGCTCAACTAGCCCAGTAAGAAATACTATGACTAAGATAATCCAGAATAAATTATCATTAATCTTCAACAATGTTAAACTGATAAAATAAAATAGACATCAAGTTTAACTGCAACGGAATAAGCAATCCATTAGAAGAGTCAAGTAGAGGATGATATCTACTATCTTCTATGATTTAAAATGTTTTCATCAATTTTTATCGTTGAGACTCAGCTTAATAAATAAACCACATCATCGAGTCATCCCTGAACTACGGGCCAAGGATATTCATTAAATCATCAATGGTCATGACTATACCAAATAATCCCTAGTCATAATCATACCAAAAACTGTCCATCATTGCACTACAGGCCACTAAGGACTTTTACCACATCATTTATAACATTACATGTCATGATTATACCAAATAATCCCTTGTCATAATCATACGAAGTCCATCTATGCAAGTAAACCAAAGATGACTTTAATCACAATATAAGCATGAGGATGATGACAATGACATAATAATTCAATAAAACAAGTTCAAGGATAAATTTTAAAGATTTATAAGTTAATTTATCCTGAAATCAATTACGTCCAAATTGTCTACATGATATTGCTTTGTGGAGTAAAATTCAAGAATGCTTAGAAGAATATTTCTATGAAAAGATACTGGATGAAGCGCAAATATCTAGGATATTTTACTAATTTCATGGAGTATAGAAGACAAAACTTTAACCAACTGAGTATAATAGAATGTATGAAACTACAAACAGATTTTCACCCGCCATACGGTAATCCACGTAGACAGATCATTTCCACAATTTAATAAGGAATGAATACAAAGAATCATTCACCACGCATGCGATAATCCACATAGACAACTTATTCCCACAGAATAATAAAGAATGGAATAATAGAAGAATTCACTATGCATGCGATAGACCGCACAAACAGGTTATTCCCAACAGAATAATAAAGAATGGAACCAGGTCATGCGTAATCCGCACAGACAAGATATTCCAACAGAATAATAAAGAATGGAACCAGGTCATGCATAATCTGTACAGACAGGATGTTATAATAGAATAATAATGAATGGAACCAGGTCATGCGTAATCCGCACAAATAGGATATTCCAATAGAATAATAAAGAATGGAACCAGGTCATGCATAATTCGCACGGACAAGATGTTCCAACAGAATAATAACGAATGGAACCAGGTCAAGCATAATCTGTACGGACAAGATGTTCTAATAGAATAATAAAGAATAGAATAACAACAGAATTCACCAGGCATACGATAGACCGCATAGATAGGTTATTATAACAGAATAATAAAGAATGGAATAAAAGAAGAATTTTACCATGTATGCGGTACTTCGCATAGATTGGTTATTTCAACATAATAATAAAGAATGGAATAACAACTCTTACGAGTATTGAAAGAAAATAACTCTCTTCATGAATACGAAAGAATAATACCCCTTATCTTAGAAGAAACTGGATATTGGAATAGTGAGGTAGCAGACTTCTCTTCTTCTTTCTCTCTATTATTTCTCTCTATAATAATTGCTCTAAAGCTTTAGTGAATTGGTGAGAAATGAAGGAAGAATGAGATTTTACTTATAGGAAAATATAGTTTCGATAATTGCACGTTTTGGGGCTCAAAATATTACAATATAATACCTTTAACTTTTCTTTTATTTTTAATTTAGTCCTGCAAATATTATCAAACTTGCACCACCTCCCCTAATAGTAAATAATGTGAATCAATAGTTCAATCATGTGAATCAATAGTTATAATCATGTGAAAATACGAATCATAGTATAATATCTCCATCTATACCTCCATTTTTAACTTAGTCATGCAAGTATTATCAATCTTGCACCAACTCCCCTAATAGTATAAGAATGTGAATCAATAGTACACACATGTGACCAAATAGTTATAATCATGTGAATTAATAGCAATTAATTGCTCATTTAATCGATTAATTACCCGACTGGTCAGTAAAACTTTCGGACATAAATTAATATCGAATTCCACTAACACTAATAATTCCAACACAATGGAACTATCAATTTCTTCTTTAATCAACACGAACTTATTCATCATTAATATTATAACTCACAATATTTAACAACCAGGTCGTTCCCAGGAAAAAAAGGGGCTTTCCGATAAGAATTTCTACTTATTGGCGCGCAATTAGATGACCAAACCTCTAATTGACAAAACATCTAGACATTGTAAATATTGCAATTTAATAATATGAATAACTTTGTCGTCTCAATTATTGATTTAATAATATAACATATTATGCAAATAATACTGTGACAATAATTGAATCAATAATATGAGAGATATGATGCAGCAATTACTGTAGCAATAATTGAATTTAACTGAGTGACTTTTCACGTAAACATAAATAATCAATATCGTGTGCTACTATGCAACTACGCGTACTACTGTACTTTTACTACCGGGTAGTTCAACAGTTTAACAGTAAAACTTCCGCCGTTATTTTTATAAAAAGATAATTCTGTCGTTTTCTAACTACGATAATACTTCCGTTCTGGGGTCCACCAATGATTATGCAATCGTATGAATATTCCCTATTAAAAGGAATATTCCCCGACCAATCGAATATTATATAACCACTTGCTTACTTTGCAAAAATTGCAAATATTACCCACAACTATAACATTATATTATATCTACACCATAATATTCAAAAATATATTTCGAGAGAAATTAATCTTTATTCATAAAAGTTGGGGTCTTATAGTACAAGAGAAAGAAGAAGTGTTCTACATTGCAGATCTACTGAACACTCTTCAAGATCGTAGTGTTGTCTCTACCGTCAACTAGATACTACTATCAGGTTCAAGAAATGCATGCATCAGAATCGTAGAGTTCGTTCATCTGAAGATTAATGCATTGGCAATGATTCAATCTGAAGGTTAGTATTCACACAAGAGCTTATTGAGAGCATCGATGTAAAAGGACAACCTCTAATCTAGAAATGAGAAGGGGGAAATAAAGTCATTGACCTGCCCTAGACATCAAAGTGACATCTCTGACGGGGTAGGTGAAATAGTAGACTGCAGTGTCAGAAAGTCATGTCATGTCACATCTATAGTCTGCACAAAACAACTCGAGATCTGCGAAGCAATTCAAAAAGCTCTCAAAGGCTACTTTCTAACGGGAAGATTGGGAAGCAGTATAAATCAGCTAGAGCTTCAAAGATCAAAGGTTGCTGGAGTTGCTGAGTTTGGAGAATTGGTGGACTGATCTAGCCAACATAACATAGTGAGTGACCAATGAATGTCCAAAGGCTCACTCTACGATCCACCAAGAACACTTAATGATGAAATGGATTAAATTAATTAGTATTATTAATAAATAAATAATGTCATTGACTAATTGCTATTCATTAATTATCATGAATAATAACATGTAAAGAGAAATTATATATATTAAGGTTTTTCATTCAATATAAGATGAGGTGTGACATTGGAATTATTATATAAAACTATATGATAAAAGTAAGCTTAACTTATGTAATTTATTATGTTGGGTGAAAAAGAGTCTTATGTGACCCCATGTTGTGTGTAGGAGTATTTAAAAGTGTATTTTAAACCTATGAGAGAAAGTAACTTTGATTAAATAAATAATTAATAATAAGTAATATGTGTACCCAATTAAATTATATCCTAGTATAGGGTAAATAATATTTGAAATAAATCAATGAACATGGGTTATATAATTTTATGTGTGGGAGGTATATGTATGCCCAATTATGAAGAAAGAGTAAAATAAACCTAAGTGAGCTAATCAAATGTTGAGTTTTAGAATGTCCCAAATTGAGTCACTCTTTTCTTCTTCACGTAATAGGCCATTGGCCTAGTCCCTCCTTACAAAACACAAAGCTAGCAAATTATGAGAAGGGGAGTGGCCTATATGGTACTCTTCTCTGAAATCCTTCATAACCATCAACTTCTTCTCCATTCCAATGGTTTAATTCATTGAGTAAAGCTTAGATTGGTCACAAGCTTTCCTATAAATGGAGCTCTTCAAGTTCACAACCATTTTGCTAATTCTCTGTTAAAATTTCAAGTGTGTGTGAGTGTGATTGGGTGGAACTTATATAATCTGCAAAGTGAAGCTAGAGTAGCAATTCAACTCCACCAAAGGTAATATTCCTCTATATGTTCTTACATTCAAGTATTTGAAAAGTTCTTAGAAAATTACAATATATAATACTTGTTTTAAGTTGAAAAGTTTATGTTTGATGCATGCTAGAATGTGTAACTTGAAGCTAGACATTGTTAATATGGTTAAATACGAAATCAACGAAATTTAAACGAAGTAAATTGGTCAAGTAACGAATCCGTAATGAAGAGAATCGCTAAATGTGTTAAACTTTGGAAAAATGACAAAATCATGAATTGATCCGTGAATTTAATTGTTTGTTTGTTTTGAAGTGTTAGAAGTATGCTAGTGATGTTTCATAGCAAGTTTAGATCAACTATAAATCATTACATTGTTGTTGGGTTGAAGATTGCTTGAAAGCTCAAAGCAGGGGATTCCTGTGATCATAAGACATCAGCCATGCCTGCCCCGGCGGGGGTCATGTTGCGTATAAGAGCCACCCTGGCGGGGGGGGAGATGTTTGCAGGATCCATGCCCGCCCCGGTGGGTGGTTTTATAGTGTTAAGGTCCGCCCCGGCGAGGGGGGGGTGCTGTAGTGGCTGACCTTGTTTGTTTTGTTTTATTTTGATTGTTTGATGCAAGAAGTCTTAACTTCACTTAAATTCAAGAACATACATACTTCTTAAACATGTATCAATAAAAGTTGCAAGATGTTTTAGTTGAATTATAACCTTTTGAAAGAAAAGTTAAAAGACGAAAACCATGTTATAAAACCTTACGCTTTTTTTAATCTAACCTATTGAGCATATGTTTATAGCTTAGTTAGTCTTGTAAATACATATGAAATGTGGACTCAACGTACCTTACATGTATAGATTGTTAGACATGACATCTTAATATTTGATAACCAATTGAGTTGAAAACTCTATGACTTATATTGTGAACTTTGGAACAATTAGGATAGGATGCTTATGCCTCTAGAGATAATCAACATGTTCACACATCTAGTTAGACATTATATAAACTATGCAAGCATGTGTAGGAAGAAGTTATTTGGCAATATTATGTGGTGTAATGAATACTATGGCTAGTGGTTGATATAATAAACTTTTTTAACTTTGAAAGATGGAAATGTATGAGTAACTTTAATAAAGGGTTAAAACTAGCTTAAAGGTTCTTTAATATGTGAAACGACTTAAAAATATATAAAGTAAGGGATATTTTGCAAATACAAGTAAACGATAAGTATATGGTACTAAAGATTTTAAAGGTATAAATCAATGTGAGGTACACATTTATGAGTTTAAATGTTTGTAGCCTATATGAATTTAGATATATGTGATGAAAGTATTCAAATATGTATGTGACGCCCCCAAAATAGGTATACATCACCCATTTTGAGTTGTCAATATCATGGTACAGAAATAACTACAACTTTATTAATACAATATAAAAACTGAGAGTTTAAAAACAAATATTGCCTTCTAGACAATATCAACACTCAAATAAGTTCTCATTACAATTATTGATACATTATTTTACAAAAATGGTGAGGACTACTAAAACAACTCTCTAGAACCATCATTCCACACCCGACTAGAACTCGCTACATCCTCGCCTCCTGAGAAGAAAAATGGAACAAAAAGTAAAATGGTGAGCTCAACTAGCCCAGTAAAGAATATTATGACTAATATAATATAAAACAGATTATCGTTAGTCTTCAACAGGGAAAAATCTGATAAAATACAATAGACAACAAGTTTCAGATCAATATTTGCAGCAGAAATAATAATTCATAGATGAGTTACGTAGAGAATGAAATCTACTATAATCTATAAATTTAAAAGTCCATCATCAATATTTTATCCCTGTAACATCAATCAATATACATCTTGAATCAAATATTCATTTTTTCATTACAGGCCAAAGATATTCATCAGTTGGTCATGTTCATCTCAGCACATGTTCATCTTTGCACTACGGGCCAAAGATATTCATCAAAAATTCATTCATCTTTGCACTACAGGCCAAAGATATACAGTAATATCATCATTTATGACTGAGGATAATGAAAAATATTTTAAAGAAACGAATCAGTGAAACAAAAGAATAAATTTTAAGGATTCGAACTTCAAACAATCCTAGTTCAAAAATACTTCAAAAATAATCATGGTGAAGTAAAATTCAAGAATGATCAAAACATGGATACAATCAAAGCTAGTATCCATAATAGATATTTTGGATAAAAAATACAAATTTAATTTTTCTATGAATAGTGCCATATTCGTGAATAGTACCATATACGTGAATAGTGTCGTATATGTGAATAGTAACCCCGACACTAAAAGAAAAGAATTTCACAAGAAAAATCTTACCAATAATCCTGAATAATGATATTAGAAGAAATAATATAATTTTTTAAAAAATAACATCCCTTACCTCGAAAAGACGGTAATTCTGACTGGAATACTAGATATAGTGCTGAAGAGAACTTGCACCGTATAACAACACTCAAAGTATCAAAATACTCACAAGAATATGCTCGATAATATAGATAGAGAAAGAGAGAGAAAACTTCAGTTTCTGGTGTGATTTTTAATTCTAACCTAAGCACCCTATTTATAAGAAATTGCTTAGAACACCAAAACAGAAAATTTAATATAATATATTTTTAAAAAATTATTCAAGCCCAACTCTTTGGCAACTGAATTCAGCATGTTTACAACACCATTGGAGCCCACCAAATGACAAAAAAACATTTTTGTTAACTAAAATAATTAAAACTTCTAAGAATCAATTATTTCGGAACTTTGGAGCTTCAATAATTCATAACAAATAGCCCTTTTATCAGAAAAATTCAAACCTCATGTCTTTTCCATTGGAAATTCCATTCTCTACAACTTTGTAAGTTTAAGTTTTTCCAAATTCCAAGCGAAAATTGACCAAAATCCACAAACGGATGATTTTACAGGCTACAATCAAATTTCAGTCAAGAAATGGGCCCACAGACATGTTTAACATGTTTTAAACAACTTTTGCAACAAAAATACTTTTTCTTCTCATATATTCATATATCCCACATTCAATGTAAAATTATCACTATTATTATATTATTAAAATATAATAATATATTTAAATAAATTATTTTATCAGAAAAGATAAAATATCAATTTTCAACAATTGTCACATTAAAATTTTCTCCATCTATATCCACATAAAATAAATATTTTCCTTATCATATAAATTAATAATTAATTATTCACAAATAATATTACAGAATCATAATACTGACAACAAGGCAGTTCCCAGGAAAGAGGGGGCTTTCCACTAAGGATTTCTCCTTACTGGCGTGCAATTAGGTGACCAAACCTCTTCTTAGGAAGAACTTTCTAGACATTGCCAATAATGTTATCTAATAATATTATTCAAATAATATGAATTATTGATCTGATAATGAAAAATAATGTGTAGTGACAATTATTGAAACAACAATAATATAAAATATCAACGCAGCAATTATTAAATTAATAAAATAAAATATTGAACAGTAACTACTGTAACAATTATTGAGTAGTTCCTTCTTATGTAGGAATCAATAATTGGTGCAATATTGTGTGCTACTGTGTTTTAACCAACGAGTATTTCAACAGTATTAACGGTAATAACTACGCCGTTATTTATAAACAACTTATATTTGTCCTTTTCTTTCATCCAATCACTTTCTGTTATGGGGCCCACACAAGGCTGCGTCGTCGTACGAATATTCCCCGACAGTAAGAATATTCCACGACCAAACGAATATTCCCCGACAATAATGAATATTTTATAACCACTTGCTTATTTGAAATATTTGCGCATTTTACCCATAACTAACCACATTAATCAAATCAACCCTTACTATTTCAAAATAATAAATAGAGGAAATTTAATTTCATTTATAATAAGTTTGGGTCTTACAACCTCCCTCCTTATGAAATTTCATCCTCGAAATTGACGTACGTACCTGGTGTTTCGAAAAGGTGAGGATACCTCGCTTTCATTTTCGTTTCCAACTCCCAGTCATTTCCTCAATAGCATGATTCCTCCACAAAACTTTAACTTGTGGTATGACCTTTGTGCGTAGGACATGCTACTTCCTATCCAAGATCTTTACAGGTACCTTTTTGTATGTTAAGTCTTTGGCTATCTCGTCATGTTTTAACTCAATAACGTGGTTCAGGTCTTCCACATATTTATGTAGCACAGATATATGAAAAACATTATGAACATGAGACATACTTAGAGGTAACGCGAGTTTATAGGCTACATTTCCTACTTGGTCAAGAATCTGAAATGGACCAATAAATCGTGAATTGAGCTTTCCTCTCTTCACAAATCTTGTAACTCCCTTCCATGGAGCAACACACAACAATACATGATCCCCAATACTAAATTTCACGTCCTTTCGATGAAGATCTGCATAACTCTTTTGTCGATCCTGTGCCGTTTGTATAAGTTATCGAATCATTTGGATCTTTTTCGTAGTTATACGTACCAACTCGGGTCCCAATAATGTTGCTTCGCCCACCTCATCCCAACATATTGGAGAGCGACACTTTCGTCCATACAATGCTTCGAATGGAGCCACGCCTATACTTACCTGATAACTGTTGTTGTAGGAGAATTCCACCAATGGTAAATACTTATCCCAACTCCCTTTGAAGTCTAGGACATAGAGTTTTAATAGATCTTCAAAAGTTTGAATAGTCCTCTCTGATTGTCCGTCTGTTTGAGGATGGTATGCCGAAATGAATCGTAAATCCGTGCCCATAGCTTTTTGCAAGCTAACCCAAAATCGTGAAGTGAATCTTGGGTCACGATCTGAAACTAAGGATACTGGCATGCCATGAAATCTCATAATATCATTCACATATATACTAGCAAGATGCTCAAGGGAATAAGTCTCCCGTATTGGCAAGAAATGAGCAGACTTGGTTAATCTATCAACAATAACCCAAATAGCATTTATGCCTTGAGAAACTATGGGAAGACCCGTAACAAAATCCATGGTAATGTGTTCTCACTTCCATTTCAGAATCTCAAGTGGTTGCAATGGACCCTTAGGCACTTGATGCTCCGCCTTTACACGTTGACAAGTTAAACACCTTAAGATAAACTTTGCAATCTCTCTCTTCATATTGTTCCATCATAATCTTGTACTTCAAATCAGAGTCGTTAGGAACACAAAGTCTGGAGTGGACTCAAAGTATTCCTTCTTCATCGATTCTTGCTTCTGGAATAGCACCTTCTTGTACTTTCTTTTTCATACACATCAGCTCCGGGTCTGTAGCTTGAGCAACTTTAACTTTATCGATTAAAGTTGGTTCTATGCGTATAATTGACATCATCGCACTCGTTCCTGTATATGATCTTATACTCAACGCGTCAGCTACCACGTTTGCTTTTCCAGAATGGTATTGAATGGTGTGGTCATAATCTTTTAACAGTTCGAGCCAACGTCATTGCCCCATATTGAGTTCCTTTTGGGTGAAGAAATATTTGAGTTTTTATGGTCTGAATATATCTCCACTTTCTCTCCATATAGATAACGCCTCCAGATCTTTAGCGCGAAAACAACTGCTACCAACTCTAGATCATGAGTAGGATAATTCCTCTCATATTCTTTAAGTTGTCGCGAGGCATAGGCTATGACTTTCCCATGTTGTATGAGAACACATCCTAACCCTTTGTCTGAAGCATCGATGTAGATAACAAATCCATTCGAACCAGATGGTATTGTCAGAACTGGTGCCAAAATAAGTCTCCTCTTAAGCTCTTGGAAACTCTTCTCGCATTCCTTGCTCCATACGAATTTGGTATCCTTCCGAGTTAGCTGAGTTAAAGGAGTAGCGATTCAAGAAAATCCTTCCACGAATCTCCGATAATTACCAGCTAAGCCCAGAAAGCTATGTACTTTGGTCACCGACTTCGGTTGCTCCCAACTTTGTATTGCTTCAATCTTCGCCGGGTCAACAGATACTCCATGTTTTGACACCACGTGACTAAGGAATGCTACTTTCTCAAGCCAGAACACGCATTTCTTCAACTTCGCATATAGCTTGTTTTCAAGAAGCCTTTGGAGTACCAGCTTCAAATGGTGCTCATGATCTTCACGGCTTTTAGAATATATGAGGATGTCATCAATAAAGACAACAACAAACTGATCCAAATATTCCTTGAATATCCGGTTCGTCATATACCTGAAAGCCGCATGAGCATTAGTCAATTCAAAAGACATGACTAAGAATTCATAATACCCGTACCGAGTTCTGAAGGAAGTCTTTGGAATATCCTCAGTTCTAATCTTCAGCTGATGATATCCAGAACGAAGATCGATCTTTGAAAAAAATTATGCTCCTTGCAACTGGTCAAATAGATCATCAATATGAGGTAGCGGATACCTATTCTTGATAGTGACATGGTTCAATTCCCGGTAGTCAATACAAAGTCAAATACTCCCGTCTTTCTTCTTTACAAATAAAACAAGAGCACCCCACGGAGATGTACTAGGACGAATAAAACTGATATCCAATAACTCATGTAGTTGGACCTTTAACTCCTGAAGTTCAATAGGAGCCATTCGATATGGGGTTTTTAAACGGGTTTTGTACCAGGTTCAAGATCAATAAAGAATTTAACTTCAAGTTATGGGGGTAGACCGAGAAGTTCTTCAGGAAATACGACAGGAAATTTACTAACAACAAGAATATTATTCAAATCTAATGTATCTTTATTCAAATCCATAACATGGGCTAAGAAAGCTTGACATCCATTTTTCAATAAACGCATAACTTTATGACTAGATATGACAGTGATTGATTTTAATGGTTTAGTTGCTTAAATTCGTACAACAGGTTGGTTAGGAATATAAAAACTAACAACCTTACGAAAACAATCAATTTTGGCATGATTAGTATTAACCAATCAATCCCTACAATCACATCAAAAGCAAGTATCTTTAAAGAGATAAGGTCAACAGGTAATGTGATGGTGCCAACTTGGATCAAATAAGATTTATAAACAGTGGATGTGATGAAAGTTTCTCCTAACGGAGTCTCCATAGATAAATCAAAGTCTAAATTCTCCGGAGTTAAGTTTAAACGGTGAGCACAAGCAGGAGAGATAAATGAATGGGTAGCACCGGTATCTAGTAAGGTATAAACTTCGCAAGAATTTATGATTAGCTTACCCGTGATCACCTCGTTTGGGTTCCTCGCATTTTGACCAGTCACAACAAACACTCTTCCATGAACCATTGACTTTGACTTTTCTGGGAAAAACTTTTGAGTCACCATCTCCACTGGATTTGGTTTCACTACTGTACAATCCCGAGCGATATGTCATTCCTTTCCACAATTATAACATACCTTAAACTGTTGTGGGCAGTTTGTACAGATATGTCTCTCTTTCCCGCATTTATAGCATACGACCGGTGGTCGCTCTCCTCCCTTAGAACCAGTTGTTGCTGGTGCTGACGTCTTCGTATTGTCATTGTTGAATCTCCTCTTTTTATAATCTCCCCTCCCCCCCCCCCCCCCCGACTCGATTCTTCTATTTTCATGGCCATGATTACCACTAGAGTGGTTACCATTTTTATCCGTATTTTTCTTTCTCCACTGGTTATCGTTGTTTTGATGACTGCTATCTCCGGTATGATCCTGGTTGTGGTCCATCGGTTGAACGTACTCGTTATTTCGCTCTAATAATTGAGCCCTGTTGACAACATCTGAATAGAGAGAAAATTTATGAGAAATGAGATATTGACGTATGCCATGTTTCAAACCTCTCAGAAACATCCGTGTCATACGTTCCTCATTCTCCACCAAATGAGGTGCAAACCTGGATAACTCTGCAAACTTCGCCTCATACTAGAACACCGTCATGTTGTTTTATTCCAATCTAATAAACTCCACTTCCTTCATACGATAAATACTTTCAGGAAAGTACTTGTAATTTAATAGTTTTTGAAACGTCTCCCAAGACATGCTGATTGCGGCTGGATGGGTACGCTTCACAGATTCCCACCAGTAATCTGCGTCATTACGGAACATAAAGGTGGCGAATGGAACCTTCTGTTCCTCCTTGCATCCCAGGACATTGAATATCTTGGTAATTTGCTTGACCCACATTTCGGCCTTAATCGGATCCGGCTTTCACTAGAATTCTGGTGGTCCCAACTCTTTGAACTGCTTGGTTGTGATAAATCGTGCGTTGTTATCATTTCCACCGGTATTTTGAACACGAGTCTCCCTCGTCTGATTTTGCAAGAACTGTAAAAAGCTTGTAAACATCCTATCGTTCATCATCTGCTCAGTGGTGTTATTCACAGGAGGAACATTGCAAGCCTATTGCACGTTCTCCTCGTTGGTGAGTAAAGGTGTCTCCACGGTTTCATTTACTCAACTGTTAACATTCTCAGTCGACATTCTCAAATACTGTCATAAAACAAGGGTTAATTAAAGAAATCAACATATCACATAATATCTATATATACTGACCAACCAACAAATAAGCTTAGGTAAGACACACTAGCGAATGTTTTACTCGTCTCGCCCCTCGTAGTTCTATTCCCCGATATCCGCCAGAGATCATATCCCTAAGTTCTGATACCAACTATGACGCCCCAAAAATAGGTATACATCACCCATTTTGAGTCGTCAATAACATGGTACAGAAACAACTACAACTTTATTAATACAACATAAAAACTAAGAGTTTAAAAACAAATATTGTCTTCTAGACAATATAAACACTCAAATAAGTCCTCATTACAATTATTGATACATTATTTTACAATAATGGTGAGGACTACTAAAACAACTCTTTAGAACCATCATTCCACACCCCGACTAGAACTCGCTACATTCTCGCCTCTTGAGAAGAAAAATGGAACAAAAAGAAAATGGTGAGCTCAACTAGCCCAGTAAAGAATATTATGACTAAGATAATATAGAACAAATTATCGTTAGTCTTCAACAGGGAAAAATCTGATAAAATACAATAGACAACAAGTTTCAGATCAATATTTGCAGCAGAAATAATAATTCATAGATGAGTAACATTGAGAATGAAATCTACTATAATCTATGAATTTAAAAGTCCATCATCAATATTTTATCCCTGTAACATCAATCAATATACATCTTGAATCAAATATTCATCTTTGTACTACAGGCCAAAGATATTCATCAGTTGGTCATGTTCATCTCAACACCTGTTCATCTTTGCACTACGGGCCAAAGATATTCATCAAAAATTCATTCATCTTTGCACTATAGGCCAAAGATATTCAGTAATATCATCATTTATGACTGAGGATGATGAAAAAGATTTAAAAAAAAACAAATCTAGTGAAACAAAAGAATAAATTTGAAGGATTCGTACCTCAAACAATCCAAGTTCAAAAATGCTTCATAAATAATCGTGGTGAAGTAAAATTCAAGAATGATCAAAACATAGATACAATCAAAGATAGTATCCATAATATATATTTTGGATAAAAAACAAAATTTTAATTTTTCTGTGAATAGTGCCGTATTCATGAATAGTACCGTATACGTGAATAGCGCTGTATACGTGAATAGTAACCCCAACATTAAAAGACAAGAATTTCACAAGAAAAATCTTACCAATAATCCTGCATAATGATATTAGAAGAAATAATTTCATTTTTTAAAAAATAACATCTCTTACCTCGAAAAGACGGTACTGTTAGTTCCAGTAGGCACAATATAGATCTAGAAGGGGGGGTTGAATATATCCTTAGAATTTCAAAATACTTTTCTCTATTAAGTTGTATTGCTCATTAAGTAGCTTATGAAAAACTTAAGAATCTTTTCGAGCACAGCGGAATAAGTAAAAGATCCCCTTCATTGATATATTCATAATCACACATACATTGTTCGTAGAGTTACTTCAGTAGTAAGCAGTTAAAATATACATAACAGTTATATCAGTTTATATACATAATATAAATGACATATAAAGTAAAAGACACAAGGGGTTTTAAGTGGTTCAGAGACTCAAGCTCCTAATCCACTCTTCTGCTTTCAACTAGCAGGATTTCCACTAAGGAAGGGCAGGACCCTGAATCACTTAGATTCCTTCAAGGTCAGTAGCCTTGGGACTTCAGTTCACTAAGAACTCTTCAAGGCCAGTAGCCTTAGAACTTCTCTAGTTCCTTAGGAACTCTTCAATCCCAGCAGGCTTTGAACTTCATTTAGTCCCTACATACAAGGACCCCTCAGGCCCTGGCTTCTTGTGGTTATATTCGTTGTTGTTGGTGGTGGTGCTGAGCTGCTAAGATGTCATTAAGCTCTAAACATCTTTTGTAATTAGCAGCTTGATATGGTCCTCTTTGAATTTTGCTTCGAGTTCTAACCACATCTTCTTTGGTGCAGCTGATCTTTACTCTCTTCAGCTCATCTTCATCTGATGTCAGCTGTGCACCATCACCATCTGGATTTGCTAAGTCTTTGTGCTTTTAGTAGTCTTCTTCTGGCACTTAGCAATCCCTGAACCCTTCTTGAATACTTTACAGGTATGGTTCTGCACTTGTTCAGCTTCAGCTTTCGGTTCATGGTGATCTGTAGAGTGGCTCTCTTGATCTTCTTTGTGCTCAGCCACTTTTCTGAATGCTATCTTCTTGACCTTCTCGGCTCTCAGGTTGGCTGGTATTCTCATCTTTGTTGAGTGAAGCTTCTGGTTTTTTTAAGTCCTTCTTCAATGTTGCTTCACTTCCACCTATGTAGTCTCACTATCACTGAGACTTGTTCTCTTAATCTCTAGTGGAACTCGTAGAGTCAACAATGGAATTTCAACAACTCAACGATTCTGCAACTCCACACTCATTAGTAGCTCTTGATCTTTAAGGCTCTATTAATTTGTACTACTTCCCATTCTTCCCATTGGAAAGTAGCCGTTGAAAGTTATTCAAATTGTTTCGTAGATCTCGAGTTATTTGGTGCAGACTGCAGATGTGACATGACATCTTTTTCTGACTTCTTGACACTGCATTCTACTATTTCACCAACCCTGTCAGATATGTCACTTTGATATCTTGGGCAGGTCGACGACTTTTTTTCACCCTTCTAATTTCTCGATCAGAGGTTGTGACAACCCGAGAATTTAGAAAATTTATTAAAATCTTAAATGATTAGTTTAAGGTCAAATATTTGACCTAGACAGAGAATAAGGGTATGTGTTTAATGTTTTCAGGTAGGAATTTTGAGGATTTAAAATTTCTTTTAATGAATTATTCAAGATTAAGGATATATATGAATATATTCTGTGTTTATGGTATTATGTGTGAACAGAAGTGGTTAAGGGTCAAGGGTTGACCAGATAAATTAAATCTGTGTCAAACCCTAATCAAATATATTAAGAACGTCCACGTTCAATTATAAAATTTTTACGATTTATAAGAAACCCTAATGATTAAATTAGATTTTCTAATAATTTAGAAAATACTAATTTTCCGTTTAAAACCCTAACGGACCTAATTGATAAACTAGTTATTTTAATTAGGAAATTATTTATCCTAATTAGTAAGATTTATTTATGATTGGGAAATTTAAATATAATTTGAAAATCCTAATTTTAATTTAGAAATATAAATTTCCTATTTAGAAGACCTAAATTGGAAAATATTAGAAAATTAATTTTTCAAAACCCTAAGGGATGCAGCAGATGTCTATAATGTCTTTAATAATAGAAGTGAAAAAGTCTACTTTACCCTTTTGTCACATTTAGTGAATTATTGCTAGCGAAATGCCTAAAATGCCCCTTGTGCATTTTTAAGGGTACAAATTCAATTATTGCTAGTAAAATGTCTAAAATAACCCTTGTGCATTATTAAAATTATCATACAATTATTTTTCTATAATTATTGAGAGTCGGTGGAATAAAGAAGAGACAACTTGTATTCAATTAGTTACAAATTATTATTGAGAGAGGAAATCACGGGGGGAGAAATAATAGGAAAAAGTAGCGTGTGGGTGATAATTGCGTACCGACATATTTTTATAGCAAGGAATCTTTCAGTGCTCTCTCTTTAAAAAAAAGCATCAGTAGGGAGGACTATCAATACTGATCTCTCTCTCTCAACCATTTCTCACTCTCTCAGCATATAGTGTTTGTGTGGCTTTGGAAAAAAAAAATCTATGTTTAGTTCTCTCCAACGTACCAAGCCATGAACTCAAAATACCATTTAGCTTCATTAATATTTCCACTTATATCCATCGTATTAACGGTGATTCCCACAAAGCCCAAAACCACCTGCAATGGCAACCACCATCACCTTCATGTTTGAGCTCTGGGACATCGACGCCGGTATTGCCAACGCTCTCCGGCGAGTACCACCTTCATGTTCGTCTAACGGTGACCAACATGGACGACTCGACCCTACCCGTATGGACCTCTCGATGTGGCTTACCTGTCACCTAAATTTACTTGTGGCTCATTTATATCACATCCCCAGCCTGACGTTTTGGTACATGCAAACTCCGGACATTTGGAAACAAATGCTACCGTAGCCGGTGATACAACAGCCACAGTACTGAAACATGCTGTTCAGGCATTTAGGTTGCTTCATGTAAAGTTCAGCTGCTCAAGAGGATGACCAGCCCAACCCCGTCGCCGTCACGTCGCTTACACCAACACCACCGGCTTCCTTACTGGTCCGTACACTTTCCGACGAGTTATGATGGTGTTTCGGCGAGACCAACGGAACGTTCGATGCTCCTAAGAAACTTATCCAGCAGCGAGCTCGAAAATGTAAGCAAGCTGTTAGACATGCTGGTTAGCGAAGTTATTGACGACGAGGAAGCCATTAACGATCACATCGCTGGTCTGTCCGTCGGCTCGCTGCTCGACATGGTTGTCAAAGCTTTAGCAGCTGCTATAAAGTAAAACCTCACTACCCATTACCCAACGAGTCCGGGACCTCGTTTCCCAACTCACTTTAGACGAAAAGGTCGCTCAACTTGTTAACTCAGCACCGGCGATTCCGCGACTCGGTATCCCAGCCTATGAGTGGTGGTCCGAAGTCTTGCACGGCCTTACCAATGCCGGACTTGGGGTGGAGCTCCACGGCGCGATTAGAGGAGCCACCAGTTTTCCTCAAGTTATTCTTACTGCTGCCACTGAATAGAGGCTAGAGCAGTGTACAATGCAGGGGAAGCGCAGGGAATGACATTTTGGGCACCAAATATAAATGTTTTTAGGGACCCGAGATGGGGGAGAGGGCAATACTCAAGTGACAAAACAAGATCTGGCCGATACATATCAACCTCCATTCCAGAGTTGCATACAACAAGGGCGTACCAACGGTATAATGTGTGCTTATTGTTGGAAAATATAGCAATTAACAAGACGAATAATATAAATAAATTGGAACAACTTAGTTGGAAAACCGAGGCGTAGCGTAGCTACTGTCCTAAAAAGTGATTTCGTCCCCACTGATAATAATCATGGTACAAATGGGCTGCCGGCGGCCACTCTCCAGGATTCAACGGCGAAGTCTCCGATCGTGTGTACTCACGGAAGGAGGCTTTGGACTTGTCTATGTGGATTGCCCAATTAACACTTAACAGAGTATATATTTGTGTAAGAAATTCAACTGTATATTATGTGAAGAACAAAGGCGATTTCTTGTTAGGAGAAGAAGAAGATGATAATGATATATCACTTATGCTAAGAAGAATAATAGTGATATTTATAAGGATGATCAGAATGTTAGACACATTAAGTTGGGAATTGTCCATTAACTGTTGGGGGTTACAAAAAAACGTAACGGCTAGAGTATTAACTCTAAATGGGGGTTACAGAAATTTTGGAGAATAACAACAATCCCCCACATAATCCAAATTATCAAAGATAGAAAAATTAAAAGGAAGTGAGAAGGGCAATGGATTTTAGATAAATAACATCGATACCTTATGGGTTTGAATCGACACTTAGTGGAACAAGCTAATGATTGTAGATTATAGGTGAATTATATTCTTGAACCTATTATCTGTGATACAATCAGTTGAGCTTGCACACATATCTTAAATCCTGAATCCACACAAGTCCGCGGTTGGGCGCGTTCTAGGCCATGCGCCATGTCCCAGATTTTCATAAAGGCTCTAGAGAGTTTGCCAAGGACTCTCATAGGAAGCGGCCTACACTTCCACCTTTATATAGGTGAACCCATCAAGTGTATACTGACATACACCACCCTTTAGGGCTATGAGTTTCATTAAGAATCTAAACGATTCATCCTTTCACAATTTGTCAGTAAGCACCACATGCACACAAGAAGGGATATAAATAATTGTAGTGCTATAATTAAGTAATTACGTGACTTGTTATTACCCATTGAACCCAATTCATGGGATCTCCAATCACATGGGTTGGGTTTCCATCGCGTATTACTTACTCAAGATATTGGCAATAGTCCCATCCCTCTAGATGCTTCTTGGACTCCCTTTTTAATTAATCCCTTTGTAATCGGATCCGCTAGGTTCTTTTCAGACCTTTCAAATTTCCATGGAAATAACACCGTTTACTGATCAGTCCTCATAATATCTCAAGCGAATACGTCTTTGTTTCCCATTATACACATGGTTCATTGCTCGTCCAATAACAGCTTGAGAATCACAATGCAGAGATATATAAGGAATTTTTATGTCTGCTAATAAATTCATCAGCCACTCTGCTTCTGTACCTGTTAATTCTAATGCAATAAATTCAGATTTCAAAATAGATTTAACAGTACAAGTTTGTTTAGCAAATCTCCAAAAGACAACTCATCCACTTAAAGTAAACACATATCTACTAGTAGAGCTTGTTTCATCATTAGCAGATACCCAATTAGCATCACAATATCCTTCAAAAACATTAGGATTATCAGAAAAATGTACACTTATATTAACTGTTCCTCTTAAATACCTCATTAGACGCGACAATGCATTCCAATGAACTTGTGAAGGATTATGCGTATATCTGCTAAGTCTACTAATGAAATATTCAACATCAGGTCGAGTACAATTCATTACACTATCAATGATTCTGGCATCTTCAATTTGTGCAATACCAATCCCCTTTATTTTTCTTTAAATCCACACACTAGAGTCACAAGGTGTTCCAAATGGATCTTCATTAAAGAAATTAAATTTCTTAAGAATTCCACATAATGAGACTAAGATGAAAACAAATCATGTGCATTTTTATTAATTCTCATGCCAAGAATCAAGTTTGTTTTTCATGTCAAAGATAAAAAATTTTTTAACAGTTTTCACAACTTTCTCATTAGTACCAAATATCAGCAGATCTTCCACATATAAATAAATAATCACATCACAATTTTTATGCTTTTGTATCTCATGCATATATCACATTTCTCATGCTTCACTTCTTATGTATAATTCGCATTTTATACATGCTTCATCTTTCTCATATTGTACATTTATACATGCTTGACATCTGATACATGCTCCATAATGCTCATACTTCGTATTTCTATAGTTCACATAGAACAATTAACTTAAATCATCAACATACTATTAACATTTATTATCACATTGTTGCACGAAGTGCACATTAAAATAATTCACAAGAATTTCACATAATGCTGAACATTAGCACATAACAACAAGTACTGAAAAACTTGCTTTAAAATTATCAATAGACTGGTCAACTTTTTCACTTCTTTTTAAACACCCAACATATTTACTTCTTTTTAAATTCTGTTATAACTACTTTAGCTAGACACACCCCCACATTTTAAGATACCCCAAGTTAGGCTTCATATATTATCAACGTCCATCTAGCAACTTACAACATATACAAAACATCCATTTGGAATAAATATGAAACGTCCACTTGAATCTCATTTCAAAATGATGACCAAGGGCTTATAACTAGTTGTAATTTCACACCTTTGGTCTTCATTCCAGGCAAGAGATTATTGTAGATGGAAAGATACAATCATCATTAAATATGGACTACTGCACCAAATCAAGTTAGAAGTTTTCAACCTACCCCAACTAGCATGTGATACAAAGTGTTGTTAAGTTGAGTTGAATGTTGGCGTACCGAAAATAAGTTCAAATTCAAAAATAAATTTTGAAAAGTTTCTCGCTAAAGATTATCTCACACATATTTACCCATTTTCATTCGGTCTTGATTTTTTTTCCTCCCACATAAACGAGTTGGCTTCACACTGACCAGGGACATTAGCATTTTAAAAAGAAATATCTACTAACATGCCCCTAAATAAGAAGCAAATATGCAGTTGAAAACATCCAAAGTCTCAATGAACTGAAAGCAATGATTCAACTTGAAAAAAAATTGTGTTGCTAATGGATAATCTCTGATGATCAATTAAGTGGTATAAAAGGTACCATGGCATGAATCTGATGCTTCATTTCAACCATGTAATATAATTTTGTTATATAACACAAAACAAATTCACTTGCTATAAGCTCAATCTGAACTCTGGAGTACAGCTACTTACCAGTGTAAAAAGGTAATGTTGATTTATGTGTGTAAAGAAGGGAAATGATTCTCTCACTTTATAAAAATACAAACAGATTCTTAATTGCTATGAGATTTTCAGCTTAAAGGTCAAAGCCAGATTGGTTTAGACCACAACAGTATCTTATCATCACCAAAGGTTAGTGTAATTTTCTGGAATTTTTTCTGAAGATCATGCAAATTATCACAATTAATTAACTATTGCATAATTAAATTAGATATTAACTAAAATTATCCAAGTATATTAATTTCCCAAAACTTCGGTGAAAATAATAATTTTATGCCAATAATTAATATCTGCTAAATTTTTTAGAATTTAATAATTACTATAACTATTTACAGAAAAGAAAGTGGAAAGAAAATAACCAACATTTCAACAAAAGTAATGTACTGATTCACATAATCTCAGTTCTCACAGTATGACAGACCATTTCTACCACCAAAGACCCATTCTTCTTATTATCCGAGCAGAATGGCAATATTTCCCTTCATCCCAAATTCCAATAGAATTATTACGTTGAACAGCCATTCAAAATGTCCTGTTCTAATAAAGAATTTTATCCATTCATCTAACTCACACTCAAATTAACCACCAAGCCTCAGCAGAGTCAATCAAGAAGCCAGAACTCCCTTCATAGTCCATTTCTATCATATGGTTTAATAACATTTTTTTTCATTGTTGTAGTAGACCGAGTATGAAATCAAATACAGATTTTAGTGAATATGTTAACGTTTTGGATTGCACAATTTTCTCAAGACCCTCTTTATTTAAATACTACTATTTCTTTAGTTACTGATCCGCAATCCTCTGACTATGATGAGACTTTAATTCACAAAATGATTTGGGAATTTGGGCTGTCTAGTCTTCTTTCACCTTTCAAACAGCCGAGTTCCGGCAAATTAAGAGCAGAGAGAAGAGTAGCAATAATTGTGAGCACAATAAAGCTTGGTTGCTTGCGGAGACCAGTAGACATATATATATATATATATATATATATATATATATATCCCTTCGAAAATGCTTATAAAATCTCAAACCAAACTAATTTGTATATATATGGCACGTATTATTAGATGGTTTATATTAGTCACCTTCTCCTTCCTAATAATTCATGTCATGTCATGTCATGCCAAATAATTAGCTGGTAATTAAACAATATAATTATGAAGAAAAAAAACAAAGTTTTGGCACTACTTATCAGTAATCAATCAACCATAATATATAAATTATATGGAGTACAATCTTCCTTACTTCTTGATTTAATTATTCAGTTTTGGTTAATTTATATTTTGGCGGCAGACATTTTTGTTTAAAGAGTGATTGATAGAAATTATTGGAATCTCTCTCAAGTTGATGTGAATTCATCCCTCACCAAAACTCCAACAACATGCAGTGCTCAAACTTTACATACTGGAAACAAAAAAAAAACATAAAGAATAAGATTATCCTGAAGATTATCCAGGCATGTTATGTTCATCTATATATAAGATCGACAACATTAACAATACATCTTAACATTTCAAATTCATAGTTTCTGACTTAAACAACATGTATTCTTGTTAATAGATTAAAATCACTTTTTAGATTGTTGGAAAATATAGCAATTAACAAGACGAATAATATAAATAAATTGGAACAACTTAGCTGGAAAACCGAGGCGTAGCGTAGCTACTGTCCTAAAAAGTGATTTCGCCCCCACTGATAATAATCATGGTACAAATGGGCTGCCGGCGGCCACTCTCCAGGATTCAACGGCGAAGTCTCCGATCGTGTGTACTCACGGAAGGAGGCTTTGGACTTGTCTATGTGGATTGCCCAATTAACACTTAACAGAGTATATATTTGTGTAAGAAATTCAACTGTATATTATGTGAAGAACAAAGGCGATTTCTTGTTAGGAGAAGAAGAAGATGATAATGATATATCACTTATGCTAAGAAGAATAATAGTGATATTTATAAGGATGATCAGAATGTTAGACACATTAAGTTGGGAATTGTCCATTAACTGTTGGGGGTTACAAAAAAACGTAACGGCTAGAGTATTAACTCTAAATGGGGGTTACAGAAATTTTGGAGAATAACAACACTTATAACTGCGTAAATGGTGTACCAAATTGTGCTGATTATAATCTCTTATCTAAGATTACTCGCCAGAAAGTAGCACCGAAGGGTCAGAAACCGGACTCCTTCGCCGGAAAACGAATATTAATGGGCTAAGGTCTTTGACGGGTGATAATGGAACGTGTACCTGGTCATCTTCAATGTTTCCAAGACCGTGGGTCACCTTGATTCAAGCCTTGGTGTTAATGAGCTTACGGTAGTTCTTGATTTTTCGGCAGCAGACCCATGCTATCAACTGAATTATATTTTAGTGGGACGTGTGGTCAAGCGTGGTTTGTATATACATGGAAGGCGTTTCATAATCTATGGAATTTCGGATACTGAAATTGATCAATTATTTAAAATGATCAATTTTACCGAAAACAGAATCAAGTCACATGCTAAGGTAAGGGAAGTAATTATATTATGATGTTAGAAAATATTATTTTGATGACTTTTAATATTTTGTGATGAAAATTCATTAATTAATCAATATTAATGATAATTAGTTTATTTAATAAATATATTAAATAAATTATGGAAAAATAGAATTAATGCTTTAAAAATCATATAAAAAATGATTTAAGTGTTATAAAAATATTTTAAGTTATAAGATATAACTTTTGATATTTTGGCATGAAAATATTAATATTTTATTATTAATATTAATTATCGGATAATAAATTTAAGTGTTTAAAAATCATATAAATGTGATTTTTAAGGTATTAAAAATACTGTGACATATTATAAATATATTATAATATTATGTTATAATTTTCATTAATATTTAATGATAAATAGATATTAATGATTAAGGAATTATGTGGTATTTAATTTATTTAAATACATTATTAATGATCAGAAAATTTAGATAAATGATATTAATTATCTGAAAATTATTTCGAGCTTATGAAAATTATTTAGACTGATAATATGATTGTCTAAGATATCGTTAAGTGTTTAGACAGAGTTTAATTAAACTTAGACTCCTTAAATTATCCGACTAGACCGTCGAGATAATAGAATTGTACCGATTTCAACTCGAACTGAAATAGTCTAACTTGATGCTATGTCCTAGGTGTATAAGAGACTGATAGGAGTATGTGGAAATATGTTTAAGTTATTTTATAGCGATGATGATATTATTCTAATATTGAAGATCTATATTATTAATATTAGGTCTTCAGGAGAAGCTTATGATATTGCGTTACGGTAATCAACGGTTCAGGTAAGTTTTTTTTACAAGTTTCTTTTTACCTAAACTCTTTTAAGAGTGGTTTCAGACAGATATGCTTATGATTTGTACTCTGTACATCTTGCATGTATAAGTCAGGTATGAAAGGCTGATCACCTTCATTACCAGTTGGTCCAAATATATTATTGTTCATGTTCAATACTTGTTCAGTCAAAGATTTGTTCATGCTAATTCATAAATACATTGTGAAGGATAGCCAGCTTATTTTTCAAACTCTTTCCACCATGATATATCGTTACATTGGCTTTTAAACTTGCTGGGCAACTTTCATGCTCACCCTTGCTATATCATGATAAAACATTGCAGATAAGGCGAATACGGCCAGATACAGAAAAAGGATAATGCCAAGTTCAGCTTGGTACAGAATGTGAAGTTAAGTTGTAAAGTATGTTGAAGAATAGTATTGTCATGTGCTAGATAGTTCATGATTGTGTATAAGTGAAGGTTATTCGATACTGGGGAAATGTGTGTAAAGTTTAATGTATAAACAATTTATGTTTATATCTTCCGCAAACAGTTGTAGAATTAGCGAACCGGATCCGCGGCGATTCGGGACCCGGATTCGGGGACGCTACAGAGGTTGTCCTGGCATCGATTCTCTCAATAAGCTCTTGTTCGAATATTACCCTTCAGATTTAACCATTGCCAATGCTTAAGTCTTCAGCTATTCAAACTCTACGATTCTGATGTATGTATTCATGGACTTGATCGTAGTGTCTTGTTGACTGGTAGAGACAACACTACGATTTTGAAGAGTGTTGATTGCATCTCCATGTGAAACACCTCTTCCTTCTCTTGTGCAGTGCTTTGATACTTCTATTTGCCTCGAATGTTCTCAGATACTGATGACTTGACTCTTTGTTATGGTCCCTTCTGAATAGCAAGACATCTCAGATTTGTAGCATGCTCAGTTCACTTTCTCCTTGTGATCTCCCGTTTACCTATCATCAATGGACTGACCCATGCTTAATCACTTTAGCCTTATTCTTGAGAGATTGACCAGTATCTCTATTACACTCCATCAGTTCTTTCTTTGTTTGGCAAACACTATGATCCTGGTTGCTTCCAAGATCATTGTCTTCTGTTTACTTGATAACTACTGCACTTGCTGACTTTCCTTAGTCAGTTACAGAAGTCTTCTTCTGATTTCCTTATGGAAGACATCGTCTTGAATGGCTTCACAACTCAATCTTGATGCTGATTGGCTTGGTGCTTAGATCTTCTATTAGCTTGCATGCCATTCGTTGAGTGCTTTTTGGTTTCCTTTAGATCGGACGTATCTATGCAGTGCCAACTAGAGGCTTCATTCCTTTGGATATTTTGGGAGTGCTCAATTGTTGAGAATCATGTTTGCTCTAGGATTCTGACTTGGCATTGTGAGCACATCTCTTTATATCTTAGTTTTGCACTCTACGATTCTGCTTCGGTTGTGCAGACACTATAACTCCGAGATCAGATCTTGACACTCTACGATTTTTATTATTGTGCTTGTTTTCATCTGATCTTGCTTGACTACAATTTCTTCTTTTGATACAATCAGTAGACTCTATGATTCTGAGTGCATTCTATGATCCTTCATTTGGCCGTTAGTAGACTCTACGACTCCAAGTGTAGTCTATGATTCTTCACTTGACTTTGGCAGATGCTCGGTTGGCTCGTAGACAGGCTGTCTCTACGATTCTGAACATGACTTCCTCAGCAGACTACGGCTCTGAGGAAGTTCTCCTTGACACACTATGATCCTTTCTCGTCTCTCATGGAAGTCTACGAACTCCGAGATCTACTATCTTGAAAACTACGATTCTGCCTCGATAGCTCTCTAGTTTTCCTTGACTCTCCTGGAAGACTACAATTTTTGGTACAGTGCTAGACGATCAGATAAGCCTATCTGTTACATCATAAGATCAACCTAACATACTTGATCTTTCTATATTTATGGTCCTTGTACATCATTTCTTTTAAAGGACTTTACAAAGCTGTTTTGCTTATATAGGATCAACCTAACACATTTGATCAATTCATTCTAAGTCCTTGTACATATGTTTCTATTATCTGTCAAAGGACTTTACATCTTTTCTTAAACATACTTTCATATTCATTCATATATATGTCATAATCAAATCATATGTAAACAGGAATATCATTCACATGTTTATTCCTGACAGGTATTTCTGACTAAAATACTGGATATAGTGCTGAAGGGAACTTGCACCGTATAACAACACTCAAAGTATCAAAATACTCACAAAAATACGCTCGATAATATAGAGAGAGAAAGAGAGAGAAAACTTCAGTTTCTGGTGTGATTTTCAATTCTAACCTAAGCACCCTATTTTATAGGAAATTGCTTAGAACACCAAAGCAGAAAATTTAATATAGTATATATTTATAAAAACTATTCAAGCCCGCCTCTTTGACAACTGAATTCAGCATGTTTACAACACCATTGGAGCCCACCAAATGACAAAAAAAATGTTTTTGTTAACTAAAACAATTAAAACTTCCAAAAATCAATTATTTCGGAACATTGGAGTTTCAATAATTCATAAAAAATAGCCCTTTTATCAGAAAAATTCGAACCTTATGTCTTTTCCATAGGAAATTATATTCTCTACAACTTTGTAAGTTCAAGTTTTTCCTAATTCCAAGCAGAAATTGATCGAAATCCACATACGGATGATTTTACAGGTTATAATAAAATTTCAGTCAAGAAATGGACCCACAGACATGTTTAACATGTTTTAAACAACTTTTGTAATAAAAATACTCTTTCTTCTCATATATTCATATATCCCACATTCATTGTAAAAATATCACCATTATTATATTATTAAAATATAATAATATATTTAAATAAATTATTTTATCGAAAAAGATAAAATATCAATTTTCAACAATTGTCACATTAAAAAAAAAATTCATCTACATCCACATAAAATGAATATTTTCCTTATCATATAAATTAATAATTAATTATTCACAAATAATATTACAGAATCACAATACTGACAACCAGACAGTTCCCAAGAAAGAGGGGGCTTTCCAATTAGGATTTCTTCTTACTGGCGCGCAATTAGGTGACTAAACATTTTCTTAGACAGAACTTTCTAGACATTGCCAATAATGTTATCTAATAATATTATTCGAATAATATGAATTATTGATCTGATAATGGAAAATACTGTGTAGTGATAATTATTGAAACAACAATAATATAAAATATCAATGCAGTAATTATTGAATCAATAAAATAAAATATTTAACAGTAACTACTGTAACAATTATTAAGTAGTGCATTCTGACGTAAGAATCAATAATTGGTGCAATACCGTGTGCTATTGTGTTTTAACCACCGAGTTTTTCAACAGTATTAACGGTAACAACTACGTCGTTATTTACAAACAACTTATATTTATCGTTTTGTTTCATCCAATCGTTTTTCGTTATGGGGCCCACACAAAGCTACGCCGTCGTACGAATATTCCCCAACAGTAAGAATATTCCACGACCAAGCGAATATTCCCCAATAATAATGAATATTTTATAACCACTTGCTTATTTGAAATATTTGCGCATTTTACCCATAACTAACCACATTAATCAAATCAACCTTTACTATTTCAAAATAATAAATAGAGGAAATTTAATTTCATTTATAATAAGTTGGGGTCTTACAATGTATATCAAGTGTGTGTGTGTGTGTCTAATGAATACCTATACATACATAAATAGGATAACATAGTTCATTGAGGTGATTTTACGCTATAAGTGGTAATCAACGCTAAAGGCAAGTCTCCTAATTCACAAAACTTTGGATTTTGCACGAGTTCTCTAACTTCGTTTGATTCCCATAATTGAATGAAAGTTTCTAAATTCTTTACATTATATATTGTATAACCCAAATTGTTGTCGTACCTATATCGAGCAAATATCTATTACTATTCAGAAATCATTTGTATACCTTAACATTGTTACGAGCATTGGACTTATTGTTCATAAATGCATTATAAAAAATGGTATAAGCCTTTGATTTGGCTAGACCATAATCATGTGTTAAGAAAGCTCTCCAAACAAATCAATTTGGTGCGGACTCTTATAAATCTACTGGGATGAACAACCCTCTTAAAAAGGGGAAATTTTATATTATCAGGGAACCGACGTGCGCACATGAGTATGATTAAATGTTATGCATAACGTAGGGTACTTTAGGCTGATCACCTGTTGTACTCGTTTATATTGGATTACAGTATAATATTGTTAATTCTAGTAAGAGTTCTTAGTCCTTAGTGACTGCTCAGTGTTCATTCTTATTGAACCTCAAAATGAATAAATCCTAAAATTTTGTTGATATCCTTCAGTCTATAGTGACACCTATTGAATACTCTTGATATTTCTTGATATCTTTGAACTATCAATTATTGTTATACCCTTGAAGATTCAACTACTATAATTGCTTATTCTTCTTGCTATATTATTTGTTGGGGAAACTTGTTGCTCATTCTTTCTTCCCTAAAAACATTACAGTTAAGGCAAAGCAAGGCGGTACATCGGGAAAGGACAAGGGGAAGGGCAAGGCTACAGAATAACTTAGTCCTTTAAGTGTAGTATTATTATTATTATTGTTATGATTATTATGATGTATTTAAGGATGATTAAGTTACGTTTAAGTTTAATCCCTGGATTATTGTAGTAATGGTTACGGTACCTTGGGACACGAATAGTTATATTATATCAATGTAAATTATTCTATTATTTCTGTTGTTGATGATTTTAGCATGATATTAGAATTAGCACGTGACGAATCAAATTCGAGATATGAGTGTCCGAATTTGGGGGCGTCACAGGTTGGTATTAGAGCTGTAGTTATAAACCTTAGAGCGAGAGTCCCTAGATTATAACTTAGGAGAACTTAGAAGATAGAGAGGGTTAAAACTCATATAGAGTTTTCATAGAGAGAAACTTAATGTGTTATAGAATATAACTTCATTCTATACAATGAACTTATGATATTTAACATTCTAATAGAGTTGTTGTTTGTCTTGTCATATGTTGGTGATTATAGGATGACTGACATGGGAGGACATATCCGAGTAGTAGAAGAGGAGTCGCGTGACATACATGTGGTATTTAAGGCACCATCGATAGCTGAGCCCATATCAGTAGTGGCCCCTATTGATGATGATGACAAAGAGGAGGAGATGGAGTCCCTACCCGAGGAATCTGATCCGGAGGAGGAGCCTATGGAGGAGGAGCCTATGGGGGATGAGCCTATGGAGGACTCCGACGAGACTACTTTCAAAGATCAGATGTTGGGAGAATATGAGGAGCGAATCCTAGAGTTGGGATGTAGAGTGGAGGAGTTAGAGGCTGAGGCTAGAGAGAGGGAGTCCGAGTTCCAGAAACTGAGGGACGAGGACCACTAGAGAAAGTTAGTGATGCAAGAGTTGGAGGTTAAGATTGCTCACCACAAGGAGGCAGGGATCCAAATGGGAGCTTTATTTCACAGGGCGGTTGCTAGGAATGTAGAGCTGACAGGGAAGTTAGAAGAAATGGAGCAGAGAGTGATAAGCGAGAGGATGGAGAAGGGAGCTCTCCAAACTCAGTTAGAGATGGAGGAGATGGATAGGATCCATTTTGAGGAAAAATGGGAAGAAGCCAATGATAGGGCTAGTGATTTAGAGGAAGAGGTGAGATGTAAG
Organism: Panax japonicus; assembly: GCA_020205505.1. Lineage (NCBI taxonomy): Eukaryota > Viridiplantae > Streptophyta > Magnoliopsida > Apiales > Araliaceae > Panax > Panax japonicus. The sequence goes on from CM035099.1 coordinate 24,973,134, forward strand.
AAGAGGAAGATGAAAAAGATGGGCTATGCTTTGCGCACGACCATAGAAAGATTGATTGATAGGGTAAATCACTACCCAGCGGAGCAGGGACAGACTCGACACACCATAAATAGAGATATGGTGGTGCACATTACTCAGAGGGAGTACCAGAGCGCTGTGGAGCGTGGAATGATAGATTAAGTCTAGGCGTTAGAAGTTAGTAATTAACGTATTTTATTATGTGATGTATAATTGTTGTTGTAATCTCAGTCTTTTGTGTAAGATGTGAGATATTTGTAAAACCAAAACTTTTGAATTATTTTTGAAGGGTAGTATGTTGATGGATGTCCCCATCTTTTGTGATATTAGGGGATAGGTTGTGTCATTTATAGAAGTATGCTAGAGATAACCATGTAATGTAACAATTTGGCATATGAATATAAATGATCTTATGTGTTACGAAATCTTATTTCTTTTATGGAGAATTGTTTAAATAATATAATTAGATAATAAAAAAGGAAGTTTTGTTATGCATAAAATGCCGCCCATACGTAGATTAACTGCACCAGAAGAGTCGATTAATGATGAGGGGGGACAAGTAGATCCCATTCAGAGGCTTGTAGATTTGTTAGGGTAAGCTCTTAGGGGAAGAAACAAACCAGTACCAGTCATTCCCCTAGTAGCTCTGGTCACAAACTTCAAGGACTTTAAGAGCATATGACCTCCGAAATTCGTGGGTACTACCGACCCTATCGTAGCGCAAACGTGGATCAAGGAAATGGAGAAACCCTTCGACATTTCTCGTGTGGGTGAAGACCAGAAAACCATGTTTGCTACATATATGATGAGGGGAGAAGTAAACTACTGGTGGGAAGCAAATCAATAGAGGGCGAGAGAAGGGACTATAATCCGGGAGAGGTTTAAGACCTTGTTTTTTGAGAATTGCTTCCCGAAAAGCATGAAGAATAGGATGGAGGTAAAGTTTCTAGAACTGAAATAAGGGGAGATGACGGTGGCGCAGTACGTGTCCAAGTTCAATGAACTCGCACGATTCGTAACACATCAAGTAGACATCGAAAAAAGGAAAGTTCGACGCTTCAAACTTGGACTAAAACCTTGGTTGTTTAATAAGGTATCGGTCCTTCAAATTGACTCGTTCGCTTGGAGAAGGCAATAATTTTTGAGGGAGGTAGCGAGGCATTGAGCCAATACAACAAGGAGAAGATGAACAAGAATGCTGGGGGAGAAACTCATGGAGGGAGTAGCAGTGGCGGATGTGAGACCCCGAATTTTATGAAATGAAAGTATTCAATTTTCTTACAATTTTTCTATTTTGGTAAATAGTTAAATTGAAAAACTTTTAAAGTTAAGGGTGATATGTGAAAAATTTTCAAAGTAAGCAAGTTGTCATAAAATAACTAGTAGTAAATATACAGTAATATGCATGGTTGCATAGTAGCACACAGTATTAATTATTGATGCTTACGTAAGAAGCCACTCAGTTATACTCAATTATTGCTATAGTAATTATTGCATCATATCTCTCATATTATTGATTCAATTATTGTCACAGTATCATCTGCATAATATGTTATATTATTAAATCAATAATTGAGACGACAAAGTTATTCATATTATTATTTGTAATATTGACAATGTCTAGAAGTTCTGTCAAGGAGAGGTTTGTTCACCTAATTGTGCACCAATAAAGATAAATCCTTATCGGAAAGCCCCATCTTTTCTGGGAACGACCTGGTTGTTAAATATTGTGAATTATAATAATAATGAATAAATGTTATTAAAAATCGAATTTGAGTTCAGAGTTGAATTTGGAGACGCAGACGTGATATTTGAGTTCGTAACGATGAAATTAGTAAAAATATACTATAAACACAAAATTTACCGGGGTTAACTTTTTGGTCAAAAAGTCAACAATTGACTTTTTTGGAAAAAGTCAAACTTCAAAATTTCAAAAATAAATTTTTGATAAAAATAGTTCCATTGTGTTGGGATTATTAGTGTTAGTGAAAATCGACATTTATTTTGATATTAATTGATGCCTGGAAGTTATATTGACCAATCATGTAATTAACCGGATATATGAGCATTTAATTGATATTAATTCACATGATTATAACTATTTTTTCACATGTGTTTACTATTGATTCACATTCTTGTACTATTAGGGGAGGTGGTGCAAGATTGATAATACTTGTATGACTAAGTTAAAAATGGAGGTATAGATGGAGGTACTATACTGTAATTCGTATTTTCACATGATTATAAATATTGGTTCACATGATTGAACTATTGATTCACATTATTTACTATTAGGGGAGGTGGTGCAAGTTTGATAATACTTGTAAGACTAAATTAAAAATGAAGAATAAGAGGGAGGTATTATACTGTAATATTTCGAGCCCCAAAATGTGCAATTAATGAAATTATATTTTTTTTTATAAATATAAGCTCATTCTTCCTTCATTTTTCACCAATTCACTAAAGCTATAGAGCAATAATTATAGCGAAAAATAATAGAGAGAAAGAAGAAGAGAAGTCTGCTACCTTACTATTCTAGTATCCAGTTTCTTCTAAGGTAAGGGGTATTATTTCTTTCGTATTCATGAAGAGAGCTATTGTTATTCCATTCCTTATTATTATGTTGGAATAACTTGTCTATGCGAAGTACCGCATACATGGTGAAATTCTTCTGTTATTCCATTATTTATTATTCTGTTGGAATAACCTGTCTGTGCGGTCTATCGCATGCCTTTTGAATTTTGTTGTTATTCCATTCTTTATTATTCTGTTGGAATAACTTGTCTGTGCGGTCTATCGCACACTTAGTGAATTCTGTTGTTATTCCATTCTTTATTATTTTGTTGGAATATCCTGTCTGTGCGGTTTACGTATGACCTGGTTCCATTCTTTATTATTCTATTGGAATATCCTGTCTATGCGGTTTACGCATGACCTGGTTCCATTCTTTATTATTCTGTCGGAATATCATATATGTGCGGTTTACGCATGATCTGGTTCCATTCTTTATTATTCTGTTGAGAATAACCTGTCTGTGCGGTCTATCGCATGCATGGTGAATTCTTCTGTTATTTCATTCTTTATTATTTTGTTGGAATAACCTGTCTATGTGGATTACCGCATACATGGTGAATGATCCTTTGTATTCATATGAAAAGTATTTTCATTCAAAAGTGGTTTCTGTCAGGGGCAGTTTCGTAATTTTTATGACCCTCAAAAATTCTAAAAAAATTTGAAATGATAATTTGATGAGTTTTCTAGATTGTGTCCAAAAGTGGCAATTTTTGGATGTATAGATTAAGAGTTATGGATTTTATAGGAAAAGACTATTTTAAAAGTAAACCTTTATAACTCTTTGTGGTTAACTCCAAAATTGGTGAAATTTTTATTGGGAGTACATGTATATAACAGAAGTATACCATGTAAATTTTGGAATTTTTGGACAAAAGTACAATTTATCATAAATGTCTAAATATTCGGCAGTTTTGGCCATATAAAAAATAGTAAATAAATTTTAAAAATTCCGAGAAAAATATATGTTCAATATGAGACTATATTCTGTTAAATCCCAGAAAAGAAATATTTTTGGGACTGATTTGGTATTTTTCATGAAAATGAACTAGTTTTGAGTAAATGAATTAAATATGTTCTGTGAAGTAACAAAATTAGAAAATAAGATTTTATTGCTTGGGAATCCTATATAGGGTATATGCAGATTTTTGATGAGGGATTTGATCATTGGTGATGAAATCTTACGAGTATTGCATTTTTGAATGATTAAATGCATTATTTGGTAAAGTTTAAACAATTGAAATAAATTGTTTATAAGTTTAAGAAGTGATTAAAATATTTTTATAATATTAATAATATTCTATTATGAGTTTATTAAGTGATTGATAATATTTGGATAAATTTAAAGTCTTTAATATTTATCCTTATTTTCGTTTGATTAATGCTTATATCATTGTCATCATCCTCATGTTTATATTATGATGAAAGTCATCTTTGGCTTACGTGAAAAGATGGACTGTTGATTTTGGTTTTACAATTGTATATCTTTGACTTACGTGCAAAGATGGACTGTTGATTATTGGTTTTACATTTGTATATCTTTGGCTTACGTGCAAAGATGAACTATTGATTGATGAGTATGTTTAGGTTATGTTCATAGATGAACTGTTTATTGGTATAATTCTGACCAGGGATCATTCGGTATAATCATGACCCATAATGTTATTGATGATGTGGTAAAAGTCTTCATTGGCCCGTAGTGCATTTATGGACACTTATTGGTATGATTATAACCAGAGATTATTCGGTATAATCATGACCATTGATGATTACATGAATATCCTTGGCCATAGTGCAGGGATGATTCGATGATGTGGATTATTTATTAAGCTGAGTCTCAGCGATAAAATATTGATTATACAATTTTAATTCATAAAAGATAGTAGATATCATGCTCTACTTGACTCTTCTAAAATATAGTTGTATGTCTTTGGCCTGTAGTGCAAAAATAAATTGTTAATGAATATCTTTGGCCGTAGTGCAAAGATGAATTTATTAGTATGATTATGAGCAGGAATTGTGATTTGGTATAACCATGATTTTTGATGTTTCAGGTGAAGATAGGTGATGAAAATTATCTTCGTCCTGGGTGTGAAGAGGAATTTAGAATCATAATTATGATTATGAGTTATTCATATGATTATGGACAGGAATTGTTGATTGATGTTACAGGGATAAAACATTATTGGTAGACTTTTAACTTGAAGAAGATAATAGATCTGATAGTCTATTTGACTCTTCTAATGGATTACCCGTTCCGCTGTAACTATGGTTGAAAGTTTTATCATCTACCATATGTTCTAAATCTCTGATTTATTACTGATGAAGGCTATTGATAATGTAGATTATCTTTAGTCATGATATTCTTTACTGGACTAGTTGTGCTCACCCTTTTTGCTTCACAATCCCTTTCAGGTAATAAGAGTGTAGCTGGGTCGAGTGGGGGTAACAGGAGAATAAAACGGTGATCTATTGGTGTTGAGGTTCTCCTTAAATAGTATTGAAATAATTTTATTGAGAACTTTAGATAAGTGTATCGTATTGTATACGTCATTTGATATTTAATTTTTGTGAACCGAATAGGGTGAGGTGAACCCAACTTTGGAAGGGTGTTTTACCACTATCATACAAGATGTCTAATGACATAAAACCTCGTGTTATCATAAGAAAGGGTTGTGCACATCAACTTGCTGAGTATATCTACGAGAACTACCTATACGAACTTGGAGTTTGGTTGAAATATAATTTTCAGTTACAGACAGTGGAGATAGTTATATGTCAAGAGAAGACTCGCCATTGGAAAGAACATGATAGTAATCTTCTTGTTCTTCTTTGGGGTCTTAAAATTTTTGTTGCTATATTTTATATGGTGTTGTAACAATTTGAGTTTGGATATTGTCTACGAGATAATATTGTATTAAAATTCATAGCTTATCTGTTGTCGTATTCTGCACGACAGTTCAACAGTTGTATAAATGAAGTTTTTTAATGATTTTTATAGTGTGATATCTGGCGACTCAAAATGGGTAATGTGGACCTATTTCGGGGGCGTCATAGTGGAAGTTATCTGGGAAAGAGGAAATGGGATAACTGCAACAACAACAACAACAATACCAACAACTGAAACATCAACCAGTCAGAAAGTTATAAAGGAGGGTTTAAGAAAAGAAGTGAAGCTTACTCGAAATGTGGGAAAACCATCAAGGGGAATGCAGGAAGGGGCGCAGTGTCTGCTACAACTGCAGACAGGAAGGGCACATTTCACCCAACTGCCCAAAACCGAAAAAGATCAAGGGATGTTTCGCGTGTGGCTCAACTGAGCATCAAATAATGGATTGCCCAAAGAAGGGGAGTCGCGGAGGAAGCGACCAACAGGGAGGGGGCAGCGAGCTGATGATCGACGGACCAACGTAATCCAACCGATCGACTGCCCGAACCTTTAACATGACTGTCCAAGACGCAATGACTGCAAATGATGTGGTGTCATGTATTCTCTCAATCAATAATATAAATGCCTATGTATTATTTGATTTAGGTACTACCTATTCCTTTATGTCTGAAGAATTTGCTAATCGATTAAACATACCCCCTGAACACTTAGAAAATTCGTTGAAAATAGAGATTGCGAATAAGGAAGTAATTTTCATAGAGTTTGTTTACCGAGATTGTTGTGCAAACATTAGAGGTCACAAACTAAACGTAGACTTAATTTCGATTAAACTGGGAGAGTTTGATGCGATATTAGGGATGGATTGGTTATCCAGCCATGCTGCGATAATCGATTGTAAAGAGAAAAGTGTGAACCTTCAGACCTCAACTCAGTCTACAATAGTATTTTATGGTAGCTCATCTCTTAAGCAATCATGTTACCTTACGATGATGCAGGCCAAGAAGTTTTTAAAGAAAGGATGTGTAGGTTATTTAGCTTATATAGTCGATACCCAGAAAAAGGGAGTGAAAATGAAGGATATATCGGTTTTGAGAGATTTCCAAGATGTGTTTCTAGATGATTTGCTTGGTCTTCCGCTAGACAGAATAATCGAATTCATAATAGACTTAGCACCGGGAATCGCACCGATTTTGAAAGCCCCATATCGTATTGTGCCAGTAGAAATGAAGGAATTGATGATACAATTGCAAGAGTTGCTTGATAAGGGTTACATTCGGCCAAGTGTGTCTCCTTGGGGAGCACCAGTGTTCTTTGTAAACAAAAAGGATGGGTCGATGAGGCTCTGTATTGACTATCAGGAGTTAAACCGAGTAACCATTAAGAATAGATATCCGTTGCCAAGGATAGACAACCTTTTTGACTAATTGAAGGGAACGAAGTGTTTTTCCAAGATAGACTTACGAACGGGTTATCATCCGTTGAAAGTGCGAGAGGAGGACATACCAAAGATGGCGTTACGAACTCGTTACGGATATTATGAATTTCTAGTGATGTCATTTGGATTAACTAATGCTCCAGCAGCATTCCTGGACTTGATGAATCAGGTTTTCAAGCCATACTTAGATAAGTTCGTAGTAGAATTTATCGACGATATTTTGATTTATTCAAAGACTAAGGAAGAGCATGCCGAACACCTGAAGATGGTATTGGAAGCATTGAGAAGGGAAAAGATGTACGCTAAATTTTTGAAATGTAAATTTTGGATGAAGAAGGTTAATTTTTAGGACATATGATAGATCAAAATGGAATTTTCATAGATCCTGCAAAAGTGGAGGCAGTAATTAATTGGGAACAACCGAAGACGCCAACAGAGGTAAGAACTTTGTTAGGGTTAGCAGGGTACTATCGAAGATTTATCCAAGATTTTTCTAAGATAGCAACTTCGCTGACCAATCTAAAGAGGAAGGCAGTGAAGTTCGTGTAGATGGACAAATGTGAGGAGAGTTTCCAAGAATTAAAGAGAAGGTTGAGCGAGGCGTCTGTACTATCATTACTAGAAGAGACGGGAGGATTTGTGGTGTATAGTGATGCAACGCAGATAGGACTTGGTTGTGTGCTAATGCAGCATGGCAAGGTCATTGCATAAGCATCACAACAGTTGAAGCATTTTGAAAAACGATACCCTACCCATGACTTAGAGTTAGCAGTGGCAGTTTTTGCATTGAAGATTTGGAGGCATTATTTGTATGGAGAAAAATGTGAGATATACACGGACCATAAGAGTCTGAAATATATCTTCACACAGAAGGAGTTGAACATGCGGCAAAGGAGGTGGTTGGAATTAATCAAGGAGTATGACTGCGAAATTCTTTATCACCCGGGAAAGGCAAACGTAGTTGCCGACGCTTTGAGTAGAAAAGGAATGGAGAAATTATTCAAATTGACAACTCAGGAGGAATTAATAAGAGAAATGGAAAAGTTAGAAATAGAGGTGGAAGAACCGAAAGAAGTGAAAGGAAAATTATTCGTAATGGGAGCTTACCCAACATTATTGGACAGATTAAGGGAAGCACAAGAGAAAGATGAGGAATGTGAGAAGATAAGGATGAGAATAGAAGAAAATGAGGAAGAAAAGTTCAAGGTAGATAAGGATGGTATATTGAGATTTGAGGGTCGATTATGGGTGCCAGCTGTAACCGTACTAAGAGAGGAAATCTTGCACGAAGCACACAATACGATGTATTTTGTTCATCCAGGAGGCACAAAGATGTACCAGGATCTTTGACACCACTTTTGGTGGCCTAATTTGAAAAGAAAAGTTGTAGAGTGCATTAGTAGATGTCTTACTTGTCAAAGAGTCAAAGAAGAACACCAGAGGCCAAGTGGACTACTTCAACTGCTAGAAATACTAGAATGGAAATGGGAGCACATTGTGACAACCCGAGAATTTGGACAATTTATTAAAATCTTAAATGATTGATTTAAGGTCAAATAATAGACCTAGACAGAAAATAAGTGTATGCGTTTGATATTATTAAGGTGAGATTTTGATGATTTCAAAATTTTGTGAAGGATATAGGTTAATTATTCAGGATTAAGGATTTATGTGATTAAGTTCTGTGAATATGGTTATGATGTGTTTAGAATATGGTTAAGGGTCAAGGGTTGACCAGATAAAGAATATATGTGTTAAACCCTAATCGTATATTAAGAACGTCAATGTTCAGTTAGAAAACCCTAACGTCTAATAAGAAACCCTAGAAATCAGTTCTGGAAACCCTAGTTTCAGTTCTGGGAGTCCGAAACCCTAATTCGGATATTAAAAACCCTAAATTGGGAATGTAATGACGTAAGTGTAAATAATCAAAATATTAATTAGGGTAAAGCTTAATTGATTAGCAAACCCTAATTTCGCATTTTGAAAACCCTAATTGCGGATTTGTAACCCTAATTTATAATTGGGGAAAATCTAATTATTAAATTAATAATTGTAATGATAATTAGGAAAACTTAATCATAATTTTCAAGTTAAGTAATTAGAAAACCCTAATCTAATTACGAAAATTAATTTCTAATTTAGAAAAATTTATTTTTCTATTAGAAACCTTAATTAGTGGTTTATAAACCCTACTTCGTGATTTTGACTTTAATTGCTTAATTAGCGATTATAATTAGGAAATTCTAATCCTAATTAGCAAGATTGAATTTATGATTAGGAAATCTTAATTATAATTATAGAATCCTAATTATAATTTAGAAATATTAAATTTCTATTTTTGAAAATCAAAATTTAGAAATTTTAGAAAACTAAATTGTTAAACTTGAGGGTTTAAACCCTAAACCCTAAAAGTTTTCCAAACCCTAAACCCTCTCAAACCCTAAACCCTAAGGGTTTGGTTAAATGTATAAAATGACATTAAAATAAAAATAGAAAAGACTATTATGCCCTTTGTTGGATAATTAAAGGGTTGCTTGTAAATCTAGACCTATGGTGGGTTGTTGAACAAAAACCTAGACTAGCATGTGATTTATATTCAGCAATCTCAGCCAACAATTGCCACCTTGCAACTTAGATGCATTGAATAGAAAGGATCAAAAAATATAAAGTAAAGAAAACTTACTTTACTTTTCATATCATCCAAGACCTTCTCTCTCTATAATTTTCGGGTCTTAGAGTGAGAGAGAGTGAGAACCTAAGCTAATTTCATGACTTAGCAAGTCTTGATCAGCAACCAAGGATCAGATTGTAGATCAAAAGCTCAAAATGGTAAAGAACCCTAAATTTTGAAATCCTTTGATTTTATGTTATTTGTTGCAATTGATTGTTCATAATTGTGTAATAGGGTGTCAATTAGAGATCTGGGTTGTTGGATCATAGATCCATAACATCAAAGTACTCGGATTTAATTTTTTTAGAAATCTGGAAATGATGAAAAAAAAAATGGCCTGATAGTCTAAAGTCAGAGGCCTTAGATCTTTGTGTGTTATTGTTTTATGGTGTTTTATGTTTTGAATCTGTTCTATGACGTGAGGACTTTGATCTGAAACTGGAATCAGGGTTATATCTAGTCTAGATCATCATTTATGCTCGGTCAAACCACATTGACCGTTCACAGAAATTGCATTCTGGGCAGCCCAGAAATTTTAGTAACCCCTGACAAGATTTTGCAAGCCTCTGATGTTGCAGTTGTTTTATTATTTTGGTCATGTTGTGGTTTTGGTATTGTAGCCTGACATTTATATTACACATCTAAGCCATCAGAACCACCAGATCGATTACAAGATCAAAGATAAAACCGGTCAAACAACCGTTGACCGACTGCCCGGATGAAGATTCTGGAAAACCCAGAATCTTCAAGAACTTGTTTTCTGTCAAAGTTTGACCAGCTTAGATCTTTCGTTTGTTTCGATGTTAGACTGTTTCAAGCTTGTATACATGTACCCTGACATGTGGTCTACAGTATTGAACCAATAGTTCACTCAAATAAATTGCAGATTAAAGGTTATGAGGATCGAAAACTAGTACCCTTGACTGTTCTTCATTTTCTAGAAAACCCAGAAATGAAGAACAGCGTTGTCAGATTTTTATAAGGCTTAGATTGTCTAAGTATGAGGTAGTATGGCCATGTTATTGCTTAATAATCATAGTATTACAAGTATACTACAATAACAACACAATTTACCAGTCCAGAAGCAACTCGATCATAGAGTAAAAATCGGTCAAACTAGCAACCTAAGCCACCGACAAGAAATTCTGGGCAACTCAAGAACAGGGCCAAGAACACTATTAGCGACGAATTTGTCGCCTAAGGACCCTTTAGCGACACTTAATTTTGAAAATTAATTAAATTAATAAAAAATTAGAAAAAAATTAGTTTTTAATTATTAAAAATACATAATAAATTATGAAAAATTATTTTAAAGTCTGAAAAATAGTTTTTAATTATTTTAAGTATATTTCAAAAATATTTATTATTTTTGGAATGTAAATGGCATTTATATTTTTAATTATAATATTAAATAAATTATTTAAAAATGATTTTTAATTCATGAAAATCATGAAAAATAATATTATGGTATAAGAAAATATTTGTAGTTATTTTTGATGAATTTTAATATTTTGTGATGAAATTCATTAATTAATCAATATTAATGATAATTAGTTTATTTAATAAATATATTAAATAAATTATAGAAAAATAGTATTAATGATTTAAGTGTTATAAAAATATTTTAAGTTATAAAATATAACTTTTGATATTTTGGCATGAAAATATTAATATTTTAATATTAATATCAATTATCGGATAATGAGTTTAAGTGTTTAAAAATCATATAAAAATAATTTTAAGGTATTAAAAATACTTTGATATATTATAATTATATTATAATATTATGTAATGATTTTTATTAATATTTTATATTAAATGAATATTAATAATTAAGGTATGATGTTGTATTTAATTCATTTAAATACGGTTTTAAGGATTGAAAAATGTTGATAAATGGTAATAATTATCCGAAAATTTTTACGAGCCAAGGAAAAATGTTTTGTCTGATTAGAAATTATCTGTGATAATTGTTAAGTGGTTAGACAGAGTTTAATTGAACTTAAACTCGATAAAAGTCCGACTAGACCGTCGGGATGTTAGAATTATGTTGGATTCAACTCAGACTGCAATAGTTTGACTTGATACCTAGTCTTATGTGTGTTATAGACTGATAGGCTTATGTGTTATGTGTTTAGGTTATTCCGTGGATATAAATATAACAGTATTATATTGTGATGATATTATTCTAATTATTGGAGATCTATATTACTAATATTAAGTCTTCGGGGTAAAGCGTTATTAAATTGTGTTGCGGTAATCAACGGTTCAGGCAAGTTTCTTTTTACTAAACTCTACTAAGAGTATTTTATTCAAGCTTATGGTTAATCATTGTTGATTGCCACGAAAATTGTACTCTGTACATCTTTCATGTATAAGTCAGGTATGAAAGGCTGATCACCTTCATTATCAGTTGGTTCAGAAATGTTTGTTCATGTTTAATACTTGTTCAGTCAAAAGTTTGTTCATGCTAGTTCTCAATGATATTGATGAATTATAGCCAGCTTATTATTCATACTCTTCAATCATGATATATCGTTATATTGTTGTATTTAAACTTGCTGGGCAACTTTCATGCTCACCTTTGCTATATCATGATAAAATATTGCAGATAAGGCGAATGCGTTCGGATACAGGAAAAGGTTAAGGCTAAGTTCAGTTTGTGATAAAATGTGCGACTATTTTGTAATATTATAGTTTGAAAAATGTGTTTTATGTTAGAAAGTTTATGAATTGTGTATAAGTTAAGGTTACTCGACCTTGGGGAATAGTGTGTAATGTAATGTATAAACAATTTATGTTTATATCTTCCGCAATAGTGATAGAAATAGTATACCGGATCCGCGGAAATTCTGGGCCCGGATTCGGGGCTGTCACACACATTACGATGGACTTCGTGGTTGGACTTTCGATCACACAAAAGGGTTATGATGCCATTTGGGTTATCGTGGACCGATTGATAAAGACAGCTCATTTTCTACCCATCAAGATCCAATTCAATTTGAACCAATTAGCAAATTTATATGTAAAGGAAATCATATCATGACATGGAGTGTCGGTGTCGATTGTCTCTGATCGAGATCTGCATTTCACGTAAAAGTTCTGAAAAAGGTTGTAAGAATGAATGGGAACTTAGTTGAGACTAAGTACTGCTTATCACCCTCAAACTGACGGGCAGAGTGAACGAACCATACAAATGTTGGAGGATATGCTTAGAGCTTGCGTGATGGACTTCAAGGGCAATTAGAACGACCACTTACCATTGGTAGAATTCGCTTACAATAATAGCTATCATGCAAGTATTGGTATGCCACCATATGAAGCTCTTTACAAGAGAAAATGTAGAACACCATTATTTTGGGATGAAGTCAGAGAATGATGACTCTTGGGATCGGAATTACTTCAACAAACGGCCGACGTGGTAACAACGATAAGGGCCAGATTGGTAGCAGATTAAGATCATCAAAAGAAGTACGTCGATTTGCATCATCAAAATCGAGACTTTAAAGTCGGTAGTTTTATGTTTTAAAGGTGTCTCCCTGGAAGGGAAAGATCAGATTCGGAAAGAAAGGGAAATTGAGTCCGAGGTTCATAGGACCATTTGAAATATTGAAACGAGTGGGCGAAGTGGCATACAAAGTTGCATTACCACCTGAATTGGGACACATTCACAATGTGTTTAACATTTCGGTGTTACATCCGTATAAGCCCGACTAAAGACACGTGATCTCCTACGAGCCTATTCAAGTAGAGAAAAATTAACGTACGAAGAAATTCCTATTCAAATACTAGATAAAAAAGAGCAAACTTTGAGGAATAAAATTATATGATCTGTAAAAGTGGTTTGGCGAAACCACGATACCGAAGAGGCCACATGGGAATTAGAAGATAAGATACGAAGGGATTATCCCCATTTATTTGTGTAACCTTGTACAATTTCGAGGACGAAATTCTTATAAGTGGGGGGGGGGGATATAATACCCTTGAATTTTAATAAATTATAATATTGAGGATAAAGATTGTTTGCATATTTATTTGAATATAAATATATATAGTATTGGCATGAGCGTGGAAATTAATTTAATTGACTAAGTATGTGATAATTAAGCAATGTAGCAAAAATGATGAGAAGCTTAGTTTAAGCTTGTGGAATTATGCCTAGTGTGGCAAAGTGGTGAAATGAGAAGGTACTAATTTAATTAATGATAAAATGGATTAAATTAATTAGTACCATCAACAAATAAATAATGTCATTGACTAATTTCTATTATTTAATTATCATGAATAATAACATGTAAAGAGAAATTATATATATTATGGTTTTTCATTCAATATAAGATGAGGTGTGATATTGGAATTATTATATAAAACTATATGATAAAAGTAAGCTTAACTTATGTGATTTATTATGTTGGGTGAAAAAAGAGTCTTATGTGACCCCATGTTGTGTGTAGGGGTATTTAAATGTGTATTTTAAACCTATATGAGAAAGTAACTTTGATTAAACAAATAATTAATAATGAGTAATATGTGTACCAAATTAAATTATATCCTAGTCTAGGGTAAATATTATTTTAAATAAATCAATGAACATGGGTTATAAGATTTTATGTGTGGGAGGTATATGTATGCCCATTTGTGAACAAAGAGTAAAATAAACCTAAGTGTGCTAATCAAATGTTGAGTATTAGAATGTCCCAAATTGAGTGTCACTCTTTTCTTCTTCACGTAATAGGCCATTGGCCTAGTCCCTCCTTACCAAACACAAAGCTAGCAAATTATGAGAAGGGGAGTGGCCTATATGGTACTCTTTTACCAAATCCTTTATAACCATCAGCTTCTTCTCCATTCCAATGGTTTAATTCATTGAGTAAAGCTTAGATTGGTCACAAGCTTTCCTATAAATGGAGTTCTTCACGTTCACAACCATTTTGCTAATTCTCTGTTAAAATTTCAAGTGCGTGTGAGTGTGATTAGGTGAAGCTTATATAATCTGCAAAGTGAAGCTAGAGTAGCAATTCAACTCCACCAAAAGTAATAATCCTCTGTATGTTCTTACATTAAAGTATTTGCAAAGTTCTTAGAAAAGTACAATAATACTTGTTTTAAGTTGAAAAGTTTATGTTTGAAGCATGCTAGAATGTGTAACTTGAAGCTAGACATTGTTAATATGGTTAAATACGAAATCAATAAAAGTTAAACGAAGTAAATTAGGATAGGATGCTTATGCCTCTAGAGATAATCGACATGTTCACGCATCTAGTTAGACATTTTATAAACTATGCAAGCATGTGTAGAAAGAAGTTGTTTGGCAATATTATGTGGTGTAATGAATACTATGGCTAGTGGTTATTATAATAAACTTTTTTAACTTTGAAAGATGGAAATGTATGAGTAACTTTAATAAAGGGTCAAAACTAGCTTAAAGGTTCTTTAATATGTGAAACGACTTAAAAATATGTAATGTAAGTGATATTTTACAAATACAAATAAACGATAAACATATGGTACTAAAGATTTTAAAGGTATAAATCAATGTGAGTTGCGCATTTATGAGTTTAAATGTGTGTAGCCTATATGAATTTAGATATATGTGATGAAAGTATGCAAATATGTATATCGAGTGTGTGTGTGTGTCTAATGAATACCTATACATATATAAATAGGATAATATAGTTCATTGAGGTGATTTTAGGCTATAAGTGGTAATCAACGCTAAAGACAAGTCTCCTAACTCACACAACTTTGGATTTTGCGCGAGTTCTCTAACTTCATTTGATTCCCATAATTTAATGCAAGTTTCTAAATTCTTTACATTGTATATTGTATAACCCGAATTGTTGCCATACCTATATCGATCAAACATCTCTTACTATTTGGAAATCATTTGTATGCCTTAAAATTGTTACGAGCATTAGACTTATCGTTCTTAAATGCATTATAAAAAATCGTCTAAGCCTTTGATTTGGCTAGACCATAATCATGTGTTAAGAAAGCTCTCCAAAGCAATCAATTTGGTGTGGACTCTTGTAAATCTACTGAGATGAACAACCCTCTTAAAAGGGGAAATTTTATATTGTTGGGGAACCGACGTGCGCACATGAGTATGATTAAATATTATGCATAACATAGGGTACTTTAAGCTGATCACCTGTTGCACTCGTTTATATTAGATTGCAGTATAATACTGTTAATTCTAGTAAGAGTTCTTAGACCTTAGTGAATTCTCAGTGTTCTTTCTAATTGAACCTCAAAATGAATAAATCCTAAAATTTTGTTGATATCCTTCAGTCTATAGTGACACCTATTGAATACTCTTGATATTTCTTGGTATCCTTGAACTATCAATTATTGTTATACACATGAAGATTCAAATACTATAATTTTTTATTCTTCTTGCTATATTATTTGCTGGGCAAACTTGTTGCTCATTTTTGCTTCCCTAAAAACATTATAGTTAAGGCAGAGCAAGGCGGTACATTGGGAAAGGACAAGGGGAAGGGAAAGGCTACAGAATAACTTAGTCTTTTAAGTGTAGAAGTATTATTATTATTGTTATGATTATTATGATGTATTTAAGGATGATTAAGTTACGTTTAAGTTTAATCACTGGATTATTGTAGTAATGATTATGGTACCTTGGGACACGAATAGTTTCACTATATCAATGTAAATTATTCTATTATTTCCGTTGTTGATGATTTTAGCATGATATTAGAATTAGCACGTGACGAATCAAATTCGAGATATGAGTGTCTGAATTTAGGGGCGTCACATAGGGAACTAGAGAAGTTATAAGGCTGCTGGTCTTGAAGAGTTCTTAGTGAAGTAAAACTCCAAGGCTGCTGGCCTTGAAGGAATCTTAGTGATTCAGGGTGCTGCCCTTCTTTAGTGGAAATCCTGCTAGTTGAAAGTAGAAGAGTGGATTAGGAGCTTGAATCTCTGAACCACTTAAAATCCCTTGTGTATTTTACTTTATATCATTTACATTATGTACATCAACTGCTATAACTGATATGTATGTTTTAACTGCTTACCACTGAACTAACTTGATGAATGAGTATTACACCCATGAATTGGATATATTTGGACTTAAATTATTGCATTCTTAAGTTATTTAGTAGTATTTTTATTGTGTATATATCTTGTTTTGCAGATTTGGAAGCTGGAGGGGCAATTATGGGAAATTCAAGCAGTTAATGGCAATTTGGTAATTTTGGAGAAGTCCAGCGCCGGGGCGCTGGAAACTACACTATCTACAGTACCGGGGCGCTGAGCCTCGGCTGGCATTGACTGGATTAGAGCGTTGACTTCTGGTTGGACTTAATTTGGTTATTGGAGGCTAATGAGAAACCTAATTGGAGAGGGATTGTGGGGAGATATAAAAAGAAACTAAGTGCTGAAATAATTGGGGATATTGAAGTCTTAATCTTTATTTATTTGAATTCATTTATAAAGTAACATAGTTTTAATTGGTTAATTTAGTTTTCTTAATTAGAAAAAACATAATTTGAGATTGTTTAAATAAAATTAGTTTGGTTAAGAATTAGTACTTGGTGATTTTTATTAAATAATTCCTCGTGGGAACGATACTTTTCTTATCACTTTATTACTTGTTGACTGTGTATACTTGCACGTATTCATTGATTGCGAAATCGATCAACATAACTCTACGAACAATGTATTACGATTATGAATATATCAATGAAGGGGATATTTTACTTATTCCGTTGTGCTTGAAAAGATTCTTATGTTTGTCATATGCTAAATTATTAGCAATAGAAAATAAACCAGAAAAGTATTTGTTTTAAAAAGGATCTAATCAACCCCCCTTCTAGATCTATTGTGCCTACTGGGAACTAACATATATATATATATATATATATATATATATATATATATATATAAGCAGTAAACACTCCGGATATAAAATCCAGGCTCATCGAACAGAGTCCGACAACAGTTTATATATATATATATATATATATATATATATATATTTAAGCAATAAACGTTCTGGATATAAAATCTAGGCTCATCGAATAGAGTTCGACCACAGTTTATATATATATATATATATATATATATATATATATAATGAAATAAAAGCCACGGACCAAAGTCCAGGCATACACACGTAACACGACTCTCAACATGAAGAACGGTGTGTGCAAGATGTGGAGAACAGGCTTTTAAAGGTGTAAGAAGGCTTACAATGGATTGCCAAAGAAGACTTCTATAGGTTTAACTGGATGAACACTTAGTTTCGACCGATAAAAATATAGCAATATATGAGCTAACAAGTGTTTAAAATGAGAAAGCAATCAGTTTATAGGGTGTATAAAGCAAATTGGACAAGGCTTCCTCGTCGTTTTCTCTTACAAAATGGCCACCCCAAGCCCTCTATTTATAGAGGAGGAGCCGTAGGTGTACCTGCGGCAGCTGCAGAAGCACCTGCGGCTACCCAGGGTGCCCCGGGCTCTGTGGGTCCTGCCGTCTTGAAGTACGTGCACACATACAACGTGATGTCCGCTCGAACTTTCAGAACTTCAATCCGGGAATTCGATCAAGGTGTATAAGACCTGTTTCAGAGTGCTGTTATCAAGAGATACACAAATGACATGGGATTAGAGGTTGTAAGAAGTCAAGAAGATGGGACCATGCCCTTGGTCTTTAATCTTCAAATTCCATCTGGTGTGCTGTCTTATGTAGTAGTCACTCAGGATTGCAGCTATTTGGTTCTTGTAGGACACTGTTGTGTAGAATGTATGTTGAAATGTGTTGAGATGGTGCGTATGTGGGATCAAGGTGGAAAAATGATAATTTTTCCCCTCACCGGGGTTATCTCCGGTTTGGACTGATAAAGCAGTTGTTGATCAGGGTTATCTCTAAGATTGGGCTGCTGCAAGTACTGAATGTCCTCAGGGTTATCTCTGAGGTGTGCCTGACCTCCAGGGGTTATCTCCGGGTTTGGGACTGAGAGCCTTGGGGTTATCTCCGAAGTTGAAGCAGATCGCAAAGGTTAAAAACGGCATCTCCGGGGTTATTTATGGAACTGCAACGGCACTCCTCGGGGTTATCTCTGAGGTTGAAACTGAAACTCTCGATGTGGTTTTCAGGATTAAATATCTCGCGGTTATCTCCGAGATGGAAAAGGATTCTACGGTGGGATTTCCAGAACTGGAACTATTTTGTCCTCCAGGGTTATCTCTGAAAAGCGATTCTATTCTCCTGCAATGTTAGTTACAAGAATACAAAATTTTGAGTGTCTACAGATGCCCCTCTTTATCATATTCCTGCAATGCAATGGCATGAATAGGATAAAGAATACTAGACACTTGAAATGTGACAAGATAATTATGATGCAATGCACAGCAACATGATGCAAATGTATATGATTTGTTGGACTGTTCTCCAATAGGATGGGATGACTGCCGACTCCCATAACTTCTGTCGGGGTTCACAGTCATTACTGACAACCTTGATGAACTGTCTTGGACGTGCGATCCAAAGTCCTCAGGAACTTCCAAGATGTTGACGTTGGGGTTTTCACCAAAGTCCTTAATCCTTCATACAGACTTCACACTGAAGATGTATCTCTCATATACAAGAGACTCTGTGGGGATGTGTTTTGTCTGAGGAAGATGTGTATAACATATTCCATCATCGGTTCTCCCGATGAGGATGGTCCTTCCTGGTTTGTATCGCCAGGTCTTTCCGCTACTCTATCAGAGTTACTGCCAACAGTCTGTGTTGCCAGGGTTGCCTGACCCTCGCTGAAATGTACATCAACAGATTATATCGTCGGATGGTTCTTGACACTTCATTGGGTTTAAATGTAAACGGCTAATGATGTCAAGGTGGCTTGACTTTCGTTGATGTGTGCATCAACGGATTAGATCCCTGCTGGGCAAAGCGTCAATGATGTTTGACCTTCGTTGACATGTGCATCAACGGATGAAATCCCTACTGAGGAGAAGTGTTTTGGAGCTATGAGCTTATATTAACGGTATTGGACCCTCTTGAGGTATTTCCGAGTATAATTTTCAACTGTTGTGATCATTGATATAGTAAACCCTGGGTTTGGATGAATACCAATAATCGATAGGTGGACCTACAGTCGAGTCTCTGGAAAACAGGATTTTAGGCTATTCTGCTCAATCGTGTAGCATTTTTGTTCCTGATTTGGCCTTTTCAGCTTGCAAGACCTCCTTTGCAACTCGAACTGGACCGAGCAAGAGACATGGGTCCCACCCAGGGGAACCGCAGGTACACCTACGGCCAACCATGGATGGATTTAACCTATAGGTTTCTTTCATAATTCATTTCTAAGTTGCGCCACATAGGAAATCCGAGAGCTCTTCTTCTGATCTGCTGAGTTCGGGCGTCTTTCTGCAAATTCTTTCACCGTACAAGTGTTCTACACTGCCCTGATAACGTATGTGCAGATAGTCAAAATTTTGCATTCCTGTTACTAACATTGCAGGAGGGCAGAACCGTCTTTCAGAGATAACCCAAAAGGACAAGACATTTTTAGTTCTGAAATTCCCACTGGAGAATCCTTTTCCATCTCGGATATAATCCCAAGATATTCAATCATGAAAACAACACCGAGAGTTTTTAGTCTCAAACTCGGAGATAACCCCGAGGAATGTAGTTGCAGTTCTGGAGATATCCTCAGAGATGCTTTTTTCAACCATTACAATAAGCTTCAACCTTTAATATAACCCCGAGGCACTCAATCCCAAACCTAAAGATAACACCGGGAGGTCAGGCATACCTCAGAGACAACCCTGAGGACATTCAGCACTTGCAGTAGCCCAATCTCAAAGATAACCCTGAGAAACGACTGCATTATCAGCCCAAATCAAAGATAACCCTAGTGAGGGGTAAAATCATCATTTTCCACCTCGATCCCACACACGTGCCATCTTGACACATTTCAATATACATTCCACATAGCAGTGTCCTACAAGAACCAAATAGTTACAATTCCAAGTGACTACTATACAGGACAACACACCAGATGAAATTTGAAGCTTGAAGACCAAGGGCATGGTCCCATCTTCCTGATTTCTTACAACCTCTAATCCCATGTCATTTGTGTAGATCTCGACAATAGCACTCCATAAAAGGTCTTATACACCTCAATCTGAGGCCTGGATTGAAGTTCTAAAAGTTTGAACAGATATCACGTTGCACGCGTGCATGTACTCTGAGACGGCGGGACCCACAGAGCCCGGGGCACCCCGGTCAGCCGCAGGTGCATCTGCGGCTGCCGGAGGTACACCTGCCGCAGGTGCATTGGGGTGGCCATTTTATAAGAGAAAATGGTAAGGAAGCTCTGTCCAATTTGCTCTATACACACCGTAAATTGACTGCTTTCTCATTTTAAAAACATGTGAGCTCATATATTGCTATATTTTTATCGGCGAGAACCGAGTGTTTATCCATTTAAAGTTATAGAAGTCTTCTCTGACAGTCCACTGTAAGCCTTCTTATACCTTTCAAAACCTTTTCTCCACATTTTGCGCACATTGTTCTTCACGTTGAGAGTCGTGTTGTGTGTGTTTGCATGGACTAACATTATCGAGTTATGACTCGATTGAGCCTTGGACACACGTCCGGAGCGTTTATTTCTCTTATATATATATATAATGTTGTCAGACACTGTTCAATGACCCAAGATTTTATATCCGGAGCATTTACTTCTTTGAAATATATATATACAGAGGGGATCAGACACAGACCATTTTGACGGACTAAAGGAACGGACTGAAGGACACGCGGGTCAGAGGGCTGAAATCCGGGTCATACGCGGGTCAAAAACAAATTAGTAGCTATTCATCTCAAACCCTTCCAAGCAAAGGGACGAACTCTCGATCACTGTTATTTCTCTTCAAAGTCGACTCCAACTCTAGCAAGCCACACGAATTAGAGGTCGAATCAGAGGAATAAGAGGACAAATGCACAGATCTGGTCTTTCAGTCTGTAAACCCTTAACTATATTCCGCCATTGCAACCGTAATTTATGAAGATTTGCTGAAATTTTTCAAAGCATAATTTGTCTCTGGGATATCACGGTGTTGCTCGTATCCTTTACAAATTTTCTGAACTTGGCAAGATTACTTTCCCTAAGATTAGCATAAATGTTGCACTGAAGAAAATGCTGAATATAGAAGTTCATAGTAGTGTGGGATTTTTAGCTTTATAGTTCATCATTATGTTACGGGTCTTGCTACTAGGGTAAAGATAGGTTCAATTGAGTAACTAGGCATTAACTTGATCTAGGACTTGCAGCTAGGGAAATAGAAACTCTTCAATTATGTTTTCAGTATGGGTTTGTGTTATTGACCTCTTTATCTACTTCTCCACTTTATTTCTTTGTGTTCTAAATCTCATTGTTATATTATGAAGTAAAAATGATGCTCTGTAGGCTGATATGTATCATGGTTACAGGAATTGCTTTTTTTGTCAAAATCGTTTAATGATTCATATATTCAGTGTTCAACTTATCTATTTCCAAAGGCTAGAACCACCTTTATTTATTCATTTATTCTACTGATAGAAAAATATGTCATCAAATTCTTTTACTGCTACATCTGTATGGCCTCCGTTCATATGTCGGTGTGGTACGGGCCCTTGTATAGTAAAACTTTCAATGTCGGAAAAGAATCGGGGTAGACACTATTATTCTTGCCCAAGAATGGTATGTATTTATGTATTGCCATTTTTTTATACTTGTTCCTTTTACATAAGTGAATAAATTTATTGTGTCCCAAAATATGCAGCAATGTGGTAACTTCAACAGCTGGTGTGACGAATATGTTTGAGTGTTGCATAATCAAGGGAGGTTGCAGATGGACACATCTGAGCATTTAAATGTAACAACTCATCCAACGAATTCTAACGACTCCAACGAATTAGCGATGATGAAGATTGAAATTCATCAATTGCAACTAACTCAACAATTTGTCATAATTATTAATGTTATGTATGCGGTGTTGTTGTTAATTTTATTAAATCAGTTGTAATTTTGATAATGTTCATTATTTAACCAACACGTTATGTATGAGATTGGTGGATTTATGGTATGAAAAGTACTATGTTCTAAATCTGGATTATATGAAACTATGGTATGAAAAGTATTATGTTCCCCAGCTAGAATGTTAGAATACTAACTACATGATCATTTCTGTTATGCTAATTGTTTGTGTGAACTCAAATGTATGGTCTCTTTTTCTATAACTGAAAAAACTTGGTTTCACTCTAATACTCTGTTTCCAGTTGGTGGTCCATATATTTGTGCATTCAAAATGTTCGTGCCTTTGAAGTACTGAAAATGAAAATGAAAATATTTACATACTTAAAATAATTACATCCTCCCCATTTTTGATATTATTTCTCTACTATAATTGTAATGCTGGACAACTTTCTCAAATTCTAGATATGCATGAGCAGGAACTCCATACCAAGTTTTGGGTGCCCCACAGTGATGATAATTGATGCTAAAAAGAGAGTTAATCACACAGATTAATTAATGAAGATTTGAGACATCAACCAACTAAATATATATAGATTCTAAAAAGAAAAAGAAGAAAAGAACAAACCAGTACAAATAATTAATGGTCTTCCACATGCCATGCTATCATATTATATAAATAGCATAAATTCCGGTGTAGAGCATGCATGGGATCTGAGATTATACATCAAATTGAAAGTGCTTAAGCAATCTTCAGTACCTAGCAAATATGTATAGTATCATATTAAGATGAATTTGCTACACTTCTTAAAGTAACATTCAGCCAGAGTCTGACCCCAAACTCATCATTAAAAAAATAAATCCAGCACTTGGTAATACATAATGTGAATATAACAAAAAGGAACTGCAACAAGACTATTATAACACACTATTATAACAAAAAGGAACAGTAACATCACTATCACTGTAGCACTTGGTAATACAGAGACCCTGTCATAACACCAAATACATAGTTCCCCAGCTAGAAAACAGACCTTACAGTTTTTTAAAATTTGCAATGTCATACAAAATATTGGTACATTCCAAGCAAAGCAATGTCATACAAAAGTAACAAAATACATAGTCCAAAAGTACAAAAATACAGCTTCTACAGTTGTAAATCAGTACATAATTGCAGTTCATTCCCTCATAATTGCAGTCCATTCCCTCATGCAGCTTATGCAGTTGTAAATTGCAGTTCCAATTCATTCCCTCATACTGCTCCTGTCCCAGTTCCAATTCAAATCAGTACATAATTGTAGTTGAAAATAGTACATAATTACAGTACATAATCAGTACATAATTCCGGTTCAAATCAGTACATAATTGCAGTAACAAAATACAATGTTAGTTAACAAAATACAATCACCTAGAGATGAATAACTATCAATATCTATACTTGGGTTGGGAGTTGCGCTGTCATGACAAGGTGAATACCTGCTACAAAAATGACATCTAATAAGCACAATTAGATACAACAATATCTATGAAAATAAATGCAAAATTTGCAAATTTCTTACCGATTTGTAAGCATGGGACAATTTCTTTTGTCGTGTGGTGTGTTTGGCCAACCAAACCACACCTATTACACCGTCTAGCTTTAGATTTTTTTGATCCCCTTAATGTTTTCTCTTTCCCTCCCTTAAGCCTTTTACCACAACCCTTTGCACGCACTTGACTCGGTTCGTTGTAGTAGTTGCTACCCCTACTCCCTGAAGCAACTACACTTGAAATTTGACTTCTTTCTATAGTATCAACAAAACTTGTACCACAACTAATCATTTGATTAGTTTTATCATGTGCACCACTCAAAACATTAATATAGACCTTAGTTGCTTCTTTGCTAGTAAGGGTCATGTCAACCATATCTAAGGCTAGTTGCATTAATTGACTCTGCTTCAGTAGATATGACCTGTTATCAGTTATCTCAATGCCACTACCATCAACGACTACCCCAGATTTAACTGTTTTTGTCCATCTACTCAAAATGTATTGATTTGGCAATATTTCATAATCATGCATTTTGTGCAAATATCCCAACACGTGTCTACAAGGAATCCCAATGCTCTCAAATTTTTTTAAAGTACATGAAGCAAAATCCTTGACCTATTTTTGGTTTTAGCTCTGGTGCTACTTAAGGATTATATAAATTATCTGAAGATTTAGGATCTAACTCAACATATTGTTCCTCATTTAGCCCACTATCTATTTCAAAGTCTACATTCCCCCCTTCTCACCGCTCTAAATTTTCTCCCTCTGCTTTAACATTATCCATTTTGATTAAAACCTACAGTATAAAATTTGGTAATTAACTTTTCAGAATATACAAAATGATACACAAAAGCACAAAGTAGGGTACACATAATCTGGATGATACACAAAAGCAAATTTTAAAAGCACAAAGCAAAGAAGTGTAAAATTTTACCGTTTTGACTCAATGATACACAAAAGCATAAAAGCAGGGTAAAAGCTTGGGGAGAGAGAATTCGCGAAATGGCCGTTTGCTTCAGCTCTGTGAATTCATGAATCGGAATCTAGTGATTACTGCCCCTTTGCTTCAGTTCCAGTTGAGAGAATCGGAAATTAGTGATTACTGCCCCTTCGCGAAATGGTCGGGTTTGAGGTGATGGAGTATGAGATCTATTTGCTTCAGATCAACAAATTCGCGAAATGGATTTCACAGACCTGAATCGAAGGGGCAGCAGATGTGAAGTTCGCGAGACTTAATTGCTATGTGAAATTCGTTTGCTGCAGCTGTGAAATTCTTCTCGATGGTTTTTTTGACCCGCGTATGACCCGAATTTCAGCCCTCTGACCCGCGTGTCCTTCAGTCCGTTCATTTAGTCCGTCAAAATGGTCCGTGTCTGATCCCCTCTGTATATATATATATATATATATATATGATACCCATCAAACTCTGTTTGATTGAGCCTGGATATAATATTTGGTGCATTTACCGCTTATATATATACACACATTTCTGTTAGGCCTAGAGTTTAATTCGTGGCCTTTTACTGCTTTATTTATATTTCGTCCCGCCTGGAGTTTACTTCGAGGCGGTTGATCGTTTTAACTGCTTTATTTACATTTCGTCTCGCTTGGAGTTTACTTTGTGGTGGTTGATCGTCTTTACTACTTTATTTACATTTTTGATCCCCCATAGAGGTGCTTTGTGGTGCTCTGTATATATATATATATATATATATATATATATATATATATATATATATGTATACAGCTTTTATATATATAACTGCTTACAGCTTTCATATAAACTACTAAATCATGTGAGCCTAGGAATCATGAGATCACAGATTCAGTTTCCCGAATTTAGATTCCGTTCCCGTGGGGCTGTAAACAGCTTGTACATTATTCACGGTGCCTGAATTTCCTTAGATGGCTCTCATGCCCACAAGGAGTTCGACACTGCTATATATTATTTTCTCGAGGATGCTTCGTATCTCAAAAATAAAAGCAATTAAGCTAAACACTTAATAAAATAGAAGTATTAAAGGCCTCAATTACTATTGAGAACGGGGTTTGAAAAGCCTCTTTTACAAAACATCATTGCTATATCTTGTTAAAACTGAATTTTTACAAAAAATTAAACCCTTTGTATATAGGTGCGAACGAGGCATAACACTACTTCTAAATAATTACACATTGACCAACACACACACACATATTCATATAACAATTTAATTAAAAAGTGGTGGTCACCGTGGTAACACAGATGTCCGGGGGTGCCTAACACCTTCCCTCCGCATAAGTAAGTCTCTGGACCCTAATGAATCTCAATTTCACATACCATTTTAGCAGTGTTACATCACGTGGTCAATGTGCAAACCTTTTCTCAGTTGAGTTGGTGCAACCATTTAAAAATACTAATTGACGACTCTTACAGTCAAATCGTCGACATATAAATGTCAGACCTTTTCACAACTTGTTTTTTCAAACAAATATCACCTAACATGAGAACACCAAAAGACAAGAACAGAAAAGGGACAGTAAAAATCCAGACGTCGACAGGTGGCGACTCTGCTACGGATTCCAGTAAGAGGACTTAAGACACTACTACAAACTTTTCAAAATTGTTATATGCTTGTGTGTGGATGTTGCATTTACATTTTTGATGAATGTGTACGAATGCATTTACTTACTGCACTTAATGATTTACACTATATCTGCATAAGATATTAGTGCTTCGCACATATCATCATTCCTAAAATGGTGAGACACGTTGCATATGAATGTATGTTGTGTGGTTCCTCCACCAAGAGGTTATTCTGTCGGTGTTTGATTACTGGACTCGTAGGGAGACTAATTCCAACGAGGCTTAGGAAAGGCACCACCCAGATTTGCTCCGGTTGAAAGATCGGATTAACTTCCCATCAAGTAAATTGCGATGATCTTAGAACCTTCATGCCAAAAAATCGCGAGAGTAAACCTAAGATAGGTCAACCTCTGATAAACCAAACACTGAGGAAAGTCTCTTCATGCCTTCCATTTTAATTATTTGTAAAAATAATTACTTATAAATACATTCCATGTCAATCTCAATATAATGGAAAGTATAAAGGAAAATGTGTACATGCATTCCTTTTATACCATGTATCTTATAAACAACTGACATTCGTGTTCACTACAAGAAAATGGTCTATCAGTAACCGCGTATCAGTGATCGCTGCGGGTCGCAGATATCTATCAGCGACCGACTGTAGTCGTTGATAGTTGTCGCATAAGATCTGATTACTGATATGCACACCAACGACCACTATTAGCGACCGATATGTCGGCGACCGCTATTAGTGACTGAAATCGTCATTTCGGTCGCTAATCTGAGTCAGCATGGCTCAGGGCCAAAAGCTGATGTGGTCCACATGTCAGAGACGGCAAGCAGTAATTGCATGTGGTTGCTGATATCCTCAGATGTTTAGCAGTCGCTAATGAATATCAGCGATCGCATGCGGTCGCTGATTTAAAAAAACAAAAAAAAAGATTTTTGCTATTTAGCAGAATTCCTAAAAACATGTACCTGTTTTGTACCTGCTTTATCCCAACACACATACACAATAATATAAACATCTTGCACAACAATGTAAACATCAATCGTCCACCGACACATACACCAAACTAGTATATAAACTATATAAACCTTTAAACCAATATGAATTGAATAAATATATACAAATCTAATGTTTAAGTAACATGAATGAATATAAAAGTACAAAATTCTCAAAGAACTACAAAACACAGCTCTATCGATCGTCAAGCATCAGCGTCTTGATTAGCTTCTCTTTGATCACCCTATAATTCACAAAATAATAAAACAAGTTACAAATATATACTAACTATGTTAATATTGATATATTACGACAATATATACAACAAATTAATTTTATACCTCGTCGCCATCCCCATGCTGTGATGCTCCTGCTGCCGTTACTGCTTCAGCTAACTCTTCAGGACTCAGAGCCCGCAGATGTCCGCCCAGTATCTTCAGAAGATCTCGATCTCGACATATACCTCTCACACAGTCAGTCAGAATATGAACAGCTGGATGACTCGATGACTGTGAAGACTGGGTAGCAGAGCTGCCTGAGCCAATAAAAGATGGGTGTCGTCGTTGTCCTTGACCTTTAATGTAGTTCTTCTTCACAACAGATGCCCTCTTCCTCAACTCTTAATCAATAGGCGGACGTGGAGTGCCTTCAAGATAACGCTCATTCAATAAACGGTTATAAGTATCCTGTCATCATATAAACAATTAAATAGTTAAAAATAAATTCTGGAAGCATTGATAAATAAGATCAAGTTGTTAATTAAAACTTATTACCGATATCTGGATAGCATCAGGCAGACCATCACGGGTGGACACATACACATCCAGCCAATGGATAGGCTGACCTTGAGACTGAGACTCCTATACAAAACATAACACAATATTACTAAGTAAAAATGTGATATATTTTCTACAATTCATGATTATAAACATATTAAAACTTGTAAATACGTACCCTGATAGTGATATGCTGCAACTGTGAAATACTGCCGCCCTTGTATGTTCCTTTAGCCTTCTGGCCATCGGGTACACCCGAGGATCTATTGGTGGCGGTAGTCTTTCGTCTTTTCACCTAACTCTCAGCTCTCCATTGGGCACACATTTCAGCCCATATATACTGGGTGTACCACCAGGGGCTATACTCGTGCATGTAATCCTCTCCTTGGCCTAGATGGTCAATCTCGGCATTGAGAAGGGCTTTTTGTCGTTCTTTGTTCAAATTATCCTTGGTGCGAACGACGCACTTTTGCCAGAATAATGTCTGAATCACTGAAACCTGCGCGTTCTCCCATCTATACCTTTTCTGCAAATAAAACAACAATAATAGCATTACTAAACAATTATCCTTAAAATATTAAATTATCTGTCATAATTAAAAAAACATACTTGAAATTCAGCCCAAACAGCATCCTTGTGGGTGATAGGTGTGCTCGCCCACGTAATCACAGGTGTAGGCCAATTCTATAAACACAGGTGTGATATGCACTTGACGATCTTATTATCTGAAAAATCACTATAATATACAACAATTTACATCAACGATAAGTAGATATATTAAAGCAATTTATATCTAAGCAATTCACTATAAAATACTTATATATAAATGATGCAAGACGTACGTGCTATTCGGAGGAGGACGAATCTGAATAAGAATTCGATCATCCAGATTAGTAGGGGCCTTGGACAGATGATTAGGCCCCCTACCCAAGCCGCGCTTTTTATGCGCGGCTTCAGAAGCTATCTCTATATTACAAATTTTAAGATGTTATTATGAGTTATATTTGATTACATATATATATAAATATATAAAATGACAATAAACATGACAGTGATATAAACATGTATATATATATATATGAATATAAAATGACACTAAACAAAAGTTGCATTTAAATAGTTTAGTACATAAACATGACAGTAATATAAACATATATATATATATATATATATATATATATATATATATATGTGTGTGAATATAAAATGCCAATAAACAAAAATTGCATTTAAATAGTTTAATACATAAACATGACAATGACATAAAAAACATGTAATGCTAAACATACATTTCATTTGTTCAAGTGTCAATGTCTGATTCAGAATCATCTTGTATACGTGTTACATATTCATAACCATAATTTGCTTCAGATTCAGTGTCATATTCAGTCAATAACTCTTCCTCCTCAGTATCAATGTCATCTGACACAAGTATTGACTCAGGATCTAATTCATGTGGTTCATCTCCACCATCTAACTGTATTACTTCATTGTCGTCCTCCACATTTATTATAGTTTGACTATGAAGCATCTGATCTTAGTAAATCTCCCCATCAACTACTTCTACACGACTACGCGCGGGAGTATGAATTACAACTTGCCAATTTGTAGGCGGTCTATCCCTTTTCCTAACAGAACTAGAAGTGTAGTATACTTGTACTGTTTGAGTTCGTAAAACAAACAGTTCATTAGAGTACGTAGATCTATGGAGGTCAATATTGACGATTCCATGTCTGTCATGACGTATCCCTTTTTCTGAATCAAACCAACGACACTTGAACAAGTGAATATGACCCCCGTACGTGCCCTTGTACGATAACTCTATGATTTCCTCTAACTCCCCATAAAAGGCACGACCAAGCTCATTGTAAAAATCTCCTTGGACACACACTCCAAAGTTCGTCGTTCTTTTACCGCGCCTATATGCCTTTGTATGAAATTCACAACCATTTATTTTGTAACCATTTCGGCTGACATGGTCCCTGTCTGGTCCCATAGCTAGGATTTGTACATTAGCCAAAATCATTGATCCCTCAATCAAAGCCTACAAAAACTCCATCTAATTAAATGAAGTCATAGTTAATATGGAGTATATATATACTACGTGCTTAAGAAATTGAACTTACTTTGTCCTTTAGCTAAAGTACAAATTTTTTATTACGATTGATTTGAATATCTTTATCAGTTATGCTGGGATGCTTCACTTTTAACTCATCATTGTACAATCTATACCATGTTATAAACATTAACATATTGGAATAAATTTTTAAGTTAAAAGATAAATTATCAAGTTTACATGTGTACCTCACAAATTCGTCAATCTCCTTGCAATTGAGAAGAATATAAGTATGTGCAGCATCAAGAAAAAAGAAGTAAGCATCAATACTTCTTAACAAGCACTAGCTAAAAAACATATATATACAGGAGAAGGCGGAGGTTAAACCCTGCACTTTGGCTAGCTTTGTCAAATCAGGTTGGCCCCAACCCAACCCAAATGAGCCAAATCTCATGTAAGATATCTTTTCCTTGTCGGTATAAATCAAATGTTTTGAAGCAAGGCTTTCCATCATCACTACCTTTCCCTACCATCTATCTAATAACATAGAAATATATCAATACTTACCACTCAACTAATTTATTTCCCTAAGTTGATCAAACATAGAAAAACATAATGAACCATTTTTGTCAGTCAGTACGCACGCGGATACACAACTTCACCAGTTTTGGTCACCTACTATTACATATATATATAACATTATCAAAATATATCTCATCAATATTCCCCAAAAAATCCAACACTGCACTAATTAAATTAATGAACAGGCAAGTGCTTGTTAATCCAACACTGCACTAAATAAATCCAACACTGCACTAATTAAATCCAACATTGCACTAATTAAATCTAATTCAGTATGTAATCTAATCTAACATAAGATATAAATAGTAGAAAAGTAATATTGGGAGAAAGAAATATAAAATGATACCAGTTCTTGGTGGTGGCGGCGGCTGGCCGGTGACGGCGGCGTTCTGGTGGCAGTTGCTACCCCTTTCTCCCTCTTCTACTTCTTCTCTTCTCCCCCTTTCTCCCTCTTCTCTATTCTGAGCTCTACCCCTATTTTTTTTCTTCGTCTGTTGTGTCGAGCGAATGACTGAAACTGATAAAATTAAGTTTGATCAGCGATCGGTATCTGCGACCACATACGGTCGCTAATTTTTAATGACATGAACTTATCAGCGACCGCATGCGGTCGCTGTTTGTAAGTAGTCACAAAAAACCTTGGCGTCAACATTTCCTGCCAAATTTTGGGAGGCAAATTATTCATAGCGACCGATCAGCGACCGCATGCAGTCGCTAATAGTGAATAGCGACTGGATTAAATAACGGTCGCAGATATCGATCGCTATTACTACTATCTGCGACTACATGTGTAGTCGCTGATAGGATTTTTTCTTGTAGTGGTTGTAGGATAATACTCCCAAAAAATGGACACATTATGATAGCATGTAAACATTTATACATTCCCTAAGACTAAACTACATAAGTTTTTGTAGGGACACAATTCGGCTTGTTACCCGCTCAAAATCCAAAAAGGCCACGAGTCTACAACTAACTATGTCTCCATCAGACAAATCTAATCCTGCTCCTGTCTCTAGTGAAGAGTTTGACGGGTTAAGCAAACAAATTATAGATTTGGTTGTTCTGCTTAAAGAACTACATCAATCTACTCAGGGTTCATGAATACCCATACATATAGAATCCTCTACGTATGGAGGAACACAAGGATCAAGCAAATCCAATACTCGATCTTCAGTTGGATAAGTCCAACAAAATTCCTGAAAACACCCATCTCAAAGATGATCCAGACACAAGTGATATCAGGAAAAAAATTCCTTCAATTGGAAGAGACCTTTCGGTCTATAAAAGTGATTAGTGCACACGGGAGTGTCTCATATGTCGACCTTTGTATATTCCCTGGTGTGCATTATCCAGAGAAGTTCAAGACTCTTGACTTTAATAAGTATGACGGGTTAGGAGATCCTTACACACATTTGAAGGTGTTTATTGGAGAACTCGAATCTTATGCCGAGGATGAAAAGCTCATAATACAGCTGTTTCAAAGGGGTCTAACTGGAGAAGCCCGATCGTGGTATACCAGATTAAACAACACTAAAATTCATAGCCGGGAAGAGTTAGTGATAAGTAGGTTTTATACCTACTTATCCGGTATCTTTTACTTAAATTAGTTGCTTTTATTCATGTGTCTTAGTTACTTTTCATGCATTTTGTGTTCGTTTTGTAGGTTATACGTTTGGAAGCGATGTAAACGATTATTGGTAAGGAAAAGCACGGAAAATGCAAACAAAAGCAAGCCGGATATCGTTTGTGCTTTCATGTCATTTCATGTTCTTGGCTTGGAGCTTGGACTATATTTTAGAGCGTTTTCTTAGATTTCCGGAACATCTTGAATCATTCAAATCGGAGTTCGGATGAAAGAGTTATGACATTTCTACCAACGGACGTTAAACTTCACCGTTTTGGGTTGTGATTTTCATAGCAGTCACTTCCAGTCCAATTTCGACCATCATGCTTTCGTTATTTCTCAAAGATCAAAGAATGAAAGTTGTAGATCTCGTCGATAGCTTCGATTTGATAGGTCGCAGGCCCCGTAACTCCCCATGGTTTAAAAGTTATGGCAGTTTTAGCAGAGGAGATTCCAACAGAAAATTGTGTTGGCAGATTGGTGCCCAACCGGGGCTGGTCGTTTTTGTGCTTAGTACCCAGCCGGAGCTGGGTGTCTGGGACCATTAGCAGCTTACTACCCAGCCGGGGCTGGGCTTTTGCAAAGGAAATACCCAGCCGGGGCTGGGTATACGCGAAAATGAGCGGATTTTGTCCGAATTTGAGTCCGAAAAGGATTGTTTCGAGTTGTTTGATTCAAGAACTTCCAAGGGGACTTAAAGACATGTACAAAGGCTTATAAAAGAGGGGAATAACATAGATTAAGGGGGATTATCAGAGATTATTAGGAGATTAGAGAGCATTCTATTAAATTAGATTAGAGTAAATTAGAGAAAAACACTAGTTCTAATTAGATTTGGAGATTGAAGCAACTTGGAGACCATTGAAGATTTGAAGTAGAAGCAAGGAGGGAGCGTCAAGATTACTGACAATAGATTATTTCTTCTCATCTTCTTCTATCTTTATCTTTTAATGATTATTCAATTGTGGATTCTTAGCTTTAATTAAATAATAATGAACTAATTCTTTGTTTGAGATTACAATGGATCTTATTGTGTAGTTTATTTTAATATGCTTCGTTATCAATTATTGTGTTCTATTTAGAGGATTGTCTATTGTGATTTGGACTTAATTGTTTAATTGCTTGGCCATCAATTACCGTGATAATCTATATGAACTCGAGAGATGAATTATAGATTTACATCTAATCATGATAGCATGTGTTCAGGATTTTGTTAATAGCTTAAACTTGATGTGTGTTAAGGTAGAGATATGCTTGACATCGCATGTAATCGGGTAGAGAACTTATTCTTCAACCTTCTTCAATTGTAATTCACATAGAGATATAGTGGGTTAGTTGATTAAGGTGTTTAACGGATTTCTATCTTAATTGTGGATTGACGTTAATACGGTATTAGTGCATCGAGAGGTGGTTAATATTAATTTCGTGTTCTTGATTAACAATTCGGGATAGAGAATAATTGATGAGAAGTGTGTTAACTTAAATGAGCAATAAGTGAATTTGTGATCTTAAATCTCCATAATCAGATTTTTAATTAGTGGTAATTAGAATTAGTTTAGTTAAATATTTTAATTTATAACATTAAATTCATTTGTTTAAATAAGATTAAGCTGGTTATGGGTTAGTACTTGGTGATTTTTATTAAATGATTCTCTGTGGGAACGATACTCAACTTATCACTTTATTACTTGTTGACCACGTATACTTGCGTGTTGTGCGTATATAGATTTGACCCAACAAGTTTTTGGCGCCGCTGCCGGGGAATTAGTTTAATATTTTTAACCAATATTAATTTCAATCAAATTAGTCTTAATTTAAATATTTTTATTTTTATTTTTAATTCTCTTCCTATATTTCTCTCTTTTCAGGTACCATGGATGACTTTGTGTATCAATGGCCATACACGAACATGACTCAACCAAAAGAAAAGGAGATTGACAGACTCGCGACACTTTCCGCAATGTCAGCACAAATTAAAGAACTTTCGAGGAAGTTGGACGTTATCGCAGCCCAACAGAGTCAAAGGATGGCAATCATGTGTGACTATTGTGCTGGCAACCATCCGAGTCATCAATGCACCGTTAGTTTTGGGCGGCGAAAACAAGGTGGTGTATACCTCAACCAGTATGCATATGATAATTACCATCAAGTTTGGGGGTATCACCCGGATTCTTCATGGAGCTACAACTATCAGGACCAATACTCTGCTCCAAATCCAACATATCCATCAAAATACTCAAATCCACCTCCAATGCAACAAGAAGATAATTCAGATTTCAAGTATTCATGTTAAGGATTATAGCAGAAAAAGAAGAGATGATAATGAGTCAGGAGTTATCAACCCAAAATTTTAATAATCTAATGGAACAACTCCTCACTGCCTCAACCAATGGTCCTCAATACATGGCTTCCGAGACTGAAAAAGAAAAGTCACGGTTGGAGGAATTGGTGTCCAAGTTCATAGCATCAAATGAGGAGAGAATGAGTAATCAAGCGAGGTCAATTCAAAATCTTGCGGATCAGATAGAGCAAATGACCAAAGCCATAAGCAACCTTCCTCCAAACACTTGGTTTTATGACATGGATGACGAAATTGACGAAGAACCTGAACCAAATCTACAACTAGATGAGCCTCGAGATGTTGAAAAAGAGGAGACAAGTAAGGATAATGACAACAAGGTCGGTGAAGAACTAATTGTGAGAACCAACGATGATGAGCCGATGTTATTTATGCCTCAAGTGATTTCTCCTCCATAGTTCAAGAATCTAGTTAGATTTGCAAAACCTTGTCCAATTGGTAGTCATATCATTGGCAATACTCCATGTGACGTAAAAGCGAGTATAACTTCGAAGCCATGGTGCGATGAGTTGGAGAAGATAGAAGAAGAGATTGTTGTGTTTGACAAGCCTCAATGCCAGAATATATTCGCAGACACAATCGACAAAACGCCTAGATGTTGGACGTTCTTCAATCTAATCTTATATAAACAAAGCATGCTAGGTGACTTTAACTTGATGGCTATCACAAATGGGAACCTACCAAAAGCTATATTATTTCCGATGGATGGAGGGTTTCTCAACTTTCGAAGAGGAATTGGATAGCATTGACCAGACAAAGTCAGGCTGAAAGACTATAAATCAAGCGCTGACTAGGAGGCAACCCAGGAATTTTTATATTTATATGCTTTACTAGTTTATTTAGTAGATAAGAATTAATTTACTTATTAAGCTCTCTTATAATCTAATCCATGTTGTCTCTCTTCATTGCAGGTATTGGAGGTTCAATGGATAAGAAAAAGATCGTCGCCGCCATCGCCACCATCACTTCACGCGTAGCTGATTACTGGGAAGTTCTCTTCTACTTACCGCTATATTCTTACAATGAGGACATTGTAATTGCTAAGTTTGGGGGAGTTTTGTTTAGGTTCATTATCGCATGTTTAGTTTATGTTATGTTATTTTGCATATGTTGTTAATATAGTTTAGGTTCATTATTAAAAAAAAAATCAAATATTCAAAAATTCAAAAATAATAGTTAGTTACTATATTCATCTTGCATGAGTCCAGTTGTTAGATAGTTCAGTTTATTTTGGCCAATGATGAGAATGGAATTGAGTAGACAAGTATAATACTAAGTATTAGAGCTTTTGATGTGATTTCTTGTTATGAATTGAGTTTTTTCTGTTAGAAACTGGTATAATAAGGATAGCACAGTAAAAATAATTTGTTGGCTGATTAAGTTTAAATTGATACATAATGGACTTCTTAAGGATAATACTAGTTTAGATGAATGAAAGACATGAATAGGCGGAGATGACTGAATTTAGACAAAAACTTAAGTTTGGGAAAAAAAATTTGGGATATATAAGCTTCAAAAAAAAAAGAAAAAAAAATACAGTGGCTAGTTTTGTTTCGGGGATTTTATTACTTGAGCAAGTACGCCCGAAGGGGTATCTTAAAACCTAGCGCCCTAAGGTCTTATATGATCTGGGAGTCGTTGGTCGAAAGCTCGCTAAGGGGTAGCACTGTTAGCCTAATGGAATGAGACATTGCACAGTCATGGTTAAAAAGTAAAAAAAAAGAAAAAAAATAATAAAACGGGAAAAGAGCAAAAAGCCCTCGTAATGAAAAGTAAAGCATAAGTATCCCGGATTGGACTCTTGAACTTGGTGAATGTTTGACTTTAGTTGGATCTAGCTTGTTCGTGAATTTTGTGAGTTTTCACTGTATGATGCCTTTAAAGAGACCTATTATGTGTTAAATTTAATTTCATATCAATTAGCATGTTTGTTGAGCACACACGCACTATATCAGTGATAACAGTTTAAGACTTGATGATTAACTAGGAAATTATTGATTGGTTTTGATATGAAGCATTATCGTGTTTGCTTGATTACTCTAAGGCTGAGTGAATAAATTTGATTCTATCAATACTGCTGGATTCGTAGGCATATAGATTAGTTGCATTCCATTGCATTGCATTGCATTATGTTGTGTTGCTTGAGGACAATCAACGGTTTAAGTTTGGGGGTATTTGATAAGTAGGTTTTATACCTACTTATCCGGTATCTTTTACTTGAATTACTTGCTTTTATTCATGTGTCTTAGTTACTTTTCATGCATTTTGTGTTCGTTTTGTAGGTTATACGTTTGGAAGCGATGTAAGCGATTATTGGTAAGGAAAAGCACGAAAAATGAAAACAAAAGTAAGCCGGATATCGTTTGTGCTTTCATGTCATTTCATGTTCTTGGCTTGGAGCTTGGACTATATTGTAGAGCGTTTTCTTAGATTTCCGGAACATCTTGAATCATTCAAATCGGAGTTCGGATGAAAGAGTTATGACATTTCTACCAACGGACGTTAAACTTCACCGTTTTGGGTGGTGATTTTCATAGCAGTCACTTCCAGTCCAATTTCGAACATTATGCGTTCGTTATTTCTCAAATCTCAAAGAATAAAAGTTGTAGATCTCGTCGATAGCTTCGATTTGATAGGTCGCAGGCCCCGTAACTCCCCATGGTTTAAAAGTTATGGAAGTTTTAGCAGAGGAGGTTCCAACAGAAAATTGTGTTGGCAGATTGGTGCCCAGCCGGGGCTGGGCGTTTTTGTGCTTAGTACCCAGCCGGGGCTGGGTGTCTGGGACCATTAGCAGCTTACTACCCAGCTGGGGCTGGGCTTTTGCAAAGGAAATACCCAGCCGGGGCTGGGTATACGCGAAAATGAGCAGATTTTGTCCGAATTTGAGTCCGAAAAGGATTGTTTCGAGTTGTTTGATTCAAGGACTTCCAAGGGGACTTAAAGATATGTACAAAGGCTTATAAAAGAAGGAGAATAACATAGATTAAGGGGGATTATCAGATATTATTAGGAGATTAGAGAGCATTCTATTAAATTAGATTAGAGTAAATTAGAGAAAAACACTAGTTCTAATTACATTTGGAGATTGAAGCAACTTGGAGACCATTAAAGATTTGAAGTAGGAGCAAGGAGGGAGCGTCAAGTCTACTGACAATAGATTATTTCTTCTCATCTTCTTCTATCTTTATCTTTTAATGATTATTCAATTGTGGATTCTTAGCTTTAATTCAATAATAATGAACTAATTCTTTGTTTGAGATTACAATGGATCTTATTGTGTAGTTTATTTTAATATGCTTCGTTATCAATTATTATGTTCTATTTAGAGGATTGTCTATTGTGATTTGGACTTAATTATTTAATTGCTTGGCCATCAATTACCGTGATAATCTATATGAACTCGAGAGATGAAGTATAGATTTAGATCTAATCATGATAGCATGTGTTCAGGATTTTGTTAATAGCTTAAACTTGATGTGTGTTAAGGTAGAGATATGTTTGACATCGCATGTAATCGGGTAGAGAACTTATTCTTCAACCTTCTTCAATTGTAATTCACATAGAGATATAGTGGGTTAGTTGATTAAGGTGTTTAACGGATTTCTATCTTAATTGTGGATTAACGTTAATACGGTATTAGTGCATCGAGAGGTGGTTAATATTAATTTCGTGTTCTTGATTAACAATTCGGGATAGAGAATAATTGATGAGAAGTGTGTTAACTTAAATGAGCAATAAGTGAATTTGTGATCTTAAATCTCCATAATCAGATTTTTAATTAGTGGTAATTAGAATTAGTTTAGTTAAATATTTTAATTTATAACATTAAATTCATTTGTTTAAATAAGATTAAGCTGGTTACGGGTTAGTACTTGGTGATTTTTATTAAATAATTCTCTGTGGGAACGATACTCAACTTATCACTTTATTACTTGTTGACCACGTATACTTGATTGTTGTGCGTATATAGATTTGACCCAACAGTTAGCTCATGCCTTCCTCAGTCAGTACAACTTCTAGTCTCAGATGGCTCCTGACCGGTACAAAATTACCATAGTTAAGAAACAAGCCAATGAGTTATTTAGAGAGTATGCTCAAAGGTGGAGGCGCCTTGCTGCTTAAGTTATTCCTACTAAGATAGAATCAGAAATGGTGATGACCTTCATAGACATACAAGAAGCTCCTTTCTATGAGAGAGTCTTAGCTGACATTGGAAAAGATCCATGACCTAGTCGCTCTAAAAGCTGTTGCTGAGCACATCCAGTTCGGAACTTATGGAAACAACCCCCGAAGGGTCCATAAGAAGAAAGAGGAGGATGTTTCCTTGATACTACAAGGTAAGAAAGGCAGTCAGAATATGACTATCCAGAGGAGAAACTACTCCTTTTTTCAAGCACAATCTTCCAACCCTACATTGCCGTAGGTTGGAGAAGTCAGACGCAATCGAGTGTTCACAACCCTAGGGGATTCACTCGAGAATGTTCTCAATCTTCTGACTACTCAAAAGAAAATTACCCATCTTTTTCTGCCAGCCAACCTGAATGGGAAAGGTTTCAATGCTACATAGAAGTGTGTTTATCATGTCGGGGCACCGGGACATGATACTTAGAATTATTGGGCCTTAAAACACAAGATCTAGGACTTAATCGAAAACGGTGAGATCGTGGTAACTAAACCTGACCAACCTCATGTGCAAGACAACCCCCTTCCTCAACACAAAGAAATAGAGGTAAATATGATTAATTGGAGCAGTGGACAAAGTTCTAATTACATTGTTGAATCTTCGCAAACCAGCAAGGATGGTGCTGACAAATGGGATCACGCAAAGTTCTAGTTTGTGATGGAATGAAAGATGAAACCTTTTTGTAAGCAAGTAGAGCAATTGGAAGAACTGGTAATCTATCAACACAAGTCACACGCCAATTAGTCAGTTAGGAGCATCCTAGTCTCCTTCCTTTTGTTATGAATACTCCATCATCGCCTTCAGAAAGTGAAACACTGGAAGATAAAGTTGAAAAAAAGTAAGTGCCAAAGCCCATCGGGATTTCGCCAATAAGAGGGAATTTACAAATCTTGGCCAACCTACGGAGGAGATATTTCTGATGCTAATCAATGAAGGAAGAATTACATCCCTTCTACCTCTAATCAATCCCCGTTCAAGAAGGTTCAATTCTAATGGAATATGTCAGTGTCACTCCTACTCTCGCGGTCATAGAACAAAAGAATGTTGGGCACTCCGCCACCTCATTCAGAATTTAATTGATAGCGGTGTGCTGCAGATGGCAGATGACGACACTTTGTTACTCAAGAGTGGGAACACATGTCCTACAAAATGAAAGGATGACGTAGCAGTTATATCCGTTAAAGATGATTTGGCTGCCAGGCCGCCTATAATACAAGTAATTTAACTCAAAGGTACTGATAATTCTTAGAAAGTGGCGGCACCAGAGCCAATTCTCTTGCCATCTAGGCTACAGTATCCTGTTGTCAGCTTGAAAAAAGTTCCATGGAATTATGGATAAGCTGAAGGATCTACATCACACACAACTGCTATAGTGTCGAAGGAAAATCCATTGTATCTTCCCCACCGGGTGATGAAGCCTACCATCAAATCAAAGGGGAAAGTTCCCATTGAGAGGATTGAAGAGTTCCTCCGTACTATAGGCCATAATGAAGCCAAGGTGGTTTTAAGCTTGAGAGAAGCTCCACAACAAATTTCCATATTGGACTTGGTTTTCTCTTCCAAAGATCATAGGAAGATCTTGCTAAGGGTCTTGAAAGAATCCCATTTGCCGAAATCAGTGCATGTTGAAAAATTCCAACATCTGGTTGATCACATTTTTAACAACAATGCGATACCTTTCACTGATGACGATATTCCTTCAGAATGGACTGGTCATTGCAAACCATTGCACATAGCGGTTTTTGAAAGTAGTATGCACACAAGCCAATCATGTTTGATGATAAAGCATATACTTTGTATTAATCTTATTCATTTATTAATAAAAAGTATTAATTTATTAAAGGCTTTTAATTATCTACATGATGCTGTTTTATAATATGTGATAAACCCATAGTTTTAAGCAATGCTTTTAGAATAATGATGATGATCATTTTAATGAGATCTAAATTCTTAGAAAGCTTAAAACTAAAATAGTTCCCAATCGTTGGATTACTAAATTGGGGATTAGTGAATCCGGATAGATTGGTACATACGTTGCTTGCTCATTGGATGAGGATGATTGATCTCGTGATCATTTGTGTGGATAAACTAAAGCAAGTATGTAGGTGCTTATTAGAGAATAAGTTCACTGAACTTGGCTCGCTAAGGAATACCTAATGGAGTTTTACTTACCTGTCAATAGGAATTCTTGTAGTGATAGTAGTACAAGTGATCCTTGGACTTGAGATCATCATAGTATCTTGTGTATGATGAGTTATACTTTGACTTATTCCTTAAGACCCTTAGGGTATATCAAAGGATATGCTTGGGTATAATAAGTTGTACATGGAGATAATGTATGATCAATAAAGAATCTACCACTTCTTATAAAAGAAGAGAAACGTCCTATGTGATTTGATAAATGACAACCCAGTAGTCCTTGGCCAAGGCAGAATGAAATTAGAAAGGAGTTTCTAATTTGCATTATTTGGAGTTGTGCATTTAAGGATCGAAATACATATAATTAAATAAAATAAGACTTGACAGTAATTCTATATCTTATATTTAATTGGGACATTGTATGGTAGAAGGATTGAATTGTACATTAACTATTTACTCAAAGGTTCTTTTATGATTAATGTTGAAATCTATATTATCTAGAAAGTCGTTGATCGTTGTGGAGGCTTATCCCTATTGTAGAATAAATATTATTTATTTAAATAAATTAGTAGTTTAATTTATTTATTTAAATAGGATTAGAATTGTTCTAATTGATTTATTCACAACCGGTTTAATATGGAGAACCTAAAGGGTCACACCATAAAAGGAAGAATAATTATTTAAGAAGTTAATGGCATAATCGTAATAATAAGTTAAGTATATTTAATTTAATATATGGTGATAGAATAAATTAAATAGGTTAATATTAATTATTTAATATTTTGGAAATATTAAATATAAATTAATAAGAGGAGTCTTATTATTATTATTATTATTATTTAATTCCTAAAAGAGTTTGGGAATTAATTAATAAAAGTACTCTCATTTATTTCTAATAAGATTAGGAGGCTAATTAATTAAAAGTTTAATTAATTATTCCTAATAAGATTAGGAGCCTAATTAATTAAAGGAGTTTAATTAATTAAATTAAATTAAAATTCTTAATTGTTAAGGATGGTTGCCCACATCTATAAATAAGAGGAGTCTTATTATGGGTGAAGGGTGGTTGTTGACTTTTTTACAACAGACGTGATTTCAATAGTTGGGAGAGTACGTTCTTTTTCTATAGAGATAGAAACTAGGGTTTAGCCAAACACTCATCTTCTTGAATCTTTCTTCTTCCTTGGTGGATCACCTCTAGAGGCCAAACACTTGGGTGGCTAACGTTGATCAAAGGATGGAACCAAACCCAATAAATTCAAGTTGAAAGCGAAAGGATTTGGAGGTGAACTTGTACCTGAGGAAGTTCGAATCTTCAAGGGTATGATTCTTTTTCTTTATCTTTTCGTTTAATTAATAATTATGCATAAAGGATGATCCGGGTATATGGTTTGTAAAATTTTAAACTCTGATTTTACACGTTTTCGCTTATTTTGTGTAATTTTATTGCGTTCATGAATATTACAAACCTAACAGTGGCATCAGAGCCAATCCTTTATGCAAATTATTAATTGTTTAGATTCGATATGTATATTGAAATGTGTTTAGAACAATTTAATTGGTCATAATTTGTTGTATAAAATTTAATAAAAAAAATTTATTCGCAAATCCTGCCTTTTGCAATTCTACGATTTCACGTCCATGGTAATTAAAGGCAACATGAGAGTTATTATATATTACCATAACTATATATGGTTACATTATATGTATATATGCTTCACGTGAATGTTAACAGGATTTTGAGGATTCATGATTTCAAGCATGTTACCTTATATATATATATATATATATATATATATAACGTGTGAAGCTTGACAGGATTATACGTGTTAGTTAAGGAAGTGGTCTGTTAACTATTGAATAAATTATACAGGAACGTGTTATTGCATAGAATAAAATCAAATAAATAATAATAATATTAAGTACTTACATGAATTGAGAGAAACCACATTGTATGTATCATGCTTCCGCTGCGCTTAAGGGTAAAGGTCTTCAATTGCCTCTCTCAATCTTATGATGGATGTATAGCTGTGTATAAAATTTTTGAGACGACAATTAGGACCAAACCCTAACTGTTTTATTTATAGAATAACTAAGGGTTAAAATTGTCCATCAAGATTATGAAACCCTATGGCCCATTATGCCAAATAATATATATTAGGAATATTATTTATAGGCCACATAATTAATTACCAAACCCATAAATAAAGTGATTAAATTAATACAATATGTAAGCCTAATAATTACATAAATAGTAGAGGCCACATAAGGAAATAAAATATTCTAACATTCTCCCACTTGACCGA
Source organism: Panax japonicus (assembly GCA_020205505.1). NCBI lineage: Eukaryota > Viridiplantae > Streptophyta > Magnoliopsida > Apiales > Araliaceae > Panax > Panax japonicus. The sequence goes on from CM035099.1 coordinate 25,016,831, forward strand.
AATACTATTTCTATACAAAACATAACGCTTACAATCATTAATTTGGCCAAGTATTAATTTAATAGAAACATGTTGTTCAAATAAAAATACCAATGCGAATTAATACATTCTTTGTGTCGCTATTAACATGAGATCCCCATTAGTTACATAATTAGTACTTTTATTATAACAAAGATTAACATTAAGCGTAACAGGTATGAATAGAGTTTACATAAGTGGTAATTGATTAAACTCATTCATATGGTCCAAAACATAATCGTACCATTTGTTCACAAGTTCTCAAGTGTGCACAATAAAGAGAATAGCAAACCATAAACAAAATGTGATGTTCAAAATAACGAGCTCAAAATTGTTGTCTTACATCAAAATAACTTACTAATTAAAACTACCAGTTAAACCCATGCCGGCAACATGCTCTAAAAGAGCTTGGGCGATAAGCCTTTCGTAAGTGGATCCACTAACATATCATGCGTACTAATATACTTAATGACAACACTTTGATATTCAACCCTTTCCCTGACAAATAAGTACTTAGTATCGAGGTATAGTCCAACACCACTCGAAATAGTGCTATTGGAAAAACTAACAGCATAATCATTATCATAAAATACTTTCAATGGCCTTAAACTGGAATCTACAACCTTAAGTCTCGAAATAAGATTCCTTAATAATATGGTGTGACAAGTAGCATGATAACAAGCCACATATTCTGCCATCATCGTGGAAGTAGTAGTTAACTCCTGCTTATTAGTTCTCCACGAAATAGGGCCTCTTAAAAACTTAAAGATGTACCCTGGTGTAGATTTCTTTTCGTCTTTACACTTAACAAAATCAGAATCATAATAACCAACAACTTTAAGGTTATCGATTTTTCTAAATGTAAGCATAATATCCTTAGTACCCTGTAAGTAGCATACATAAGACTCCCAACCACAGAAGTATAGGGAACAAGATTCATTTGATCATGTTCAAGGTGGTTCTTAGGACATTGATATGAGCCAAATTTGTCACTCTTAACAATAGGTACGACAGTAGGGGAGCAATTTTGCATGTTGTATTTGTTAAGAACTTTGTCAATATAAGCTCTTTGAGACAATTCTAATATCCCACGAGACTTATCTCGATGAATTTCAATACCTATAACATAAGAGGCTTCACCGAGATCCTTCATATCAAAATTTCCATAAAGAAAATGTTTGGTCTCATGCAACATATATAAGTTATTACTTGCAAGTAGTATATCATCAACATACAAAACAAGAATAACAAAATTTACTCCCACTGATCTTCAAGTATATACATTGATCCACTATTTTTTTTTTCTTAAAATCAAAATTACTCATCACCTCGTGAAACATAAGATACCATTATCGAGAAGCCTGTTTTAATCCATATATGGACTTCTTAAGTCTACATACCATATGTTCCTTGCCTTTAACCAAAAAACCTTCTGGTTGTGCCATATAGACACTCTCATGAAATATACCATTAAGGAATGCAATTTTAACATCCATCTAATGTAACTCTAAATCATAATGAGCTACTAAAGCCATGACTATTTTAAATAAATCTTTCTTGGATACTAGAGAGAAAGTTTTATTATAATCCATACCTTTTTTTGAGTGAAACCCTTAGCAACCACTCGAGCTCTATACCTTTCAACGTTCCCTTTAGGATCTAATTTGGTCTTATAGACCCACTTACAACCAACAGGTTTAAAACCTTTTGGTAATTCCTCAAGATCCCAAACGTTATTAAGCTCCATTGATTTCAACTCATCACTCATGGCTTAAAGACATTGAGTTGATTGAGCACTCGTAATGGCCTCTTTATAGGAGATAGGATTATTAATCTTACTTAAATCATAGTCAATCTCATTAAGATATGTTATAAAATCATCAAAATTAACAGACTTTCTAGGTCTTTAGGACCTACGTAAAGGCTGCACAATTTCAGGAATATGATTTTCAATAATGTGAGGTTCAACAGTAGGTAGTGGCTCAGCTATTTCAGGGGCATCATTCGCCTCAATTAGAGGTTGTTGTGCCTCACCCTCTTGAATTACATGATTAGAAACATAAAACCTATTTTCTTCAAGATCATATTTTTCTTGGCTCACCACTCCCACTTAAATCACCATTCTCTAAAAACTCTGCATTCATAGTCTCAACAATTCTAGTATTATGAGAGGAACAGTAAAATCAAAAACCCTTAGATCTCTCAGGATATCCAATGAAATGGCAACTAATGGTTTTAGAGTCAAGTTTCTTTATTTGTGGATTAAAATGCTTAGCCTCGGCTGGACAACCCCACACCTGTAAGTATTTTAAACTAGGTTTCCTATCTGTCAAAATTTTATAAGGAGTTATAGGGACAAATTTGCTAGAAAACCCGGTTTAAAATATGAACAACTGTCTTTAATGCCTCAGTCCACAAAATACAGGTAAGCTAGAATTGCAGAACATACTACGTACCATATCCATAAGGGTACGATTTCGCCTCTTAGCTACACCATTCGTTTGCGGTGTTCCAGGCATTGTATACAGAGTGAAGATTCCATTTTTTGACAAAATAAGGCAAAATGGGCCAGGACTATGACCTGTATCGAAGTGTTTACCATAATACTCTCCGCCTCTATCTGATCTCACTACTTTAATTTTTTGGTCAAGTTGATTTTCAACTTTAGCCTTGAAAACTTTAAACATATTTAGTGATTTAGATTTTTCATTAATCAGGTAGACATAAGTATAACGAGAATAGTCATCAATGAATGTAATGAAAGATTTGTGTCCACCAATTCTTGGAGAAAATGGTCCACATATATCAGTGTGAATCACCTCAATAAGTGCACTACTTCTTGTTGCTCCTTTCTTATTAAATTTCACAAATTTTCCTTTTATACATTTAATACAATGGTCAAAATCAAAAAAATCTAGTGAATGAAGAATTCCATCCTTTACAAGACGTTGCATTCCGTCTTTTGAAATATGGCCTAAGTATTGATGCCACAATTTTAAAGAATTCTCATTATCTATTTTCTCTTATTTCAACTTTTAGAGGTATTTTCTGTCACATTCATTGTTAACAAGGATTCAGCAAAGACATTATCCAAATTTATCTTATAGAGGTTTCCCTCTAAGGAGCCAGAACCAATAACATGAGAGTAATGAAAAATAATTATTTTATTATTCCCAAACTTAAACGAAAATCCATCAACGTCAAGTTTAGATACAGAAATTAAATTTTGTGTCATGCTGGGAACATAAAAAGTATCATATAAATACAAGGTGAAAACCACTCTCCAAAAATAAAGGAAGAGTTCCAACAACTTCAACTTGTATAGACTCTCCATTGCCAACTTTAATGGTTCTTTCCCCTTTTTGGAGTGTCTTCTTTGAAAGGAATCCATGCAATACATTAATAATGTGAACCATAACACTAATGTCAAGCCACCATGTATTAGAAGGAACATCAATTAAAAAGGATTCATAAGTTACATAATTGATGGACGATATACCTTTCTTTTCAAGCAATTCTCTTAATTTAGGGCATTCTTTCTGAATATGTCAGTGTTTCTTACAGAAGTGACATTTAGGAAATGTCTCAGAGTTGTTACCTAAATAATTTGCCTTATTTATTTTGGTAGAAATTGGTTTATCCTTATTCTTAAAACCTTTGCCATTTTTATAAGCATTCTTCTTATAGGATCCAGTGGTAGTCAAATGAGCAACATTAGGTTTTTCAACCTTAAGCCTTTCTTCATCTTGGACACAAATAGAGATTAACTTGCTCATCTTCCACTTTTCTTTATGCATGTTATAATTGATCTTAAATGAATCAAATTGCGCAGGAAGAGAAGTCATAATGAAGTGAACAAGAAAACCCTCAGAAATTGCCATGTCCATACCCTTTAATTTAAACGCCATGTCGTTCATCATCATAATGTGCTCGCACAATCCACTAACCCCATCATACCTGCTAGTAAGCATTTTTAAAATAAGGGTACTTGCATGAGTTTTAGAAGAACCCTTAAATTGTTACTCGACTGAAATTAAGTACTCTTTAGCATAATCATACGGGACATGCAGTTGGATCGCTCCCACTTTTCATAAATAACCTTCTGCTCAATTGAGTAAGTAGCTGTAAGTGGAGCAGAATTATCCACTCGGAATACTGATGATTGCATATTATTCATGTATTTTGATTCCATTATATTTAGTTTTATTTCATGTTTCATGTGTATATGAGCTTATTAAGGTGTTTAATGATTTCAGGAAGAATTGGAGCTGAAATGAGGAAAAAGTAAAAATTTCAGGATTTTTAGCATTAAGTTGGATGCATGTTCTTGGCTTGGGACTTGGATTTTATTGTAGAGCTCTTCCTTAGCTTTTCGAAACATCTTGAATCGTCCCAATCGGAGTACGTATGAAAAAGTTATGATATTTTTACTAAACGGACGTTGAACCTCAAAGTTTTGAAATTGCAATTTACACAACAGTCACTTGGAGACAGATTTCGACCTTGATTCTGAACGATTATGTCGATTCTGAAAGAATGAAAGTTGTAGATCTCGTCGATATCTTCGTTTTGATAGGTAGCAGGCCCTGTAACTCCTCTTGGATCAAAAGTTATGCTCGTTTTACCAAAGGACGTCGCAGTAGAAAATGGAAATTCGCCCCAGCGAATTTGAGCGCGAAAATTAGAAAATCTTGGATTTTTGGAAAGTTTCTAAATGCAGATTTTGGCAGATTTCAACATGGAATGGGATTATTATTTCTGTTAGCTTTAGGATTTACTTTATACTAAGATTTATTTCCAAATTAGATTCTATTTCTTTATGGAAACTAGTTATGATTTGTAATTCCTTTTAGAATTTGGATTTATACTTCCTATAGGATTTAGGACTTTGTCTAGCACTATAAATAGAGGAGGCTAGTCAGAGTTTTATTGATTCAATCATCTACTACATTTTCTCATCTACAACATTGGAGGATTGAAGACATGAGCTAAGTTATTTATATTCAGTTCTAAGGGATGTTGAACCTTATTTATAATTAATGATTAATTGAGTATTCATTATTTATTCTTTCTCACATGAAATTCATTCTTGATAATCTGATTTAATTTCTGAATGCTATTTGGCTTAACTGATTTGATTTATGCAGGATTGAGTTGGTTAACAAATATAATATGCTAGATCAAGGAATAATATTACGTGTAATTGATATTATTTCTAATCACAAGTAGTAATTAGTAATACCTGATTGTGGACAAGCTTTTGAGTATTGCTATGATTATCAGAAGACAAGTTAAATAATCCGAGCTTATGTGTTTGTTGCTTGGAATAGTCTAATTCCCTAGTTCTTAATGTTGCTATTATATTAAATCTAGAGAGCTTATTCTAGGTTATATAATTGTTAGAATCTTGTGAAGAGCTTGTTTCATTGAGTGACAATCTAAGGGGAGTTTCGGGTAGCAGAGCTTGTTGTTATCTAGGGCTATTAGTTTCATTGAAGGGTAAATAATGTTACACTTGATTAATCTATTATTGTAAAAAGGTGATACTGAACTAAAGAACTGAAGCTTTTTATTCATTGTTTATTCTTATTAGTTTATTCTTGTTAATTAATTAATTAATTCACAATCCCTTTTTCATTAGAAATCATAGGATAAATATAAAACAAATCACTCTCTGTGGGATCGATCCTTGCTTACTACTGTGCTAATTGTTTAAATTTGTAAAGTGAAAGTGAGGTTAATTTAGGAGTGTAAACGACAGCTCCCAAATACATAGTCCAAATTTATAGTGTCGAGAATAATTTTCACTTACAATTTCCAAGCAGTAAATTTAGTTTCATTCAAGGTTTCAATTCAAGAGAGATACCCAAAAATACTAGTTAGAGTCAATGTCGAAATATAATCAAGCTCATAAACATGCTTACCAAAAAACTAAAAGAAATCCACAATGTACAACAATAATTAATAATAATAATTAAAAACCAACTGTAGGGAAAGCAGTTAGTTACATAAAATCTATTTACAACACTCAAAAATAGATTTTAATAAGATGTTGGTGCATAATTATCAATCTTTCGTTGGTCCAATTAATAATATGCTAATAACATCCCCATAATATAATGCAAAACACATTTATCCACGCATCATCGTTGAGCAGAAATGAAATAAACATGTTACTTATGCAATAAAATTCCATTTAATAAATTCTAATTCTAATTTTTTCGTTGGGTAAAATTAAAATCTTTATTTATTAAATGTAACAATATGTGACTTTTCTTAATCTTTAATTATTTCAATTAATAATTCTCTGTTGGGCTGATTATTAATTTTAACAATAAAAGAGTCACAGATACATATAAATTATTATGATCAAACTAAATTTTCTTTTAAACATATTAATCAAGTTTTAAAATTAACATTATTTATAATTTACATGTAATAACTTAAAAGCCCTAATAATATATCACATCATGTTCAAAATTTTTTAAATTAAAATATATATAATTATGAACATGAATTTAATATAAAATAATCACGTTAATTTTAACATGAATACATGAAGGCATAAGAATATCATAATATTGTCTAGACATAATAAATAATAAATTTAACATATATTATTTTAATATTCGTGTTCCTGTTCACGCATAACATTATAAACAATATATATTCACTGATATAATAACTGCATATATAATTAAAGTACGGAAAATAAAATTACAGCTATATATATGTATGATGTTTCATGAATTGATTAAAGGAAAATGAAAGCATAAGGGTGAATTTTACGAAGGATCCTAATCCATGAAATATATATATATATATATACGGGTTTCATCCACAACAATCAGTTGCTGTAGAGCAACCCCTTTTTTGGCATGTTGAATTTTTTTTTTGCTCCAGTCGAAATTTTAATAGGTCATAAAACGGGTTGCTCCACAGCAACCGGTTGCTGTGGATGGAACCCCATATATATATATATATATATATATATGCATATATATTAACGTACTGCATAAGAAATTATATATGAAGTTTTGTTGTTAATGATGGATTCATACTGAAGGTAATCATCAATCCCTTGCCATTATAAAGTTGTACTTTATATATTAATTTGGTTCACATACTGTTTGCCATATATATGATGTGTACAAGAACATTAAGATTGATGAATTGCTTTTCAACTTAAACTGAAAAAGTCATTTTTCGGAAAAATTATTTTCGAAAATTCCTTAACATATAGAATAATTCTATATTATACTAATAAAGAGATTATGCGAAATTAAAATAATAGCATAACAACGTAATTAATTTATTCTATACAATAGCGTAACCATGCTTTTATACTTGAATAAATTATACAGGAACGTGTTATTGCATAGAATAAAATCAAATCAATAATAATAATAGTAAGTACTTACATGAATTGAGAGAAACCATCTTCTATGTATCATGCTTCGGCTGCGCTTAAGGGTGAAGGTCTTCAATTGCCTCTCTCAATCTTATGATGGATGTATAGTTGTATATAAAATTCTTGAGACGACAATTGAGACCAAACCCTAACTGTTTTATTTATAGAATAACTAAGGGTCAAAATCGTCCATCAATATTATGAAACCCTAGGGCCCATTATGCCAAATACTATATATTAGGAATATTATTTATAGGCCACATAATTAATTACCAAACCCATAAATAAAGTGATTAAATTAATACAATATGTAAGCCCAATAATTACATAAATAATAGAGACCACATAAGGAAATAAAATATTCTAACATTAACAAGTGGTTCCCACGTGATGATATATAGTAATCATGGTAATTACGGTAATACATACATACATACATTTATATATATATATATATATTATTCATGACCACGTGAATATATTGAAAGCAATTCGCGATATCACCTGTGACCATGTTTCCTGTAATGTAATCTTAAGATTACTTATATTATATATATATATATATATATATATATATATATATATATATTACGATAATGTATATATCGTAATATCGTAATATATATATATATATATATATATTGAATGTTTATATTCATGAGATGAATGTTATTTATTGATGCATATGGTGATGTGTATGATAATAAATGGGATTGATTATGGACTATTGACCAATGTGATTGGATTTTATTTTAGTTGGATGCTTGAATGTGTTAGTTTTATTAAATAGGGTCTGCGTACCTCGTCTTCCCTAATTTTTCTTAATGTAAATTCTAACTCCCTCCTATGTACTTCCCCTTGACTGTTGATCAAGGTTTCTATTTATTTTAAATAGTTTTATAATAGAAATGGTTAGAATTAATTTTGAAGAATTGGAGATTAAGGAATAAGGAGCGCATGAAGACCCGTTTGTAATGGAGCCCGAGTTTAAATATAATAGTTATATTTAAATTTAATTCTTGCACTCTAAGTTGGACCTTTTGGTTCACTTGGTGGCTCTAGTGAACCAAACTAGAATAAAGTCCATAATCAATCCGGGTAGAATATAGTATTCTATATGTGAGTGCTTATACTATATATATATATATATATATATATATATATATATATATATATATATATATATATATATATATATTTATATTTGTGTGTGTGTGTGTGCATGCGCGCTAAACAAGATGAGACAAAATAATAACATGAAACCCCTCAAATTCTTTATATTAAGTCCTAAGCGTTCAAAGATATTTGGAATATCGAACATCGCCTTCTAGCATGATAAAAAAATAATAGAGTATCAATTAATTATTATAAGTTTTTTGTGTCACCACTAGGCTTATCTTAATTCTTTGAGATGTTAATTTTATCACATTTGATGCTTATAAAAAAATTGAACAATATTTTTTTGTTGTGTTGCCACAAGGACAATATTTTTCTTTTTTGAATATATGGAGTACTAGGTTGGACTTAACTTAAATCATTTTAGTTCAGATGTGCACACACTTGACCATTATGATTTAAGAGGCAAAATACAAGGAGTTACATAGTTGATGTAATTGACAAGAGTTGTCTACCTATTTATTTATATATAGTTCGTCGTGTTACCACAAGGCTATATACATTTGAAATGGGATCCATATTCTCACTAGCATATCTTTAATTAAATATTGTCGAACTATATATATTGATGGTAATATAGTTTGAAGAAAATAGTGGGAGATACCAATTTAAAATAAGACCTAATTTAATTTGGTAATTAATAAAAGAATGTATGCTAAAATGTTGTTAATTACAAATTCATTTACAGAATTTCACAATGTCTAAATTACTATCACTGCAAAGCATATTAGATGTTATTTAACTAGACCATATTAAACGGATTGGATAAGGAAATTGGGAATAGTTCTCATGGATGAAAAGTTATCTTATGTCCTTAATGTGACGCCCCCAAAATAAGTATACATCACTTATTCTGAGTCGCCAAATACATGGAACAGAATACAAATACAATCTTAAATATACAAAAAGAGAGCTTTGACTTTTAATACAAACATTGTCTTCTAGTCAATATTCACTCTCAGAATAAGTACTCATTATATTTATTAACACAATATTTAACAGAATAGTGAGGACTACTAATACTATCATCTGGACCGTCACTCGGTTCCCCGACTAGTCCCGGCTACGTTCTCATTTCCTAAAGAGAACATTGAAAGAAAGGGTGAGCTCAACTAGCACTGTAAGAAATATTATGACTAAGATAATGTAAAATAAATTATCATTAGTCTTCAACAATGTTAAACTGATAAAATATAATAGACATCAAGTTTAACTGCAGCGGAACATGCAATCCATTAAAAGAGTCAAGTAGAGAATAAAATCTACTATCTTTTATGATTTAAAAGGTTTTTCATCTCTTTTATCGATGGGACTCAGCTTAATAAATAATCCACATCATCCCTTCATTACGGCCAAGCATATTCATTAGTATCACAACCACAAATTATCCATGCACTACGGGCCAAGGATATTTGTGTATTCATCAATGGTCATGATCATGCCAACAACTGTCCATCAATGCACTATGAGCCAATGAGGACTTTTACCACATCATTTGTAACATTACGGTCATGATTACACCGAATAATCTCCGGTCATAATTATACAAAGTCCATCTATGCACTACAAGCCACATATGACTTTCAACAAAATATAAATATGAGGATGATGACAATGATATAAGAATTCAATAAAAACAAGTTCAAGAATGAATTTATTCAGGAACTAATAACGTCCAAATTGTCAACATAATACTTCTTTGTAGAGTAAAATTTAAGAATGCTCAGAAGAATATTTTCACGAAAAGATACTGGATGAAGCATAAATATCAAGGATATTCCACCAATTTCATGGAGTATAGAAGTCTAAACTTTAACCAACCGAGTATAATAAAGAATGGAATAACAAAAGAAATCACCATGCTTGTGGTACTTCGCATAGATAAGTTATTCCAACAGAATAATAAATAACGGAACCAGGTTAGGCGTAATACACACCGACAGAATATTCCAACAGAATAATAAAGAATGGAATAACAACAGAAATCACCATGCATGCGGTACTTCGCATAGACAGGTTATTCCAACAGAATAATAAATAACGGAATCAGCTCTGGCATAAAACGCATAGATAGGATATTCCAACAGAATAATAAAGACAGAACCATGTCTAGCGTAAAACGCACAAACAATATATTCTAACAGAATAATAAAGACGAAACCAGGTCTGGCGTATAACGCACAAACAGGATGTTCCAACAGAATAATAACAAATGGAATATAGTTGCTGATTTAGGCCTATAAATACACCATACGAGCATACATACATTGAAATGAGGAGGAAATCTTGTAAGAAACTCTGACAACATACATTGACAGCTGGACTTATACTACTAACTGAAAATACATTCACAATGCTAAAGCTACCTAACTAGGATAGTTGAGCTGTGTCACAGTAGCCAACTTGTGCTAAGCATCTCTGAAATTAATGTTTGATCTCTTGTGCTGGACCTGATATATGAGCAACTATATGTTCATCATTTTTGGCTTCTATATTAGTAGAGACTGCAACAACTTAAGTATAGGGTAGACCGCGTATACAGGTTATTCTAATAGAATAATAAAGAATGGAATAACAGAAGCTATCTTCATGAATATTAAAAAATAATACCCCTTACCTTATAAAGAAGAATTCTCCGACGGTAGGGCGGGGATATACTTAAAGAAACTTGCACTACACTCAAAGCTTTCTTAAACGCTAAAGAAATATGGTCAAGATAGAAAAATAATTCTCTCTATAGTTTCTCTCTCTAGAGTTTTAGTGAATTCGTAAGAAATAATGAAGGAATGAGCTTCTATTTATAGAAGAATGGACTGAATAGTAACCAATCCATGAACAGTCCAGATCGATTTACTTTAAATAGATGGTCCAGATTGGTTCACAATAAAATATAATATATTCTATTTATAATCTAATAAAACGAATAACTTTTAAAAAGATTTTACTATGCAAACACTATGCACTATACAAACACTATGCATAATAAAATATAATATATTCTAGTTATTGTCTAATAAAACGAATAACTTTATAAAAGTATTCTATTTTATATAAAAAGATTTTACTATTATCCTAATAAAACGAATAACTTTATAAAAGTATTTTGTTTTATATAAAAAGCTTTTCTATTTTATTACATTAATAATACTAATAAAACAAAACTTCATCATCATTATTATTATTCACACTATTAATCGACCAGGTCGTTCCAAGGAAAGAGGGGGCTTTTCAATAAGGATTTCTCCCTATTGGCGCACAATTAGGTGACCAAACCTCTCCTCGGAAGAACTTCTAGACATCGTTAATATTGCATATAATAATATTAATAACTATATCATCTCAATTATTGATTATATAAAATATCGACAATAATTGAATAAAACTGAATGACTTCTCATATAAACATCAATAATCAATACTGTGTGCTATTATGCAACCACGCATATTCCTATACTTTTAACATCGGGTGTGTTGTAGCAGCCCCGAATCCGGGCCCCGAATCGCCGCGGACTCGGTACACTAATTCTAACACTATTTGCGGAAGATATAAACATAAATTGTTTATACATTACATTACACACTATTCTCCAAAATCGAGTAACCTTAACTTATAACACAATTCATAAGTTATCTAACTCATAAAATTATTTTCAAACTATTCTATTACAAGATAGCCGCATATATTGCCCCCAAGCTGAACTTGGCATTATCTTTTTCTATTGATGATTCATTTGTTTAAGAATCATATCTATTCTCATTTCAAAATAAACCTTCTTTATCTATACAATATTTCAAACTGTATATAACTGCCAATTACATTTGATAAAGCTATCAATCATAGGTTTATACCATTCCTAATTCAAAAAAATGTATTCATTTTATACATCGCTCAATCTTCATCATCCGTATAGCAATTAATATTGTCAAACATCATTAACCTGCAAAAGTTTGTGTTTGCAAGATTGAGCTCGACAGCCCAACAAATTTAACAGTCTATAATGTTTCACATAGCACACAATTCTATATGCACTACAATTCCTTTAACATGCATATCTACATGCATCATATATTCTTTACTATGCATAACCTACATGCATCAATAATTTCTTACAAAACATTAATTCATGCATTATACATTTCTAATTTATCAAGTTACATCATACAACATATAATCACATATTGATTGAGTTCCACAACCCAATTAACTTAGTCATATTTTGACTTTTAACAATTCATAGAGCATGATATGTAATTTAACACATAACCACATTCCATCCACAAACATAATAGAACTGAAAAACTTGCCTGCACCGTTGATTACCGCAACGCAATTTATAACGCTTTACCCGAAGACCTAATATTAATAATATAGATCTTCAATATTAGAATAATATCATCACAGTATAATACTGTTATAATTATATCCACAGAATAACCTAAACACATTACCACATAACCCTTTCAGTCTTTACATCACATAAGACTAGGTATCAAGTCAAACTATTACAGTCTGAGTTGAACCCAACATAATTCTATCATCCCGACGGTCTAGTCGGACGAATATCGAGTTTAAGTTCAATTAAACTCTGACTTAACAGTTAAAAAATATCACAGATAATTTCTTATCAGACAAAACATTTTTCCTAGGCTCATAATAATTTTCGGATAATTATTACCATTAATCAACATTTTTCAATCATTAGTACCGTATTTAAATGAATTAAATACCAAATAATTCCTTAATCATTAATATTTATTTAATATTAAATATTAATGAAAATCATAACATAATATTATAATATAATTATAATATATCAATGTATTTTTAATACTTTAACATCATATTTATATGATTTTTAAATCTTTAAATCCATTATCCGGTAATTAATATTAATATTAAAATATTAATATTTTCATGCCAAAATATCAAAAGTTATATTTTATAACTTAAAATATTTTTATAACACTTAAATCATTTTTATATGATTTTTAAATCATTAATACTATTTTTTCCATAATTTATTTAATATATTAAATAAACTAATTACCATTAATAATAAATTATTAATGAAATTCATCACAAAATATCAAAAGTTATCAAAAATAACTTAAAATATTTTCTTATACCAAAATATTATTTTTCATATTTTTTCATGAATTAAAAACTATTTTTTCAAATAATTTATTTAATATTGTAATTAAATAAATAAATACCATTTATATTCCAAAAATACTAAATATTTTTGAAATATACGCAAAATAGTTAAAAACTATTTTTAATGCTTTAAAATAATTTTTCAGAATTTATTAAGTATTCTTAATAATTAAAAACCTTTTATTTCAATTTATTAAATAATTTCTGGAAATATTAATTAAAACTGTCCCTAAAGGCCTATAGCGACGCTTTCTGTCGCTATAGGTGTTCTTCATGGCTGCCCAGATTTTCCGGCAGTGCGAGGTTGGGTGGTTTGACCGGACTTAATTCCGTGTTTATTGCGTTTCTGGACATGTTGAAACTTTCAGATTGTAGTACTAATGCAATACTACAACTACAAACCAATTTCATGGCCACAAAACAAAATAACAGCAAGATCTAAGCTTCCAAAAATGAGGTCAGGCCTTGTTCTTCAAATTCTAGGTTTTCCAGATTTTAAGAACAGCCTTAGGTACCTACTTTGACGCTTTATAACTTGGTGATCGTGCAACCTTTATGCGATATATCAATTACAGTTTGTAGATAACATGTAGTACTACAACTATAAAGCAAAATAACACAAAAACATCAAAGAATGAACAAGATACGACCGGTCAAACAAGGACACGAACCACTGCTCTTTACGTTTCTGGGTTCGCTAAATAGGCAGTTCGGTCAACGGGTTTTGACCGTGCATATCTTGCGATCTATAATAGATCTAGGTCTGATTCTTTTTTCAACTTAAAGAAAAAATATCAGGCTACATGTTACAAGTTTTAAACATAAAAAACATGTAACACACACGGATCTATAAGCCTCGACATTTGGCTTCAAAACGCAAATTTCCAGATTTCTAGATTTGCTAAAACTTTAAATTCGTGCATTTTGATGTTATGGGTCATGGATTTAACAACCCATAACATCAATTGACACCTATTAACACTACTTTCAACAATCAATTGCAACAATTAACCACGAATTGAAGGATTTCAAAAATTAGAGATTTTATACCTCTTTTTGCTTGATTTTCGATTCTGATCCTTTGATCTGATTCTGATCAACGTGGGGCTTGATTTTAGAACTGATCTAGCTTAATATTTCGTGGGTTTGAGAGAGAGTGGAAGTTGGTAAGAGAAAAAATTGATTTTGGTTACATTTTGTATATTTTCTCTCTCTCTCTAATCTAATATATTAGATTCATTGTATGTTGCAAGTTGGCAAGCTAGATGGCTGATTTACTGGAGATTGCTGGTCATTTAGTCACATGCTAGTCTATATTTAGGTCTAGAGTTGTTGAACAACTTTGGATTTTACAAGATTTTCAAGCAACATAAAATGACACACATAAGGGCATTTTTGTCCTTTCCTTAATTTTCTAGAAAATTTGCCTTAGGATTTAAGATTTGTTAGGGTTTAGGGTTTAACCATTTAGGGTTTAGGTTTTAACCTTTAACTTTGCAAAAATTTAATTTCTAAAATTTTCGAATTTCGGTTATAAAAATTAACATTTTTTATCTTATAATTAGAATTTACTAATTATATTAAAATTCCTTAATCATACTTAAATCTTGTTAATTAGGATTAATAATTCCTAATTAAAATTGCTAATTACGCGATTATGGTCAAAATCACGGATTAGGGTTTATAACCCAATAATTAGGGTTTCTAATAGAAAATAATTTTTTAATTTTAGAAATTTAATCTCGTAATTAGATTAGGGTTTTCTAATTACACAAAAATTGAAATAATTAGGATTAGGGTTTCCTAATTAGCATTGCTACTTTTAACAATTAAATCCACCACTAAACAATTAGGGTTTCTGACGGAACAATTAGGATTCCAAATGGTCATTAGGGTTTTCAACCCATAAATTAGGGTTTATTAATTAATTAATCTTTATCCTAATTAATACTTAATTAATACCACATAAGCATTATAATTCTCCGTTATATTCCCAGATTAGGGCTTTCATTTTATCAGAATCTGAAATTAGGGTTTCAGATCTGGTATTAAGGTTTTAAATTTGGAATTAGGGTTTTGTAATCAATTGTCAAGATTAACCTTAATTAATCTTTTAATTATTTACACTTATGCCATTAAGTTCCCAATTTAGGGTTTCATGCACCGAATTAGAGTTTCGGATTCTCGAAACTGAAACTAGGGTTTCCAGAACCGATTGCTAGGGTTTCTTATCAGACGTTAGAATTTTCTAACTGAACGTTTACGTTCTTAATATATACATAGGGTTTGTCACAGATGTAATTTATCTAGTCAACCCATAACCCTTAACCACATTCTGAACACATCATTATCCATATGCATAGAGCATATTCACGTAAACACTTAATCCTGAATAATTCACCTAAAAGCCTTCACGAAATTTTGAAATCCTCAAAATTCCACCCTAATAACATCATACGCATACACTTATTTTCTGTCTAGGTCCAGTATTCGACCTTAAATCAATCATTTGAGATTTTCATAAATTGTCTAAATTCTCGGGTTGTCACAGTTTCAACAGTTAACGGTAAAACTTCCACCGTTATTTTCATAAAAATATTTTTGTCGTTTTCTCAATTAGACAATAATTTTGTTTTAGGGTCCACCAATGATTGTGCCGTCGTACGAATATTCCCCGACCAATCGAATATTATAAACAACTTGCGTACTTTGCAAAATTTCTAAATATTACCCACAACTATAACAAACTCTCTCCCTTGTACTACTGGCTTTGACTTTTTTGGGGTGTCCTTTGGTGCCTCCATCCTAGCTGAATTTGTCTTCGGTGAACGACAAAATCGGTCTAGGTGACCTTCTCTTGCACAATTATAACATGCTTTGGATGGCATCGCACAGTTTGGACTGATATGTCCCTCCCCTCCGCATTTGAAGCATATGATAGGTGGTCGTTCTCCTTCCTTGAGAACAGGTGTTGATGCTGACGTCTTTCCATCATTGTTGAATATTCTCTTCTTGAAATGTCCATTCTTATTGCTTTGGCCATGATTACCACCGAAGTGGTTACCATTTCTGGCATGTTGATTCCCTCCATGCTTATTGTCACCGCTTTGATGACTGTTATCACAGGTATTATCCTTTTGGCGGCTGGTTTCTTTTGGTTGGGTTGACTCATTACCGCGCTCCAATAACTGAGCCCTATTAACAATATCTGAATACAAACACAGTTTATGAGAGATAAGATATTGACGTATCTCAAGTTTCAAACCTCTTAGAAACATTCACGTCATTCTCTCCTCATTATCAACCAAATGGGATGCAAACCGGGACAACTCGGCAAACTTGGCTTCTTATTGCGACACGGTCATGTTGTTTTGTTCCAGTTTAATGAACTCTACCTCTTTCATGTGATGAATACTTTTGGGAAAGTACTTGTCGTTGAACAGTTCTTGGAACTTCTCCCAAGACATCTTCAGTGCAGCAGGTTGAATACGCTTTACAGATTCCCACCAGTAATATGCCTCTGCCCGCAACATGAAGGTGGAAAGGGAACCTTTTGCTCCTCGGAGCATCCCAAGTTATCAAATATCTTGTTGATCTGCTTTATCCACGTCTCCACCTTAAGTGGTTTTGGCTCTCCAAAAAACTCCGGTGGTCCCAGCTCCTTGAAGTGTTTGGCGGTGACCGTCCGAGTGTTGCCAGTGTTTCCACCTGTATTTTAGATAGGAGCTGCTCTCGCCTGATGTTGCATGAATTGTATGAAGCCTTGGAACATTCCATCGTTCATCATTTGGTCAGTGTTGTTGTTTGCATTAGGATTGTCGCCTTCCTGATGCACATTATTCTGATTATTGATCTGTGGAGACTCAACGGTCTCCTGTGCTCCATTGATGTTCTCAACATTCTCGGATGCCATTTTCAAATACTGCCACAAAATAAGGGTTAATTAACATATCACATATTATCCATATACTCAGACCGACCAATTAAATACCAAATAAACTTAAGTAGGTCATACTAGCGGAGGAATTCCCCGTCTCTCCCCTCCTAGTTCTTGTCTCACATCTTAGCCAGGGATCATATCTCTAAGCTTTGATACCAACTGTGCCGCCCCAAAAATAGGTATACATCACCTATTCTGAGTTGTCAAATACATGGTATAGAATACAAATACAATCTTAAATATACAACAAGAGAGCTGTGAGCTTTAATACAAACATTGTCTTCTAGACAATATCCACTCTCAAAATAAGTCCTCGTTATATTTATTAACACATTATTTAACAGAATAGTGAGGACTACTAATACTATCATCTGGACCGTCACTCCATTCCCCGACTAGTCCCGGCTACGTTCTAATTTCCTGAAGAGAATAGTGAAAGAAAAGGTGAGCTCAACTAGCCCAGTAAGAAATATTAAGACTAAGATAATGCAGAATAAATTATCATTAGTCTTCAACAATGTTAAACTGATAAAATACAATAGACATCAAGTTTAACTGCAGCGGAACATTCAATCCATTAAAAGAGTCAAGTAGAGAATAAAATCTACTATCTTTTATGATTTAAAAGGTTTTTCATCACTTTTATCGTTGTGACTCATCTTAATAAATAATCCACATTATCCCTGCACTACGGCCAAGGATATTCATTAGTATCACAACCACAAATTATCTATGCACTACGGGCTAAGGATATTTGTGTATTCATCAATGGTCATGACCATGCCAACAACTGTCCATCAATGCACTACGGGAAATTGAGGACTTTTACCACATCATTTGGAACATTACGGTCATGATTACACCGAATAATCCCTGGTCATAATCATACCAAGTCCATCTATGCACTACAGGCCACAAATGACATTCAACAAAATATAAATATTAGGATGATGACAATGATATAAGAATTCAATAAAACAAGTTCAAGAATTAATTTATTCAGGAACTAATAACGTCCAAATTGTCAACATGATACTTCTTTTTAGAGTAAAATTTAATAATGCTCAGAAGAATATTTCCACGAAGAGATACTGGATGAAGTGTAAATATCAAGGATATTCCACCAATTTCATGGAGTATAGAAGTCAAAACTTTAACCAACTGAGTATAATAAAGAATGGAATAACAAAAGAAATCACCACGCATTCGGTACTTCGTATAGATGGGTTATTCCTACAGAATAATAAATAACGGAACCAGGTCAGGCGTAATACCCACCGACAGGATATTCCAATAGAATAATAAAGAATGGAATAACAATATAAATCACCATACATGCGGTACTTCATATAGATATGTTATTCCAACAGAATAATAAATAATGGAATCAGGTCCGGCGTAAAACGCACAGATAGGATATTCCAACAGAATAATAAAGATGGAACCAGGTCTGGCGTAAAACGCATAAACAGGATATTCCAACAGAATAATAAAGACGGAACTAGGTCCGGCGTATAACGCACAGACACAATGTTCCAACAGAATAATAATGAATGGAATAACAACAGAAACCACCAAGTATAGGGTAGACCGCGTATATAGGTTATTCCAACAGAATAATAAAGAATGGAATAACAGATGTTCTCTTCATGAATATGAAAAAATAATACCCCTTACCTTATAAAGAAGAGAACTCTGACGGTAGGGCGGGGATATACTTGAAGAAACTTGCACTACGTTCAAAGCTTTCTTAAACGCTGAAGAAATACGCTCAAGATAGAAGAATAATTCTCTCTACAGTTTCTCTCACTAGAGTTTCAGTGAATTCGTAAGAAATAATGAAGGAATGCGCTTCTATTTATAGAAGAATGGATTGAATAGTAACCAATCCATGAACGGTCCAGATCGATTTACTTTAAACGGATGGTCCATATTGGTTTACAATAAAATATAATATATTCTATTTATAATCTAATAAAACGAATAACTTTTAAAAAGATTGTACTATGCAAATACTATGCATAATAAAATATAATTTATTCTAATTATTGTCTAATAAAACGAATAACTTTATAAAAGTATTCTGTTTTATATAAAAAATATTTTACTATTAGCCTAATAAAATAAATAACTTTATAAAAGTATTCTGTTTTATATAAAAAGCTTTTCTGTTTTATTACATTAATAATACTAATAAAACAAAACTTCATCATCATTATTATTATTCACACTATTAATTGACCTGGTCGTTCTCAAGAAAGAGGGGGCTTTTCAATAAGAATTTCTCCCTATTGGCGCGCAATTAGGTGACCAAACCTCTCCTTGGCAGAACTTCTAGACATCGTTAATATTAAAAATAATAATATTATTAATTATATCATCGCAATTATTGATTATATAAAATATTGACAATAATTGAATAAAACTGAATGATTTCTCACGTAAGCATCAATAATCAATATCGTGTGCTACTATGCAATCACGCGTATTCCTGTACTTTTAACACTGGTGTTTCAACAGTTAACGGTAAAACTTTCACCGCTATTTTCATAAAAATATTTTTGTCGTTTTCTCAATCCGACAATAATTCTGTTGTGGGGTCCACCAATGATTGTGTCGTCGTACGAATATTCCACGACCAATCGAATATTATAAACAACTTGCGTACTTTGCAAAATTTCTAAATATTACCCACAACTATAACATTATATCAAATTCATTCCATAATATTTAAAAATGATAATTATAGAAAATTCATCTTTATTCATAAAAGTTGGGGTCTTACACTTAATACGTTTATCCCTGCAATGGTTGCAGACAATGCCTCTGAGGAAGAGATTGCTACTTTTAGAAAGTGGCAAGATGATGCATAGTTGGCTCAATGCATCATGCTCGCATCTATGAGTAACGAGCTTCAGTGTCCGTATGAAACTAGGGCTTCTCTTACTATATTTCTGCACATCAAGTAGTTGTTAGTGAGGAAAGTAGGACTGATAGATATTAGATATCTAAGGAGCTCTTTCGATATAGAATGACCAATGGCACTATAGTACAGACAAAAGTCCTTTTTATATAATCAATTTGATTGATAAATTAGGACAACATGTTTTTTCATGGATGGAGAGTTGAGCCAAGATTTGATCTTGCACTCACTCCCGGGCTCCTTTCATAATTGTTGTGAATTTTTTATATGAATAAGCTAGATATCAGCCTCACTGATTTGCTTAACATGTTGAAAAATGTTGAGAGTCACTTTCCAACCAAGAAAGACCAAGTCTTACTGGTAGGGGCCAAAAGATCTTCTAAAAAGAAGAATGATTCTAAGAAAGTAAATAGAAAAGGCAAAAATAAAGGATAATAAGAAAAAAACTGAAACAGATAGCAAAGGAGTTTGCTTCCACTACAATAAGCCTGGACATTGGAAAGAAACTGCGAGAAACATCTTGCAGAAGCTAACCAAAGAACCTTAGTGAAGTTTTGGTTACAAATACAAATTTGTTCATGATTTAGAATAATTTTTTTTTAATTCAAGGTTCTACTTGGGTATTGGATACCGGCTTTGGTTATCATATATATATATTTATGAAGGGACCAAGCAGAAGTAGAAAGCTAAACAAGAGATAAGTAATCATATGTGTGGAAATGAAGCAAAGGTTGCTGCATCAGCCATATGAACTTATAGTTTAGCACAGCCTATGGGAAAGTCTATCAAGTCAATAAGTTATTATAGTATTCCAGTTCTCATTGGAAACATTATTTCATTTTATTGTTAGATAATGAAATCTTTGGTATTATATTTAAGAACAATTGTTATTTTATTTATAATAATAATAATATTTTGTATAGAACTGAAATATTACTTAATGGATTATGTATACCAACAGAATGGAACTATAAATTTCATCTTTAATCAACACGAACTTATTCATCATAAATATTATAACTCACAATATTTAACAACCAGGTCGTTCCTAGGAAAGAGGCAGCTTTTCGATAAGGATTTCTCCTTATTGGCGCGCAATTAGATGACCAAACCTCTCATTGACAGAACTTTTAGACATTATAAATATTGCAATTTAATAATATGAATAACTTTGTCGTCTCAATTATTGATTTAATAATATAACATATTACGCAGATGATACTGTGATAATAATTGAATCAATAATATGAGAGATATGATGCTACAATTACTATAGCAATAATTAAATATAACTGAGTTACTTCTCACCTAAGCATCAATATTCAATACCATGTGCTACTATGCAACCACACATATTACTGTACTTTTACTACCGGGTAGTTAAACAGTTTAACAGTAAAACTTCCGCCGTTATTTTTA
The DNA here is from genome assembly GCA_020205505.1 of Panax japonicus. Lineage (NCBI taxonomy): Eukaryota > Viridiplantae > Streptophyta > Magnoliopsida > Apiales > Araliaceae > Panax > Panax japonicus. Next base: position 25,038,873 of record CM035099.1, read on the forward strand.
TAAAAAGATAATTCTATCGTTTTCTAACTACGACAATACTTTCGTTGTGGGGTCCACCAATGATTGTGTCGTCGTACGAATATTCCCCGTTAAAACGAATATTCCCCGACCAATCGAATATTATATAACCACTTACTTACTTTGCAAAATTTGTAAATATTACCCACAACTATAACATTATATCAAATCCACACCATAATATTCAAAAATATATTTCGAGAAAATTATTCTTTATTCATAAAAGTTGGGGTCTTACAACTTCCCCTTCTTATGAAATTTTGTCCTCGAAATTAGGGTGCGTACCTGGTATGTCGAAGAGGTGAGGATACCTTGATTTCATTTCAGATTCTAACTCCCAGGTCATTTCCTCAACATCGTGGTTTCTCCACAAAACTTTAACTTGAGGTATAACTTTAGAGCGTAGAATATGATCCTTCTTATCCAAGATTTTAATAGGAACCTCTTCATACTTTAAATCTTCCTCTATCTCGCCTGGTTCTAATTCAATAATGTGGTTCGGGTCTTTCACATATTTACAGAACATAGATATGTGGAAAATATTATGAACACGAGACATACTTGGCGGTAAGGCGAGTCTATAGGCCACAGTTCCTACTCGTTCGAGGATTATAAATGGGCCAATGAATCGAGGATTGGGCTTTCCTCTCTTTCCAAATCTTGTAACTCCTTTCCATGGAGCAACACGTAACAACACATGATCTCTAATATTGAATTTCACGTCCTTTCGATGAAGATCAGCATAACTCTTTTGTCGATCTTGTGAGATTTTTATACGTTGTCGGATCGTTTGAATCTTTTTCGTAGTCATACGTACCAAATTCGGTTCCAACAATGTTGCTTCACCCACCTCATCCCAGTATACTGGCGAATGACACTTTCTTCCATACAATGCCTTAAATGGAGCCATGCCAATACTTGCTTGATAACTATTGTTGTAGGAAAACTCCACCAATGGTAAGAACTTGTCCCAACTTCCGTTGAAGTCAAGGACATAAAGTCTTAATAAATCTTCAAGAGTTTGAATAGTCCTTTCCGACTGCCCATCTGTTTGAGGATGATATGCCAAAAGAAATAGTAAATCCGTGCCTATAGCTTTTTGCAAACTAACCCAAAATCTTAAAGTGAATCTTGGGTCTCAATCAGAAACTATGGATACTGGCATACCACGCAATCTTACAATCTCATTTATATACATACTAACAAGACGTTCAAGTGTATAAGTTTCTCGTATTGGTAAGAAATGAGCATACTTGGTCAATCTATCAACAATGCCCCAAATCGCATATATGCCTTGATAAACCTTGGGAAGACCAGTAACAAAATCCATGGTAATGTGCTCCCACTTCTATTCTAGAATTTCAAGTGGTTGCAATGGACCTTTTGGTACTTGATGCTCCGCCTTAACTCGTTGACAAGTTAGACACCTTGAGATAAACCCCGCTATCTCTCTCTTCATATTGCTCCACCAAAATGTATGTCGGAGATCACGATACATTTTTGTACTCCCAAGATGGATTGTAAACGGTGTGTTGTGCGCCACCATCATGATTTTATACTTCAAGTCAGAAACGTTAGGAACACAAAGTCTGGAGTTGACTCGAAGTATTCCTTCTTCATCGATTCTTGCTTCTGAAATAGCACCTTCTTGTACTTTCTTCCTCATACGCATTAACTCCAGGTTTGTAGCTTGAGCAGCTTTAACTTTATCGATTAAAGTCGTTTCTACTCGTATATTCGCCATCATCACATAGGTCCATGGAGTCTTTAACTCTATTTCCATCCTTTCCAAGTCATACAAAATGGGCCTTTGCGTTGACAATATTGCACTCGTACCCGCATATGATCTTATACTCAATGCGTTAGCTACTACGTTCGCTTTTCCAGGATGGTATTGGATGGTATGATCATAATCTTTCAACAACTCAAGCCATCATCGTCGCCACATGTTGAGTTCCTTTTGAGTGAAAAAATATTTGAGGCTTTTATGATCCGTATAGATCTCCACCTTGCCTCTATACAAGTAATGCCTCCAAATCTTAAGCGCAAAAATGACTGCTGCCAACTCTATATCATGAGTAGGATAATTCCTCTCATATTCTTTGAGTTATCGCGAGGCATAGGCTATGACATTCCCATGTTGCATGAGAACACATCCTAACCCTTTGCCTGAAGCATCACTATAGATGACAAATCCCTCCGAGCCAGATGGTATTTGTTAGAACAGGTGCTAAAATGAGTCTCCTCTTGAGTTCTTGAAAACTCTTCTCATATTCCTCGCTCTAACTGAATTTTGTATCTTTTCGAGTTAGCTGAGTTAATGGTGTACCGATTCAAGAAAACCCTTCTACGAATCTCCGATAATAACCAGCTAAGCCGAGAAAGCTACGTACTTCGGTCACTGACTTAGGTTGCTCCCAGCTTTGAATTGCTTCAATCTTTGCCGAGTCAACAGATATTCCATGATTTGATATTACGTGCCCAAGGAATGCAACTTCCTCAAGCCAGAACTCACATTTCTTCAACTTGGCATATAGCTTGTTTTCACGAAGCTTTTGGAGTATCAGCCTCAAGTGTTGCTCATGGTCTTCACAGGTTTTGGAGTATATGAGAATGTCATCAATTAAGACGACCACAAAGTGATCCAAATATTCCTTGAATACTCGATTCATCATGTCCATGAAGGCAGCAGGAGCATTAGTCAATCCAAAAGACATGACTGGGAATTCATAATGCCCGTACCGAGTTCTGAAAGCAGTATTTGGAATGTCATCAGTTTTAATCTTCAACTGATGATATCTGGAATGAGGATCAATCTTTAAAAAGAATTTGGCTCCTTGTAACTGGTCAAACAGGTCATCAATGCGAGGTAACGGGTACCTATTTTTGATAGTGACATGATTCAACTCCCGATAATCAATACAAAGTCGAATACTTCTATCTTTCTTCTTCACGAATAGAACAGGAGCACCCCAGAGAGACATACTAGGACGAATGAAACCCATGTCTAATAATTCGTGTAGTTGGGTTTTTAACTCCTGAAGTTCAAAAGGAGCCATTCGATATGGGGCTTTAGAAATGGGTTTTGTACCGAATGCAAGGTCGATACAAAATTCATTTTCACGCTCTAATGGTAGACCAGGAAGTTCTTTAGGGAATACGTAAGGATATTTATTAACAATAGAAATATCATTCAAATCAGACGTATTTTTATTTAAATCCGTGACATGGGCTAAGAAAGCTTGACATCCGTTTTCAATAAACGAATAGCTTTATGGCTGGATATGACAGTGATTGATTTTAGTGGTTTGGTTGCTTGAATTCGCATAATAGGTTTGTTAGGAATATGAAAGCTAACAACCATACGAAAATAATCGATTTTAGCATGATGAGTAGTTAACCAATCAATCCCTAAAATCAGATCAAATGCAAGTATTTTCAAAGAAATAAGATCGACAGGTAATGTGCGGTTACCCATTTGAATCAAACAAGACTTATAAACCGTGGATGTAATGAAGGTTTCTCCCAACGGAGTTTCAACAGATAAGTCAAAGTCTAATTTCTCTGAAGTCAAATTTAAACATTGAGAGCAAGTAGGAGAAATAAAGGAAAGGGTATAACGGGTATCAAATAAAGTATAAACTTCGCCAGAGTTTATGATTAGCTTACCCATGATCACCTCGTTCGGATTCCTCGATTTTTTGGAGATTACGACAAATGTTCTCCCTTGAACTACCAGTTTTGTCTTGTCTGGGACACCCTTTGATGCCTCCATCCCAGCTGAACTTGACTTTGGTGCACGACAAAATAGGACTAGGTGAGCTTTTTTTCCATAATTGTAACATGCTTTGGACTGCATCGTGCAGTTTGGACTTATGTGTCCTTCCCCTCCACATTTGTAACATACGACTGGTGGTCGTTCTCCTTCCTTATCAACAGGTGTTGGTGCTGACGTCTTTCCATCATTATTGAATCTCCTCTTCTTGAAATGTCTGCTCTTAATGTTATGGCCATGATTACCATCGAAGTGATTACCATTTCTGGCATATTGATTCCCTCCACGTTTGTTGTCACCACTTCGATGACTGCTACCACTGGTATTATCGACTTGTCGGCTGCTCTCTCTTGGTTGGGTTGACTCATTATCGCGCTCTAATAACTGAGCCATATTCACAACATCTGAATACAAACACAGTTTATGAGAGATAAGGTATTGACGTATCTCTGGTTTCAAACCTCTTAGAAACATCCACGTCATTCTCTTCTCATTATCAACCAAGTGGGACGCAAACCGAGACAACTCGACAAACTTAGCTTCGTACTGTGGCACGGTCATATTGTTTTGCTCAAGCTTGATGAACTCTACCTCCTTCATGTGACGAATACTTTCAGGAAAGTACTTATCGTTGAACAGTTCTTGGAACTTCTCCCAAGACATCTTCAGTGTGCAGGTTGAGTACGCTTTACAGATTCCCACTAGTAATCTGCCTTTGCTCGCAACATGAAGGTGGAAAAGGGAACCTTTTGCTCCTCAGAGCATCCCAAGACATAAAATATCTTGTTGATCTGCTTTATCCACGTCTTTGCCTTAAGTGGTTTTGGCTCTCCAAAAAACTCTGGTGGTCTCAGCTCCTTAAACTGCTTGGCGGTGAACGTTCGAGAGTTATCAGTGCTTCCACCTGTATTTTGGACAGGAGCCGCCTTCGCCTGATGTTGTATGAATTGCATAAAATCTCTAAACATCCCATTGTTCATCATTTTATCGTTGTTGTTTACCCGAGGATTATTGTCTTCCTGTTGCACATTATCCTGGGTATTAATTTGTGGTGACTCAACGGTCTCATATGCTTCATTGTTTATCTCAACATTTTCGGATGCCATTTTCAAATACTGCCACAAAACAAGGGTTAATTATCATATCACATGTTATCACTATACTCTGATCGACCAATTAAATACCAAATAAACTTAGGTAGGTCATACTAGCGAAGGAATTCCCCGTCTCTCCCCTCCTAGTTCTTGTCTCACATCTCAGCCGGGGATCATATCCCTAAGCTTTGATACCAACTATGACGCCCCCAAAATAGGTAGACATCACCCATCTTGAGTCACCAAATACATGGTACAGAATACAAATACAAACTTAATTATACAACCGTCGTGTAATATACGACAAAACATAACTGAGAGTTTAAACATGAATGTTGCCTTCTAGACAATATCCACTCTCAAATAGAGTCCTCATTACATTTATTGTCACACTATTTTATAGAATAGTGAGGACTACTAATACACCATCTCGGACCATCTCTCCATTCCTCGACTAGTCCTGACTACGTTCTCATTTCCTGAAGAGAACAGTGAAAGAAAAGGGTGAACTCAACTAGCCCAGTAAGAAATATTATGACTAAGAAAACGCAGAATAAATTATCATTAGTCTTCAACATTGTTAAACTGATAAAATACTTTAGACATCAAGTTTAACTGCAGCGGAATAAGCAATCCATTAGAAGAGTCAAGTAGAGCATGACATCTACTATCTTCTATGATTTAAAATGTTTTCATCAATTTTTATCGCTGAGACTCAGCTTAATAAATAAACCACATCATTGAGTCATCCCTGCATTATGGGCCAAGGATATTCATTAAATCATCAATGGTCATAACTATACCTAATAATCCCTGGTCATAATCATACCAAAAATTGTCCATCAATGCACTACAGGCCACTGAGGACTTTTACCACATCATTTATAACATTACAGGTCATAATTATACCGAATGATCCCTGGTCATAATCATACCAAGTCCATCTATACACGTAAGCCAAAGATGACTTTCATCGCAATATAACCATGAGGATGATGACAATGACATAATAATTCAATAAAACAAGTTCAAGGATAAATTTTAAAGATTTATAAGTTAATTTATCCTAAAATCAATTACGTCCAAATTGTCAACATGATATTGCTTTGTGGAGTAAAATTCAAGAATGCTCAGAAGAATATTTCCATGAAAAGATATTGGATGAAGCACAAATATCCAGAATATTCTACTAATTTCATGGAGTATAGAAACCAAAACTTTAACCAACTGAGTATAATAGAATATATGAAACTGCAAATGGATTTGAGCCCACCATGCAGTAATCCACGTAGATAGATCATTTCCACAATTTAAAAAGGAATGAATAAGAACGATCATTCACCATGCATGCGGTAATCCACATAGACAAGTTATTCCAATAGAATAATAAAGAATGGAATAACAGAAGAATTCACCAGGCAGACAGGTTATTCCCAACAGAATAATAAAGAGTGGAACCAGGTCATTCGTAATTCGCAGAGACAGGATATTCCAACAGAATAATAAAGAATGGAACCAGGTCATGCGTAATCCGCACAGACAGGATGTTCCAACAGAATAATAAAGAATTGAACCAGGTCTTCCGCAATCCTTACAGACATGATGTTCCAACATAATAATAAAGAATGGAATAACAACAGAATTCACGAGGCATGCGATAGACCGCACAAACATGTTATTCCAACAGAATAATTAAGAATGGAATAACAGAAGAATTTCACCATGTATGCGATACTTCGCATCGACAGGTTATTCCAACATAATAATAAAGAATGGAATAACAACTCTTATGAGTATTGAAAGAAAATAACTCTCTTCATGAACACGAAATAATAGTACCCCATACCTTAGAAGAAACTGGATATTGAAATAGTGAGGTAGCAGACTTCTCTTCTTCTTTCTCTCTATAATTTCTCTCTATAATAATTGCTCTAAAGCTTTAGTGAATTGGTGAGAAATGAAGGAAGAATGAGCTTTTATTTATACGAAAATATAGTTTCGATAATTGCACGTTTTGGGGCTCGAAATATTATAGTACAATACCTTCAACTTTTCTTTCATTTTTAATTTAGTCCTGCAAGTATTATCAAACTTGCACCACCTCCTGTAATAGTAAATAATGTGAATCAATAGTTATAATCATGTTAAAATACGAATTACAGTATAGTTCCTCCATCTATACCTCTATTTTTAACTTAGTCATGCAAGTATTATCAATTTTGCACGAACTCCCCTAATAGTACAAGAATGTGAATCAATAGTACACACGTGTGAACAAATAGTTATAATCATGTGAATTAATAGTAATCAATTGCTCACTTATCCGGTTAATTACCCGATTGGTCAATATAACCTCCAGACATCAATTATTATTGAAATAAATGTCGATTTTCACTAACACTAATAATTCCAACACAATGGAATTATTAATTTCATATTTAATCAACACGAACTTATTCATCATTAATATTATAACTCACAATATTTAACAACCAGGTCGTTCCCAGGAAAGAGGGAGCTTTCCGATAAGGATTTCTCCTTATTGGCGCGCAATTAGATGAAAAAACCTCTCCTTGACAAAACTTCAAGACATTGTAAATATTATAATTTAATAATATGAATAACTTTGTCGTCTCAATTATTGATTTAATAATATAACATATTATGCAGATGATACTATAACAATAATTGAATCAATAATATGAGAGATATGATGCAGCAATTACTGTAGTAATAATTGAATATAACTGAGTGACTTCTCACGTAAACATCAATAATCAATATTGTATGATACTATGCAACCACGCGTGTGACGCCCACAAAACATGTATACATCACCCATCTTGGGTCGCCAAATACATTGTACAAAATTCAAATACAACTTAATTATACAACAGTCGTGTAAAATACGACAAAACAAAATCTAAGAGTTTTAATAAGAATATTGTCATTTAGACAATATCCACACTCAATGGAGTCCTCATAACATTTATTGTCACAATATTTAACAAAATAGTGAGGACTACTAATGCTATCATATGGACTGTCACTCCGTTCCTCGACTAGTCCTGGCTACGTTCTCATTTCCTGAAGAGAACAGTGAAAGAAAGGGTGAGCTCAACTAGCCCAGTAATAAATATTATGACTAAGATAATACAGAATAAATTATCCTTAGCCTTCAACAGTATAACAACTGACAAAATATAATAGACAACAAGTTTTAGATCAACAACTGCAGCGGAATAATCAAACCATTAGAAGAGTCAAGTAGAGCATAAAATCTACTATCTTCTATGATTTAAAAAGATTTTCATCAACTTTATCACTGAGACTCAGCTTAATAAATAAACCACATCATTCATGCACCACGACCAAGGATATTCATGTAATCATCAATGGTTATGATTATACTAAATAATTCCTGGTCATAATCATACCAACAATTGCCCATCAATAAACTACAGGCCAATGAGGACTTTTAACACATCATTCATTACATTACGGTCATGATTATACCGAATAATCCCTGGTCATAATCATACCAAGTCCATCTTTGCACGTAAACCAAAGATGACTTTCATCACAATATAAGCATGAGGATGACGACAATAATATAAGCATTAATCAAACGAAAATAAGGATAAATATTAAAGACTTTAAATTTATCTAAATATTATCCATCACTTAAATAACTCATAATTTAATATTGTTAATATTATAACAATATTTTAATCACTCCTTAAACTTATAAAGAATTTAATTTAATTGTTTACACTTTACCAAATAATGCATTTAATCATTCAAAAATGCCATACTCATAAGATTTCATCACCAATGATCAAATCACTCATCAAAAATCTACATATACCTTAAATAGGATTTTCAAGCCCTAAAATCCTATTTACCAATTTATCAACTTCACATAACAAATTTAACTCATATATTTGTAACTAAACTATTTTCATGAAAAATTACCAAATCAACTTATTATTTTTATATCCTTTGTCCAAACATATATACATATATTTCATACACAACAAGTGTTTTTTTATAATTTTTCAACTCCCTTAAGTATTTTTCAAAAATTAATTTCTAATTAATTTCTTAAGAAATTAGCTAACTTAAGTTTAACTCCAGAAATTCCCAAATCTTGGCAGGATCTTACACATGTTAATATTAGCTTCCAGTTTAAATTTCATGGTCATCGGAGTTATAGAACTCCAGTTATAGCATTTTTTGCCGAAAAAACCTAAATATTGAAATAGTCATAACTTGCTCATTTTAAGTCGGAATGAGCTCATTTTTGGACAGGAGGTACTTTATACAATATACTACCATGTCCAAAAAGGGCGGAATTTTTCTGACAAATTAAGTGGCCGAAACAGCCCTTACAAAATTGTGGGCAGTAGCTTTTTCTCTTCTTTTTTTTCACTTTTTCATGCTTTGTAAAAAAATAGTCCATACAAAAATATACAACTCCTCTTTCAATGATTCTACTTCGAGATGTTAGAAAACTTATCATAATATCCTCCCAAATTTTTCTAGAATTTTTGAATCTCCAAAAATTACGAAACTGCAAATGAATTTTAACCCGTCATGCGGTAAGCCACGTAAACATATCATTTTCACAATTTAATAAGGAATGAATACGAATGATCATTCACCATGCATGTGGTAATATACATAGATAGGTTATTCCAACAGAATAATAAATAATGGAATTAGGTCAGGCGTAAAACGCACCGATAGGATATACCAATAGAATAATAAAGAATGTAATAACAACATAATAATAAAGAATGGAATAACAACAGAAATCACTATACATGCGATGGACCGCACAGACAGGTTATTCTAATAGAATAATAAATAATGGAACCAGGTCAGGCGTAATACACACCGATAGGATATTCCAATAGAATAATAAGAAATGAAATAACAACAGAAATCACCATGCATGCGATAGACCACACAAACATGTTATTCTAACAGAATAATAATTAATGGAACCAAGTCAGGCGTAATACGCACTGACATGATATTCCAACAGAAAAATAAAGAATGGAATAACAGAAGAATTTCACCATGTATGCGGTACTTCGCATAGACAGGTTATTCCAACAGAATAATAAGGAATGGAATAACAATATCTCTCTTCATGAATACGAAAGAAATAATACCCCTTACCTTAAAAGAAACTGGATATTGTAATAGTGAGGTAGCATACTTTTCTTCTTCTTTGTCTCTATAATTTCTCTCTATAATAATTGCTCTAAAGCTTTAGTGAATTGGTGAGAAATGAAAGAAGAATGAGCTTCTATTTATAGGAAAATATATTTTCGATAATTGCACGTTTTGGGGCTCGAAAAATTATAGTACAATACCTCCAACTTTTCTTTCATTTTTAATTTAGTCCTGCAAGTATTATCAAACTTGCACCACCTCCCCTAATAGTAAATAATGTGAATCAATAGTTCAATCATGTGAATCAATAGTTATAACATGTGAAAATACGAATTACAGTATAGTACCTCCATCTATACCTCTATTTTTAACTTAGTCGTGCAAGTAATATCAATCTTGCACTAACTCCCCTAATAGTACAAGAACGTGAATCAACAGTACAAATATGTGAAGAAATAGTTATAATCATGTGAATTAATAGCAATCAATTGCTCACTTATCTGATTAATTACCCGATTGGTCAATATAACCTCCAGACATCAATTATTATCGAAATAAATGTCGATTTTCACTAACACTAATAATTTCCACACAATGGAATTATCAATTTCATCTTTAATCAACACGAACTTATTCATCATTAAAATTATAACTCACGATATTTAACAACCAGGTCGTTCCCAGGAAAGAGGGGGCTTTTCGATAAGGATTTCTTCTTATTGGCGCGCAATTAGATGACCAAACTTCTACTTGACAGAACTTCTAGACATTATAAATATTACAATTTAATAATATGAATAACTTTGTCATCTCAATTATTGATTTAATAATATATCATATTATATAGATGATATTGTGACAATAATCGAATCAATAATATGATAGATATGATGCAGCAATTATTATAGCAATAATTGAGTATAAATGAGTGACTTCTAACGTAAGCATCAATAATCAATACCGTGGGCTACTATGCAACCACGCGTATTACCGTACTTTTACTACCAGGTAGTTCAACAGTTTTAACGGTAACACTTTAGCCATTATTTTAATAAAATGATTCTGTCATTTTCTAACTACAACAACACTTCTGTTGTGGGGTCCACCAATGATTGTTCCGTCGTACGGATATTCCCCGACCAAAAGAATATTTCCTGACCAAACGAATATTTTATAACAATTTGCATACTTTGCAAAATTTATAAATATTACCCACAACTATAACATTATATCAAATCCACACTATAATATTAAAAAAATATATTTTGAGAAATTTAAATCTTTATTCATAACATTTGGGGTCTAACAATCTCCCATCCTTATGAAATTTTGCCCTCGAAATTTACGTACGTACTTGGTATGCCGAAAAAAGTGAGGATACCTTGACTTCATTTCAGATTCTAACTCTTGAGGTATAACCGTTGAGTGTCGAATATAATCCTTCTTATACAGGATTTTAACACGTATCTTCTCATACGTTAAATCTTCTGTTATCTCATCTAATTATAATTCAATAATGTGGTTTGGGTTGTCAACATATTTACGTAACATCAATACGTGAAAAACGTTATGAACACGAAACATACTTAGCGATAAGGTAAGTCTATAGGCCACAGTTTCTACTCGATCAAGGATTTCAAATAGGCCAATTAAATTGAGGGTTGATATTTCCTCTTTTCATTAACTCTTGCTTCTAGAATAATGCCTTCTTGAACCTTCTTCTTCATTTCCATCAACTCCGGGTGTGTAGTTTGAGCATCTTTAACTTTATCGATTAAAGTCAATTCTAGTCGTATATTCGTTATCTTCACATGGGTCTCTACGGTTTTTAACTCTATCTTCATCATTTGTAAGTTATATGAAATGGGTTTTTGTGTTAACAACATTGCACTCGTAAACGCATACGATCTTCTACTCAATGCGTCAGATACCATGTTCGCTCTTCCATAATGATATTGAATGGTATGATTTTAATCTTCAACAGCTCGAGCCAACGTCTTTGGCGCATTATACGTTCGTTTTGGTTGAAGAAATATTTAAGGGTTTTAGAAATGGGTTTTGAACTGGTGGTCAATACAAAATTCAATTTTACACTCTAGGTACCGTCTAAGAAGTCTTCAGAGAATACATTAGGAAATTTATTAACAATAGAGATATCATTCAAAACTATGACTCTCATCCAAGACTTGGATATCACATGAAATGAAGGTTTCTACTAACGAAGTTTCAATCAATAAGTCAAAGTCTAACTTCTCTGGAGTCAAATTTAAATGTTGAGCGCAAGCAAGAGAGATAAAATAATTGGTGGAACCGGTATCTAATAAGGTATAGACTTTGCAAGAATTTATAATTAACTAACTCGTGCTAACTTCGTTCGGGTTACTCACTTTTTGAGAAGTCGCGAAAAACGCTCTTTCTGAAACCACCGACTTTATTTTATCCGTATCTGCCTTTGGTGCCACCGTTCCAGCTAGACTTGACTTTGGTGCACGACAAAATCGAGCTAAATGACCTTTTCTTTCGCAATTAAAACACACTTTGGACTGCTGCATACAGTTTGGACTGATGCGTCCCTCCCCTCCGCATTTGTAACATACGACCAGTGGTCGCTCTCCTTCCTTAACAATAGGTGCTGGTGTTGACGTCTTTCCATCATCGTTAAATCTTCTCTTTTTGAAATTTCTACTTCTATTATCTTGGCCATGATTACCACCGAAGTGGTTACCATTTTTGGCATAATAATTTCCCCCACGATGGTTATCATTGTTCTGATGGCCTTTGCCACTGGTATGATTATTATCGTGTTACTGTTTACCTGAGAATTATTGTCTTCCTGTTGAACATTATATTGGGTATTGATCATTAGTGACTTAATGGTCTCATGTACTTAATTACTGATCACAACATTTTCAGATGCCATTTTCAAACACTGTCACAAAACAAGAGTTAATTAACATATCACATTTTATCCATATACTCGGACCGACCAATTAAATACCAAATAAACTTACGTAGGTCATACTAGCGAAGGAATTCCCCGTCTCTCCCCTCCTAGTTCTTGTCTAACATCTCAGCCAGGGATCATATCCCTAAGCTTTGATACCAACTGTGACGCTCCCAAAACAGGTATACATCACCCATTTTGGGTCTCCAAATACATGGTACAAAATTCAAATACAACTTAATTATACAACAGTCGTGTAAAAAATGACAAAACATAATCTAAGAGTTTTAATAAGAATATTTTCATCTAGACAATATCCACACTCAATGTTGTCCTCATTATATTTATTGTCACACTATTTAAGAGAATAGTGAGGACTACTAATGCTATCATCTGGACCGTCACTCCGTTCCCCGACTAGTCCCGACTACGTTCTCATTTCCTGAAGAGAATAGTGAAAGAAAGGGTGAGCTCAACTAGCACAGTAAGAAATATTATGACTATGATAATGCAGAATAAATTATCCTTAGCCTTCAACAATATAACAACTGACATAATATAATAGACATCAAGTTTTAGATCAACAAATGCAGCGGAATAAGCAATCCATTAGAAGAGTCAAGTGGAGCATAAAATCTACTATCTTCTATGATTTAAAAAGATTTTCATCAACTTTATCACTGAGACTCAGCTTAATAAATAAACCACATCATCCCTGCACCACGACCAAGAATATTCATGTAATCATCAATGGTCATGATTATACTGAATAATCACTGGTCATAATCATACCAACAACTGTCCACCAATGAACTATAGGCCATTGAGGACTTTTACCACATCATTCATTACATTACGGTCACAATTATACTGAATAATCCCTTGTCATAATCATACCAAGTCCATCTATACACGTAAGCCAAAGATGACTTTCATCACAATATAAGCATGAGAATGATGACAATAATATAAGCATTAATCAAATAAAAACAAGGATAAATATTAAAAACTTTAAATTTATCCAAATAGTATCCATCACTTAAGTAACTCATAATCTAATATTGTTAATATTATAACAATATTTTAATCACTCCTTAAACTTATAAACAATTTAATTTAATTGTTTACACTTTACCAAATAATGCATTTAATCATTCAAAAATATCATACTTATAAGATTTCATCACCAATGATCAAATCACTCATCAAAAATCTGCATATACCTTATATAGGATTTACAAGCCCTAAAATCCTATTTACTAATTCTTCAACTTCACATAACATATTTAACGCATATATTTGTAACTAAACTATTTTCATGAAAAATTACCAAATCAACTTACTATTTTTCTATCCTTTGTCCAAACATATATACATATATTTCATACACAACAAGTATTTTTTTATAATTTTTCAACTCCCTTAAGTATTTTTTAAAAATCAATTTCTAATTAATTCCTTAAGAAATTAGCTATCTCAAGTTTAACTCCAGAAATTCCCAAATCTTGGTAGGATGTTACACATGTTAACATGAGCTTCCAGTTTAAATTTCATGGTCATCAGAGTTATAGAACTCCGGTTATAGCGTTTTTCATCGAAAAAACCTAAATATTGAAATAGTCATAACTTGTTCATTTTAAGTCAGAATGAGCTCATTTTAAGACAGGAGGTACTTTATACCATATATTTCCATGTCCCAAAAGGCCGAAATTTTTTTCACAAATTAATTGGCCGAAACAGCCCTTACAAAAATGTGGGCAGTAGTTTTCTCTTCTTTTTTTCACTTTTTCACGCTTTGTAAAAAAATAATCCATACAAAAATCTACAACTCCTCTTTCAGTGATTCCACTTGGAGATGTTAGAAAACTTATCATAATATCCTCCCAAATTTTTCTAGATTTTTTGAATGTCCGAAAAATTACGAAACTGCAAATGAATTTTAACCTGCCATGCGGTAATCCACATAAACATAACATTTTCACAATTTAATAAGGAATCAATATGAATGATCATTCACCATGCATGTGGTAATCTACATAGACAGGTTATTCCAACATAATAATAAATAATGGAACCAGGTCAGGCGTAATACGTACCGACAGGATATTCCAACAGAATAATAAAGAATGGAATAACAAAAGAAATCACCATGCATGCGATAGATCGCACAGACAGGTTATTCCAATAGAATAATAAATAATAGAACCAGATCAGGCGTAATACGCACCGCCATGATATTCCAACAAAATAATAAAGAATGGAATAACATAAGAATTTCACCATGTATGCAATACTTCACATAGACAGGTTATTCCAACAGAATAATAAGGAATGGAATAACAATAGCTCTCTTCATGAATACAAAAGAAATAATACCCCTTACCTTAGAAGAAACTGGATATTGGAATAGTGAGGTAGCAGACTTCTATTCTTCTTTCTCTCTATAATTTCACTCTATAATAATTGCTCTAAAGTTTTAGTGAATTGGTGAGAAATGAAGGAAGAATGAGCTTCTATTTATATGAAAATATAGTTTCGATAATTGCACGTTTTGGGGCTTAAAAAATTACAGTACAATACCTCCAACTTTTTTTCATTTTTAATTTAGTCATCTGCAAGTATTATCAAACTTGCACCACCTCCCCTAATAGTAAATAATGTGAATCAATAGTTCAATCATGTGAATCAATAATTATAATCATGTGAAAATATGAATTACAGTATAGTACCTCCATCTATACCTCCATTTTTAACTTAGTCATGCAAGTATTATCAATCTTGCACCAATTCCCCTAATAGTACAAGAATGTGAATCAATAGTACACACATGTGAACAAATAGTTATAATCATGTGAATTAATAGCAATCAATTGCTCACTTATCCGGATAATTACCCGATTGGTCAATATAACCTCCAGACATCAATTATTATTGAAATAAATGTCGATTTTCACTAACACTAATAATTCCCACACAATGGAATTATCAATTTCGTCTTTAATCAACACGAACTTATTCATCATTAATATTATAACTCATAATATTTAACAACCAAGTCGTTCCCAGGAAAGAGGGATTTTTTTGATAAGGATTTCTCCTTATTGGCGCGCAATTAGATGACTAAACCTCTCCTTGACAGAACTTCTAGACATTGTAAATATTGTAATTTAATAATATGAATAACTTTGTCGTCTCAATTATTGATTTAATAATATATCATATTATACAGATGATACTGTGACAATAATCGAATCAATAATATAAGAGATATGATGCAGTAATTACAATGCCGTTATTTTTTATTTTAATAAAAAAATAATTTTGTCATTTTCTAACTACGACAATACTTCTGTTGTGGGGTCCACCAATGATTGTGTCATTGTACGAATATTCCCCGGCCAATCGAATATTATTTAACCACTTGCTTACTTTGCAAAATTTATAAATATTACCCACAACTATAATATTATATCAAATCTACACCATAATATTTAAAAATATATTTCGAGAACATTATTCTTTATTCATAAAAGTTGGGGTCTTACAGTAGTTCCCAATCGTTGGATTACTAAATTAGGGATTAGTGAATCCGGATAGATTGGTACATATGTTGCTTGCTCATTGGATAACGATGATTGATCTCATGATCATTTGTGTGGAGACACTAAAGCAAGTATGTAGGTGCTTATTAGAGAATAAGTTCACTGAACGTGGCTCGCTAAGGAATACCTAATGGAGTTTTACTTACATGTTAATAGAAATTCTTGTAATGATAGTAGTACAAGTGATCTATGGACTTGAGATCATCATAGTATCTTGTGTATGATGAGTTATACGTTGACTTATTCCTTAAGACCCTTAGGGTATGCTTCGGTATAATAAGTTGTACATCAAGATAATGTATGATCAATAAAGAATCTACCACTTCTAGTAAAAGAAGAGAAATGTCCTATGTGATTCGATAAATGACAACCCAGTAGTCCTTGGCCAAGGCAGAATGAAATTAGAAAGGAGTTTCTAATTTGCATTATTTGGGGTTGTGCATTTAAGGATCGAAATACATAAAATTAAATAAAATAAGACTTGACAGTAATTCCATAACTTATATTTAATTGGGACATTGTATGGTGGAAGGATTGAATTGTACGGTAACTATTTACTCAAAGGTTCTTTTATGATTAATGTTAAAATCTATATTATATGTAAAGTCGTGGATCGCTAGGGAGGCTTATTCCTATTGTAGAATAAATATTATTTATTTAAATAAATAATTTATTTATTTAAATAAGATTAGAATTGTTCTAATTGATTTATTCACAACAGGTTTAATATGGAGAATGTGACGCCCCCAAAATATGTCCATTCCATCCAACCCATTCTGCGTCGCCAAATACATGGTACAGAAACAACTACAACTTCATTATTACAATTGTCGTGCAAAATACGACAATAAATACTATGAGTTTAAATACAAATATTGACTTCTAGAGAATATCAACACTCAAATGAGTCCTCATTACAATTATTGATACACTATTTTACAGAAAAGTGAGGACTACTATAACCATTGCCTTGGAACATCACTCCACACCCCGACTACTCCCCACTATATCCTCGCTTCCTGAGAAGAAAAATGGAACAAAAAAGAAAAAGGGTGAGCTCAACTAGCCCAGTAAAGAATATTATGACTACGATAATGTACAAAAAATTATCCTTAGTCTTCAACAGGGAAAAAATCTGATAGAATACAATAGACAACAAATTTTAGATCAACAACTACACCGGAAACAATAATTCATTAGAAGAGTTAAGTAGAGAATGAAATCTATTATCATCTATGAATTTAAAAGTCCATCTTCGATATTTTATCCCAGTAACATTAATCAATATACATCTTTAATCAAATAATCATATTTGCACTATGAGCCAAAGATATTAATTGGTCGGTCATGTTCATCTCAACACATGTTCATCTTTGAACTACGGGCCAAAGATATTCATCAGAAAATCATTCATCTTTGCACTACAGGCCAAAGATATTCAGTAATATCATCATTTAGGACTGAGGATGATAAAAAATATATTTTAAAGGAAACAAATCCAGTGAGACAAAAGAACAAATATTAAGGATTCGTATTTTATACAATCCAAGTTCAAAAATACTTCATAATAAACTATTGTAGAGCATAATTCAAAAATAAATATCAAAACATAGATCCGATCAAAGATAGAAACCATAACAGACAATCTTGGACACAGAAAAGAAATTTAATTTTTCTGTGAATAGTGTCGTATTCGTGAATAGTAACTCGTGAATAGTAACTTAAGAATGGTAACTCGTAAATAGTAACCCCGACATTAAAAGATAAGAGTTTCACTAGAAAAATCTCACCAATATTCTGTTATAATGATATTAAAAGAAATAATATCATTTATAAAAAAATAACATCCCTTACCTCAAAAGAATAGTATTTCTGGCTGGAATATCAGATATAACGCTGAAGAAAACTTGCACCATATAGCAACACTCAAGATATCAAAATACACACAAGAATACGCTCAATAATATAGAGAGAGAAAACTTCAGTTTCTGGTGTGATTTTCAATTCTAACCTAAGCACCCTATTTATAGAAAAATGCTTAGAACACCAAAGTAGAAAATTTAATAAAATAATATTATTTATAAACTAAAGTCCTAAGCACACCACTAGCTGATTTCAACCATTTAACACATGCCCCACAAATGAAAAAAACATTTTTCTTTTAAAAGATATTTAAAACTTCAAAAATCAATTATTTTAGAACTTTGGAACTTCAATAATTCATAATAAATAGCCCTTTTATCAGAAAAATTCAAACCTTATGTCCTTTCCATAGGAAATTCCATTATCTACAACTTTGTAGAAGAAAGTTTTTTCAAATTCCAAACAGAAATTAACCGAAATCCACAAACGAACGATTTTACAGGTTATAATCAAATTTCAGTCAAGAAATGGGGTCCACAAACATGAAAAACATGTTTTTAATATTTATTGTAACAAAAATATTCTTCTTCCTCATTTATTCATATATCACACTTTCATTGTAAAAATATCACCATTATTATATTATTAAAATATAATAATATATTTAAATGAATTATTTTATTAGAAAAGATAAAATATCAATTTTCAACAATTGTCACTTTAAAAATTTTCTCCATCTATATCCACATAAAATAAATATTTTCCTTATCATATAAATTAATAATTAATTATTCACAAATAATATTACAAAATCACAATACTGACAACCAGGCCGTTCCCATGAAAGAGGGGGCTTTCCAATAAGAATTTCTCCTTACTGGCACGCAATTAGGTGACCAAACCTCTCCTTAGATAGAACTTTATAGACATTACTAATAATGCTATCTAATAATATTATTGAAATAATATGAATTATTAATTTGATAGTGGAAAATATTGTGTAGTGACAATTATTGAAACAACAATTATATAAAATATCAACGTAGCAATGATTGAATCAATAAAATTAAAATGTTGTACAGTAATTATTATAACAATTATTGAGTAGTGCCTTCTTAAGTAAGAATCAATAATTAGTGCAATACCGTGTGCTATTGTGTTTTAACCACCGAGTATTCCAACAGTATTAACGGTAACAACTACGCCGTTATTTATAAACAACTTATACTTGTCATTTTCTTCATCCAATCGCTTTCCGTTATGGGGCTCACACAAGGCTGAACCGTCATATGAATATTCCTCGACAACAAGAATAATCTACGACCAAACGAATATTCCCCAACAATAATGAATATTTTATAACCACTTGCTTATTTAAAATATTTGCTCATTTTACCCACAACTAACCACATTAATCAAATAAACCCTTACTATTTCAAAATAATAAATAAAGGAAATTCCATTTTATTTTAAAAAAAATCGGGGGGGGGGGGGGGGGTCTTACAATCTCCCCTCCTTATTAAATTTTGTCCTCGAAATTGACTTACGTACCTGGTGTTTCGAAAAGGTGAGGATACCTCACTTCATTTCTGATTCCAACTCCTAGGTCATTTCTTTAATAGCATGGTTTCTCCACAAAACTTTAACTTGTGGTATGACCTTTGTGCGTAGGACATGCGCCTTCCTATCCAAGATCTTGACAGGTACCTTCTCGTACGTTAAATCTATGCTATTTTGTCTAGTTCTAACTCAATAACGTGGTTCGGGTCATCCACATATTTACGTAACATCGGTACGTGAAAAACATTATAAACACGCTACATACTTGGCAATAAAGCGAGTCTATAGGCCACAGTTCCTACTCGATCGAGGATTTCAAATGGACTAATAAATCGAAGGTTTGAGCTTTCTTCTCTTCATCGACTCTTACTTCTAGAATAATGCCTTCTTGTACCTTCTTCTTTATATTCATCAGCTTCGGTGTGTAGTTTAAGCGATTTTAACTTTATCGATTAAAGTCAATTCTACTCGTATATTATCACGTGAGTCCCTAGTGTTTTTAACTCTATATGTATCAGTTGTGAGTTATACGAAATGGGTCTTTGACAATATCGTACTCGTACTCGTATATGATTTTTTACTCAACACGTCAGCTACCACGTTCGTTTTTCCAGGATGGTATGGTCAGAACATGTGCCGAAATGAGTCTCCTCTTGAGTTCTTCAAAGTTTTTCCAACATTCCTTGCTCCATTTGATTTTCAATGGTTTGGTTGCTTAAATTCGAATAACAGGTTGCTTAGGAATATGAAAACTAACAACCTTACGAAAGCAATCAATTTTGGCATGATGAGTAGTTAACCAATCAATCTCTAAAACCACATCAAAAGCAAGTATCTTTAAAGAGATAAGATCAACAGGTAATATGATGGTGCTAACTTGGATCAAACAAGATTTATAAACAGTGGATGTAACAAAAGTTTTTCCTAACGAAGTCTCCATAAATAAGTCAAAGTCTAATTTCTCCGGAGTCAAGTTTAAACGTTGAGCACAAGTAGGAGAGATAAATGAATGGGTAGAACCGGTATCTAATAAGGTATAAACTTTGCAAGAATTTATAATTAACTAACTCGTGCTAACTTTGTTTGGGTTCCTCGCATTCTGACCAGTCACGACAAACGCTCTTCCAGGAACCGTTGACTTTGACGTTTCTGGGATAGCCTTTTAAGTCACCATCCCCGCTGGACTAGGTTTTGCTACCGTACAATCTCGAGCGATATGACCTTCTTTTCCACAATTATAACATACCTTGGAAGGCTGTGAACAGTTTGAACTTGTATGTCCCTCCTCTCCGCATTTGTAGCATCAAACTTGCGGTCGTTCTCCTGCCCTAGATTTTGTTGAGGGTGCTGGTGCTGGTGCTGGTGCCGACATATTCCCATCATCGTTAAATCTTCTCTTCTTGAAATTCCCACTTGAGTTATTTCTTCTATTATCTTGGCCATGATTACCACCGAAGTGGTTACCATTTCTGGCATGATAATTTCCTCCATGATGGTTATCCTTGTTCTGATGACTGTTGCCATCGGTACGATTATCATCGAGTTGTAGGTCATTATTCTTCGATTGAGCTGACTCATTATCGTGCTCTAATAACTGAGCCATATTCACAACATCTGAATATAGAGAAAATTTATGAGAAATGAGATATTGACGTACGTCGGGTTTCAAACCTATCAAAAACATCTGCGTCATACGTTCCTCATTCTCCACCAAATGAGGTGCAAACATGGATAACTCTGTGAACTTCGCCTCGTACTGGGACACCGTCATGTTATTCTGTTCTAGTCTAATAAACTCTACCTCCTTTATATGACGAATACTTTCAGAAAAGTACTTGTCATTGAACAGTTTCTAAAATGTTTCCCAAGACATATTGAGTGTGGCGGGCTGAGTACGCTTCATAGATTACCACCAGTAATCTGCCTCATTACGGAACATAAAAGTGGTGAATGGAACCTTCTGTTCCTCCGTGAATCCCAAGACATTGAATATCTTAGTAATTTGCTTGACCCATATTTCTACCTTAATTGGATCTGGCTTTCCCTAGAAATATGGTGGTCCCAACTCCTTGAACTGCTTGGCTGCGATAAATCGAGCGTTACTATCATTTCCACCCATATTTTGTACACGAGTCTCCCTCGTCTGATTTTGCATGAACTGCAAAAAGTTTCTAAACATTCCATCATTCATCGTTTGCTCGTTATTGTTGTTTACCTGAGGAATATTTCCATCTTGTTGCACGTTGTCCTGGTGGATGATTAAAGGTGTCTCCACGTTCTCATTTACTCCACTGTTAACATTCTCAGTTGTCATTCTTAAATAATGCCATAAAAAAAGGGTTTATTAAAGAAATTAACATGCAACATAATAACCTTATACTCTGACCAACCAACAATAAGCTTAGGTAGGACATACTAGTGAAGGATTTACTCGTTTATCCCCTCCTAGTTCTATTCCCCGATCTCCGCCAAAGACCATATCCCTAAGCTCTGATATCAACTGTGACGCCCCTAAAATAGGTCCATTCCATCCAATCCATACTGAGTCGCCAAATACATGGTACAGAAACAACTACAACTTCATTATTACAATTGTCGTGCAAAATACGACAACACATACTGTGAGTTTAAATACAAATATTGACTTCTAGACAATATCAATACTCAAATGAGTACTCAATACAATTATTGATACACTATTTTACAGAATAGCGAGGACTACTATAATCATTGCCTTGGAACATCACTCCACACCCCGACTATTCCCCACTATATTCTCGCTTCCTTAGTAGAAAAATGGAACAAAAAGGAAAAGGGTGAGCTCAACTAGCCCAGTAAAGAATATTATGACTAAGATAATGTACAACAAATTATCCTTAGTATTCAACAGGGAAAAAATCTAATAGAATACAATAGACAACAAATTTTAGATCAACAACTGCAGCGGAAACAATAATTCATTAGAAGAGTTAAGTAGAGAATAAAATCTACTATCATCTATGAATGTAAAAGTCCATCATCGATATTTTATCCCTGTAACATCAATCAATATACATCTTTAATCAAATAGTCATCTATGCACTACGGGCCAAAGATATTAATTAGTCGGTCATGTTCATGTCAACACATGTTCATCTTTGCACTACGGACCAAAGATATTCATCAGAAAATCATTCATCTTTGCACTACAGGCCAAAGATATTCAGTAATATTATCATTTAGGATTGAGGATGATAAAAAATATATTTTAAAGGAAACGGATCCAGTGAAACAAAAGAATAAATATTAAGGATTCGTATTTTAGACAATCCAAGTTCAAATATACTCCATAATAAACTATTGTGGAGCAGAATTCAAAAATAAAGATCAAAACATAGATCCAATCAAAGATAGGAACCATAATAGATAATCTTGGATACAGAAACGAAAATTTAATTTTTCTGTGAATAGTGTCGTATTTGTGAATAGTAACTCGTGAATAGTAACCCCGACATGAAAAGATAAGAATTTCACAAGAAAAAACATACCAATATTCTGGTATAATGATATTGAAAGAAATAATATCATTTATAAAAAAAATAACATCCCTTACCTCAAAAGAATAGTACTTCTGGCAGGAATATCAGATATATAATGCTGAAGGAAACTTGCACCGTATAACAACACTCAAGATATCAAAATACTCACAAGAATACGCTAGATAATATAGAGAGAGAAAATTTCAGTTTTTGGTGTGATTTTCAATTCTAACCTAAGCACCCTATTTATAGAAAAAAGCTTAGAACACCAAAGTAGAAAATTTAATAAAATAATATTATTTATAAACTAAATTCCTAAGCACACCACCAGCTGATTTCAACCATTTAACACATGCCCCACAAATGAAAAAAACATTTTTCTTTTAAAAGATATTTAAAACTTTAAAAATCAATTATTCTGGAACTTTGGAACTTCAATAATTCATAATAAATAGCCCTTTTATCAGAAAAATTCAAACTTTATGTCCTTTCCATAGGAAATTCCATTATCTACAACTTTGTATAAGAAAATTTTTTCAAATTCCAAACATAAATTGACCGAAATCCATAAACAGACGATTTTACAGGTTATAATCAAATTTCAGTCAAGAAATGGGGTCCACAAACATGAAAAACATGTTTTTAATATTTATTGTAACAAAAATATTCTTCTTCCTCATTTATTCATATATCACACTTTCATTGTAAAAATATCACCATTATTATATTATTAAAATATAATAATATATTTAAATGAATAATTTTATTAGAAAAGATAAAATATCAATTTTCAACAATTGTCACTTTAAAATTTTTCTCCATCTATATCCACATAAAATAAATATTTTTCTTATCATATAAATTAATAATTAATTATTCACAAATAATATTACAAAATCACAATACTGACAACAGGCCGTTTCAAGGAAAGTGGGGGCTTTCCAATAAGAATTTCTCCTTACTTGCGCACAATTAGGTGACCAAATCTCTCCTTAGACATAACTTTCTAGGCATTGCCAATAATGTTATGTAATAATATTATTCAAATAATATGAATTATTAATCTGATAGTGGAAAATATTGTGTAGTGATAATTATTGAAACAACAATTATATAAAATATCAACGAAACAATTATTGAATCAATAAAATAAAATATTGAATAGTAATTACTATAACAATTATTGAGTAGTGTCTTCTTACGTAAGAATCAATAATTGGTGCAATACCGTGTGCTATTGTGTTTTAACCACCGAGTATTCCAACAGTATTAACGGTAACAACTACGCCGTTATTTATAAACAACTTATACTTGTCATTTTCTTCATCCAATCGCTTTCCGTTATGGGGCCCACACTAGGCTGTGCCTTCATATGAATATTCCCCGACAGCAAGAATATTCTACGATCAAACGAATATTCCCTAACAATAATGAATATTTTATAACCACTTGTTTATTTAAAATATTTGCGCATTTACCCATAACTAACCACATTAATCAAATAAACCCTTACTATTTCAAAATAATAAATAAAGGAAATTCCATTTTATTTAAAAAAAATTCGGGGTCTTACAACCTCCCCTCCTTATGAAATTTTGTCCTCAAAATTGACGTACGTACCTGGTGTTTCGAAAAGGTGAGGATACCTCACTTTCATTTCTGATTCCAACTCCCAGGTCATTTTTTCAATAGCATGGTTTCTCCACAAAACTTTAACTTGTGGTATGACCTTTGTGCGTAGGACATGCTCCTTCCTATCCAAGATCTTGACAGGTACCTCCTCGTACGATAAATCTATGGCTATTTTGTCTGGTTCTAACTCAATAACGTGGTTCGAGTCGTCCACATATTTACGTAACATCGGTACGTGAAAAACTTTATAAACACGCGACATACTTGGCAGTAAAGCGAGTCTATAGGCCACAGTTCCTACTCGATCGAGGATTTCAAATGGACTAATAAATTGAAGGTTTGAGCTTTCTTCTCTTCATCGACTCTTACTTCTAGAATAATGCCTTCTTGTACCTTCTTCTTTATATTCATCAGCTTCGGTGTGTAGTTTAAGCGGATTTAACTTTATCGATTAAAGTCGATTCTACTCGTATATCATCACGTGAGTCCCTAGAGTTTTTAACTCTATCTCTATCAGTTGTAAGTTATACGAAATGGGTCTTTGACAATATCGTACTCGTACTCATATATGATTTTTTACTCAACACGTCAGCTACCACGTTCATTTTTCCAGGATGGTATGGTCAGAACATTTGCCAAAACGAGTCTCCTCTTGAGTTCTTCGAAGTTCTTCCCACATTCCTTGCTCCATTCGATTTTCAGTGGTTTGGTTGCTTGAATTCGAATAACAGGTTGCTTAGGAATATGAAAACTAACAACCTTACAAAAGCAATCAATTTTGGCATGATGAGTAGTTAACCAATCAATCCCTAAAATCACATAAAAAACAAGTATCTTTAAAGAGATAAGATCAACAGGTAATATGATGGTGCCAACTTGGATCAAACAAGATTTATAAACATTGGATGTAACAAAAGTTTCTTCTAACGAAGTCTCCAAAAATAAGTCAAAGTCTAATTTCTCCGAAGTCAAGTTTAAACGTTGAGCACAAGTAGGAGAGATAAATGAATGGATAGAACTGGTATCTAATAAGGTATAAACTTTGCAAGAATTTATAATTAACTAACCCGTGCTAACTTCGTTCGGGTTCCTCGCATTCTGACCAGTCACGACAAACGCTCTTCCAGGAACCGTTGACTTTGACTTTTCTGGGACAGCCTTTTGAGTCACCATCCCCGCTGGACTAGGTTTCTCTACCATACAATCTCGAGCGATATGACCTTCTTTTCCACAATTATAACATACCTTGGAAGGCTATAAACAGTTTGGACTTATATGTCCCTCCTCTCCGCATTTGTAGCATCTAACTTGCTGTCGTTCTCCTCCCCTAGAATTTGTTGATGGTGCTGGTGCTGCTGCCGACATCTTCCTGTCATCGTTAAATATTCTCTTCTTGAAATTTCCACTTGAGTTATTTCTTCTATTATCTTGGTCATGATTACCACAGAAGTGATAACCATTTCTTGCACGATAATTTCCTCCACAATGGTTATCCTTGTTCTGATGACCATTGCCATTAGTACGATTATCATCGAGTTGTAGGTCGTTATTCTTTGAATGAGCTGACTCAATATCGTGCTCCAATAACTGAGCCCTATTCACAACATCTGAATATAGAGAAAATTTATGAGAAATGAGATATTGACGTATGTCGGGTTTCAAACCTCTCAAAAACATCTGCGTCATACGTTCCTCATTCTCCACCAAATGAGGTGCAAACCTGGATAACTCCGTGAACTTCGCCTCGTACTGGGACACCGTCATGTTATTCTGTTCTAGTCTAATAAATTCTACCTCCTTCATATGACGAATACTTTCAGAAAAGTACTTGTCATTGAACAGTTTCTAAAATGTTTCCCAAGACATATTGAGTGTGGTAGGCTGGGTATGCTTCAAAGATTCCCACCAGTAATCTGCCTCATTACAGAACATAAAAGTGGCGAATGTAACCTTCTGTTCCTCTGTACATCCCAAGAAATCAAATATCTTGGTAATTTGCTTGACCCACATTTTTACCTTAATTGGATCCCGCTTTCCCTAGAAATATGGTGGTCCTAACTCCTTGAACTGCTTGGTTGTGACAAACCGAGCGTTACTATCATTTCCACCTGTATTTTGTACACTAGTCTCCCTCGTCTAATTTTGCATGAACTGCAAAAAGTTTCTAAACATTCCATCATTCATCGTTTGCTCGTTAGTGTTCTTTACATGAGGAATATTTCCATCTTGTTGCACGTTCTCCTGGTTGATGATTAAAGGTGTCTCCACAATCTCATTTACTCCACTGTTAACATTCTCAGTTGTCATTCTTAAATACTGCCATAAAACAAGGGTTAATTAAAGAAATTAACATGCAACATAATAACCCTATACTCTGACCAACCAACAATAAGCTTAGGTAGGACATACTAGTGAAGGATTTACTCGTCTTTCCCCTCCTAGTTCTATTCTCCGATCTCCACCAGAGACCCTATCCCTAAGCTCTTATACCAACTGTGACGCCCCCAAAATATGTCCATTCCATCCAACCCATTCTGAGTCGCCAAATATATGGTACAAAAATAACTACAACTTCATTATTACAATTATCGTGCAAAATACGACAACACATACTGTGAGTTTAAATACATGTATTGACTTCTAGACAATATCAACACTCAAATGAGTCCTCAATACAATTATTAATACACTATTTTACAGAATAGTGAGAACTACTTTAACCAATGCCTTGGAACATCACTCCACACCCTGACTACTCCCCGCTATATTCTCGCTTCCTGAGAAGAAAAATGGAACAAAAAGGAAAAGGGTGAGCTCAACTAGCCCAGTAAAGAATATTATGACTAAGATAATGTACAACAAATTATCCTTAATCTTCAACAAGGAAAAAAATTAATAGTATACAATAGACAATAAATTTTAGATCAATAACTGTAGCGGAAACAATAATTCATTAGAAGAGTTAAGTAGAAAAAAAAATCTACTATTATCTATGAATTTAAAAGTCTATCATCGATATTTTATCCCTGTAACATCAATCAATATACATCTTTAATCAAATAGTCATCTTTGCACTACAGGCCAAAGATATTAAGTAGTCGGTCATTCTCATCTCAACACATGTTCATCTTTGCACTACGGGCCAAAGATATTTATCAGAAAATCATTCATCTTTGCACTACAGGCCAAAAATATTCAGTAATATCATCATTTAGGACTGAGGATGATAAAAAATATATTTTAAAGGAAATGAATCCAGTGAGACAAAAGAACAAATATTAAGGATTCGTATTTTAGACAATCCAAGTTCAAAAATACTCCATAATAAACTATTGTGGAGCAGAATTTAAAAAAAGATCAAAACATAGATCCAATCAAAGATAGGAACCATAACAGACAATCTTGGACACAGAAAAGAAAATTTAGTTTTTCTTTGAATAATGTCGTATTCGTGAATAGTAACTCATGAATAGTAACCCCGACATGAAAAGATAAGAATTTCACAAGAAAAATCTTAACAATATTCTGGTATAATGATATTGAAAAAATAATATCATTTATAAAAAAAATAACATCTCTTACCTCAAAAGAATAGTACTTCTAGTTGGAATATCAGATATAACGCTGAAAGAAACATGCACCGTATAACAACACTCAAGATATCAAAATACTCACAAAAATACGCTAGATAATATAGAGAGAGAAAACTTCAGTTTCTGGTGTGATTTTCAATTCTAACCTAAGCACCCTATTTATAGAAAAAAGCTTAGAACACCAAAGTAGAAAATTTAATAAAATAATATTATTTATAAACTAAATTACTAAGCACACCACCAGCTGATTTCAACCATTTAACATATGCCCCACAAATGAAAAAAACATTTTTCTTTTAAAAAATATTTAAAACTTCAAAAATCAATTATTCTGAAACTTTGGAACTTCAATAATTCATAATAAATAGCCCTTTTATCAGAAAAATTCAAACCTTATGTCCTTTTGTTGCCTAATTTTTTAATAGCACTTTACCACGCAAGTATACGCGTTCAATTGTAATATTCAGCAAGCAAGGATATCGTTCCCACGAGGAAATAGACTAATATTTATCAGTTACTAATTCTAATGCAATTAATCCTATTTTAAACTAAGAAAATTTTGTTTATGCTTTAAAATTTAAACTAACAAACTAATAATTAAAATAAGAATTTCACTAGAAAAACTGCAGATTCAACAGGTTAAGATTACAACTTCCCTTGGTATTTCATTTAAACTAACTTACTTCCCATTTAAAATAAATCAATTAATATGAATTGTTATCCAAGAATGATTTATAGATATTCATGCTCTTCTTCCAAAGACACATGAACAAATCCTTCTAAATCCAATCTTTAAGATGCAGAATTATAAGGAACACCCCAATTAATCAACTCACTATATTCCTATGTGAATCAAGTTAATTAGGATTTATGCACAAATTCTTTCAATGGATACAAAAGACACATAGGTATATTCCTATCCTACATGCTAATCATATTAACCCTATTCAGATTATATGAACAGATGTTATCATATCCAGATCTCAATTTATACTCCATCTTCCAATTTTATATAGATTATCACAGTAATTGTTGGCCAAACAATTAATCAATAAGCATAAGATATAATAAACAATTCAATAAAAACTAACTTTCATTCAATGGGAAGCTTGCAATTTAAACTACATACCAAGTTCCGTTGCAATCTTAATTAAAATTTAGTTCATGATAATAATAGAGAAAAACATAATCCAGATAAATAATCCAAACATCCCAGATAGTTACAAAAGATAAAACTAGAGAAGAGAAGAAGAAACTCTGAATTTGCTCTTAAACTCTCTCTTAGATCTTCAGCCTTTGCAATTCTCCTTCGTGTTTTTTTTCCTTGTTCTCTCTGCAAATCTCTTGAAAACTTAGTTCATTCCTTTTCAAATTCGTCCCCCTTGCCTTTGTAGAGTCCTCTCCTACTTGTATTGGTCTCAGCCCTCATTCAGACTCCTCTTTGGCTTCAAAAACCCACTTGACAGCTGCAAAACGCACCAATCTACGCATTAGAGCGCCTAGGCGCTCATCATAGTGCAATTCCAAGCGCCTAGGCGCTTGGCCATGTCCTCATATTTACAGAAATGCCACTCAGCTTTAATTTTCATGATTTTTGACCTTTTTCTTCTCCGAAATGACCAATTCGTCCCTCCAACTCCAACCTACAACAGATAAACACAAAACACATAAAAAGATCCTAAAAACAATTAAATATAACAATAATTAAGTTTAATAATACCAGATTCATAGGTATAAAACCTACTCATCAAATACCCCCAAACTTAACCAATTGCTTGTCCCCAAGCAACACAACACAATGCAACAGCTAAATATGCAATGCAAATGCAACTATCTAAATGTCTACATTCCAGCAGTCAAACAGAACAAAATCTATTCATCAAGCCTCAGAGAAATCACAATAAACATGATAGTACATAATATCAAAACAGATTTGTAATTTCATCGTCAATCATCAAATCTTAACCTGTTATTATTGATATAGTGTGTGTGTGCTTAACATCCGTGCTAACTGATATGATGCTAAATACAACACATAATAAATCTCTTTAAAGAAATCATACAGTGTAAATTCACAAAATTCACGAACAAGCTAAACCAACTAAAAACAAATATCCACCAAAATTTAAGAGTCCAATCCGGGATACTTATGCTCTTTTCTTTTTTTTTTCTTTACAGGGGCTTTTTGCTCTTTTCCCGTTTTATTATATTTCTTTTTTCATATATATACATATATATATATATATATTTTTTTTTAACCATGACTGTGCAATGTCTCATTCCATCAGGCTAACAGTGCTACCCCTTAGCGAGCTTTCGACCAACGACTCCCAGACCATATAAGACCTTAGGGCGCTAGGTTTTAAGATACCCCTTCGGGCGTACTTGCTCAAGTAACAAAGGCCCCGAAACAAAACTAGCCAGAGTATATTTTTTTTTTTTTTTCATTTTTTTTTTCAAGCTTATATATCCCAAATTTTTCCCCCAAACTTAAGTTTTTATCTAAATTCAGTCATCTTCGCCTATTCATGTCTTTCATTCATTTAAACTAGCATTATCCTCTAGAAGTCCATTATGTGTCAATTTAAACTCAATCAGTCAACATAGTTGTTTATACTGTGCTATCCTTATTATATCAATTTCAAACAGGTAAAGATTCAAATCTTGACAAGAAATCACGTCAAAGTTTTAACAGACAATACTATACTTGTCTACTCAATTCCAATCTCATCACTGACCAAGACAGATTTAAACTATTTAACAGCTAGAACATGCAAATGCTTAAAAAAATTTTTTTATTCTTTTTAAATTTTTTTTTTTTTTTTTCAATAAAAACTATAAAAACTACATGAATGCAACTAAATGCAAAACTATATGCATGAACTGAAGCTGGAAACCTACACCCCCAAACTTAAATTATGCAATGCCCTCATTGTATATAACAAATAAAATTTAAGAAATTAAGCGCTGAGGACTTCCCTGAAAGATATAAGCTTTACTCCTCGTCAGAATCTTCTTCATCTTCTTCATCTGGGGGGTATGCGGACAATGGTGGAAATTGGTAAGGAGCGGTACCTGGATTCAAGCGAGCAAACATTTCAAGGAATGCTGTGCTAAAATTCTGATACACCTCCGTTTGCCGCTGAGCTAAACTATCTTGATTTCTTTCCATTCTGTCAAAACCTTCCTGAACTTGAGTGGCAACCATGTCGATTCTTCTAGTTTGATTTCTCAAATCGCGACGGATATCTTCATAAAAATTAGGAGGTTGCTCTGAACTTCCAGCTGCAGGAGGATTCTCGTGGACCTGATGACTAGGCTCAGCTGCAGGCTCGGGAGGAGCAATAATGAATCCTAATCCTCTCGGGTGTGGTGTTCCCCCACCCCATACCTTGTACTTCTTTATAAGCGAGTGGTCAATTGCAGCTAAAGGAGGCTGTATAGCTTCCTCGACATCCCATTTCACCCCAGCTTGTTGGCATAGTCCTGTGATCAAAGATGGGTGCGGTAGTCCACCTGAGGTCCCTCCTCGAATTTCTTTGTCAATGGAATCATGAATAACTTGTCCCACATCTATAATTTTTCCTGATGCAATGCAGAAAAGCAGGGCTGCCCTTTGATTTACAACATCACTCATATGCCTACATGGCATCATCTTGGCACAAATAAATGCATGCCATGCCTTCCCATAATTGCTTAATTTGGATGCGGGGAACAACACAGCTTCATGTTGATCTGTTAATTTCCATGTCGTTCCAGGCACACACAAGGCTTGAATAATCTCACTGTAGTCTAGCTCGTGTTGCAGATATTGCATGTATCCATTGTTGGGTATCGTGTTCAAACCATAATAAGCATTTATTGACCCAAAACTGACCTCCACAGATTTACCTCGAACCCAAATTACGTTACCAACATGATCTATTGCATTTGCGTAGAATTCTTTAACAATCTTAACAACAGATGCATCCGGTTGAGCTGTGAAGTTCACCCATCTTCGACTCCCAATCATCTGTAATAATTCCCCATCTTCTATATCGGGCAATAGTCCACGCTCGGGAATTAGTGCTTTGTTTGAAAGTACATTGTAGTATCTGTCGGATGCTTTAGCACTGGTGAATCTCTTTTTGTCATACTTTTGGGAAGTGCCCGAAGTCTCTCCTCTTTGTCTTTTACTAGCCATAGTCTTATGTTCTAACTTCTTGCTAACCCAAATGATACTCAAAAACTTAGGAGAGCCAAAATCTTTGTTGTGACAATTTATCAAACACCTTGTGTGCACAGATTTGGAACACTATTAATATGCACTCCCCCAAACTTAAATTTCACCAATTGTTGCAATTACTAAACACACTATACATCCAAGGTACTTCAAGCAATAACTTAGAGTACCCACACCCAATTGAGCCAACACAATGATAGAAACTAACTTCAAAGTACTAACCTAACTATTATCCAAGTGAATCCAAAGAATTTGCAATACAATCTTGTGTACTTACTTGGGTATAGCCAAATCTTGATGTTCAATCAAAGTTGGATGAGCAATTTGAGCCTTGAACCCTTACTTCAAGTAGATGTGGCTTGAATGCAAGTGCAATCCCGAATTGGTGAAGAAGGATGATAATATGGAACTTAGTTGCTTTGGTTTGGGTAGGGATTTAGTGTTTGATTTGGATTTGGAAGAGAAAGATTAGTTGTTTAGGCTAGATTAGATGAGGGTTTTGAGTTGTGGAGGGTTAGAGATGGAGTAGGAGAGTAAGAGTGGCTTTGAGTTGGAATGGGAGAGGAGTTGCCCGAATTGGGACTTAGGAAATTTTTTTTTTTTTTCAATGGAGCGCCTAGGCGCTTGGTGTGTGCACTATTTGGGCGCCTAGGCGCTTGCTTGCAGAAACTTTTGGGCGAGTGGAGCGCCTAGGCGGTTGAAGTGTGCACTATTTGGGCGCCTAGGCGCTTGGTCTGGACAATACATTCTGACTTTGAGCGCCTAGGCGCTTGAAATGACTAGAGAGTGAGCGCCTAGGCGCTTGGCATGGTTTGTAGCTACTGACTTGAAGCGCCTAGGCGGTTGGAATGACTTGAAGTGGAGCGCCTAGGTGCTTGGGGCTTTTCCAAGTTCTCTGCTCTGACGTCCTTTGGGAAAATAGCCGTAACTTCTTCGTCCGAACTCCGATTTAGATGATTCAAGATGTTCTGGAAAGAGGAGAAGTAGATCTACCACTTTCATTCTTGAATTTTCACGAAATAATATCCGGAGCTGTGGTCAAATTGGCTCTGAAGTGACTTCTTTGTTAATGGCAACCCGAAAACGCGAATCTAGCCACTCCAACGTCGATCCATGTAACTTTTGTCCCAAACCTCTTCAAATATCCCCAATCTTAAACTTGTACATGTTTTCCTTTCCTGCAATCAATTGAATCTCTGTTAGAGAACAAGGTATGCACAATTCCTTAACTAGCAAAGTTTAACCACTAATTAAAGTAATG
The DNA here is from genome assembly GCA_020205505.1 of Panax japonicus. Lineage (NCBI taxonomy): Eukaryota > Viridiplantae > Streptophyta > Magnoliopsida > Apiales > Araliaceae > Panax > Panax japonicus. The sequence goes on from CM035099.1 coordinate 25,073,139, forward strand.
GTAAAATAAATTAATAAGAGTAAAAATAGCTAATAATAATAAAACTTCCTGGGTTGCCTCCCAGTTAGCGCTTGGTTTATAGTCTTCAGCCCGACTATCTCCTCTGTTCTAATCGGCAAGGTTGACCGATGTCTTTTCACGATCAAAGCAACCCCCATAGTAGTGCTTCAATCTTTGACCGTTGACTTTAAAATTACGTTTTGAATACGGGTCTTCCACTTCTACAGCTCCATGAGGATAGACTTTTGAGATTATAAATGGCCCAGACCATCGAGATTTCAACTTTCCAGGAAACAGTTTAAGCCTCGAATTGTATAATAACACTGTTTGACCTGCTTCAAACTTTCTTTCCAGAATTTTCTCATCATGCCACCTCTTAACTTTTTCTTTATATAACTTCGCATTCTCATACGATTGGAGTCTGAACTCATCCATTTGATTCAATTGTAAGAGGCGCTTCTCTCCCGCAGCAGATATATCAAGGTTCAACTTCCGAATTGCCCAATAAGCACTGTGTTCGAGTTCAACTGGAAGATGGCATGCCTTCCCATAAACTAACCTATACGGAGACATCCCTATCGGAGTTTTGTAAGCTGTACGGTATGCCCATAGAGCATCGTCCAACTTGCTAGACCAATCTTTCCGACTAGGATTCACTATCTTCTCGAGGATTCGTTTCACTTCTCGGTTAGATACCTCGGCTTGACCACTTGTCTGTGGATGGTAAGCAGTGGCTATCTTATGAGTGACTCCATATTTAGCAAGGATAGCTGAAAACTGCTTATTACAGAAATGTGTCCCTTCATCACTAATGATTGCGCGAGGAGTGTCGAATCTAGAGAAAATGTTCTTCCGAATTAACTTAATAACAACCTTCGCGTCATTGGTAGGTGATGCTATAGCTTCTACCCACTTCGACACGTAGTCCACCGCTAGAAGTATATAGGAGTTACAGAAAGATGGTGGAAATGGTCCCATGAAGTCAATTCCCCAAACATCAAACAATTCGACTTCCAGGATCATATTAAGTGGCATCTCGTGTCGCTTTGATATATTACCAACTCTTTGGCATCTGTCACATTTTAATGAAAATACACGGGCATCTTTGAAGAGTGTTGGCCAGAAAAATCCACATTGAAGCACTTTAGCTGCCGTTCTTTCTCCCCCAAAATGTCCACCATAGTCAGATGCATGACATTGGTGTAGAATACTCTCCATTTCAACTTCTGGGATGCACCTTCTTATTACTTGATCGCCACATTGTTTAAATAAGAATGGCTCATCCCATAAATACTGTTTCACGTCATGGAGAAATTTCTTCTTCTGTTGGCTTGTCAAATCAGGCGGAAGCACCTTACTGACAATGAAATTTACATAATCTGCATACCATGGTGTATCCATCCTTACCGCAAATAGCTGTTCATCCGGAAAAAATTCGTTGATCACTGTTGTGTCATTTTTCTTTAGTTCTGAATTCTCTAACCGTGATAAATGATCAGCAACCTGATTTTCTGTTCCTTTTCGGTCCCGGATCTCCAAGTCAAACTCTTGTAGCAATAATACCCATCTAATTAATCTTGGCTTCGCGTCTTTCTTTGCTATTAAGTACTTAATTGCCGAATGATTCGTAAACACAATCACCTTTGTCCCAATCAAATATGAGCGAAATTTATCAAATGCATAAACAACTGCTAATAGCTCCTTCTCGGTAGTAGTATAATTCAGTTGAGCATCTGTCAATGTTTTACTAGCATAGTATATAGCATGAAAAATTTTATCCTTTCGTTGGCCAAGAACTGCACCAATCGCATAGTCGCTAGCATCACATATTAATTCGAACGGTATAGTCCAATCTGGTGCTATGATTACAGGTGCGGTAACAAGTTTCTTCTTTAACACATCAAACGCTTCTAGGCATGCTTGATCAATGTTGAATGAGACATCCTTCTCCAACAGATTGCACAGTGGTTTTGTGATTTTGGAGAATCTTTTATAAATCGTCTATAGAAACCAGCGTGTCCCAAGAAACTTCGAATACCCTTTACAGAAATTGGTGGTGGCAAGTTCTCAATGGTTTCGATTTTTGCTCTATCAACCTCAATTCCTTTTGATGATACTCGGTGACCCAAGATTATCCCTTCTTGCACCATAAAATGGCATTTCTCCCAATTCAAAACCAAATTCGTTTCCATGCAGCGTTTTAGCACAAGTGTGAGATTTTCCAAACAATAATCAAACGAATCCCCAAAAACTGAAAAATCATCCATAAATACCTCAAGATTTTGTTCAACCATATCTGAAAAAATAGCCATCATACACCGTTGAAACGTCGCTGGCGCATTACATAACCCAAAAGACATTCTGCGAAAAGCAAATGTGCCATATGGGCATGTGAATGTTGTTTTCTCCTGATCCTCGGGTGCAATGGCAATTTGGTTATAGCCCGAATATCCATCCAGGAGGCAATAATACTCGTGCCCTGCAAGCCTGTCCAACATTTGATCTATGAATGGTAGAGGAAAATGGTCTTTACGAGTGGCCTTATTCAACTTCCTGTAATCCATATACACTCGCCAACCAGTAACTGTTCGCGTTGGGATCAATTCATTCTGCTCATTCGCAACTACTGTCATTCCCCCTTTCTTTGGCACGCATTGAACCGGACTTACCCATGAGCTATCTGAGATAGGGTAGATAATTCCAGCATCCAACCATTTAATGATCTCCTTTTTAACGACTTCCTTCATGATTGGATTAAGTCTTCGTTGTTGTTCAATCGTTGGTTTCGTTTCGTCTTCCAACAAAATCTTATGCATACAAATTGATGGGCTTATTCCCTTGATATCTGCAATAGTCCATCCAAGAGCAGTCTTATATTGACGAAGTACCCTCAGTAGCTTTTCTTCTTGAACCTTATCAAGTGATGCAGATATAATGACTGGCAAGGAAGAAGAACCAAGGTAAGTGTACCGGAGGTGGTTAGGCAATGGCTTAAGTTCCAAGGTAGGAGGTTCTTCTATGGATGATGTCACCTTTTCATCTAGCTTTCCCCGATAATCCAGAGGTTCAAATTTTTGTGGACATCGTGTGAACTTTGGAGCTGAATCTAGCATTTGGACCCATTCTATCACCATTGAATCATCAAATAATTTTTCACTAATCAATGCGGTTTCAAGAGGGTTTTCAATCACAGATTCACCAAATACCTCTTCAGTTGCTTCTTCAATAAGATCAACTCTTAAGCACTCTTCCTCTTCCGTCGGAAATTTCATAGCCTTGAAAACATTAAAAGTTACTTCTTCATCTTGAACTCTCATTGTTAACTCTCCCTTTTGTACATCAATTAATGTCCTTCCAGTGGCTAAAATTGGTCTTCCAAGGATAATGGGTATGTCTTTATCTTCTTCGTAGTCCAACACAATGAAGTCTGCTGGGAATATGAATTTGTCCACCTTCACTAATATGTCTTCCACAATGCCCCTAGGGTATGTCACTGATCTATCGGCGAGCTGTAGAGATATATTTGTTGGCTTTGGGGTTGGTAATCCCAACTGAGTGTAGATCGAAAGTGGCATCAAGTTAATACTTGCCCCCAAATCACACAAACATCTGTTAAAGAACTGGGGCCCAATCGTGCACGGTATTGTAAAGCTACCCGGATCCTTCAACTTCGGTGGTAACTTTCTTTGCAGAATTGCGCTACATTCTTCTGTCAATGCTACTGTTTCGAACTCCCCTAGCTTCCTCTTTCTTGATAAAATATCTTTCATAAATTTTGCATAACTAGGCATTTGTTCTAAGGCATCTGCGAATGGAATGTTGATTTGCAGCTTTTTGAACACTTCTAAAAATTTTGAAAATTGTCTGTTTAATTTCTGCTTTTGAAGTCTTTGAGGAAACGGCACAGGTGGTACAACTGTTGTTTGCTTGTTTTCTTGTTGTTTTGTCACAACTTTTTCCTCAGATTTACTTTCTGAATCTCCACTCTCTTGTTCACCATCCTCAGCAGAAATTACTTTCTTGTGTCCGTCCAAATCTGTAGTCAACTCCTTCCCGCTTCTGAGTGTAACTGCCTTACAGTGCTCATTTCCATCATTCCTTGGATTTTTCTCCGTATCACTAGGTAAAGAACCTGGATTTCTAGTATTCATAGCATTAGCCATTTGCCCTACTTGATTCTCCAGATTCTTTATTGCAGCTGCTTGGGTTTTCGTTATGGTTTCCAACTGAGTTGCAAATCTTGCCATCATTTCTTCCATTTGTGAAAACTTTTCAAGTTCTTGAGTTTGTTGCTGTGGTTGAAATCCAGGTGGATATGTTTGCCTTGGAGCTTGAGCTTGTGACTGATTATTACTCCAAGAAAAATTCGGGTGGTTTCTCACTCCTGAATTGTAGTTGTTTGCATAACTGCCCTGCTGCCTGTTATAATTGGAAACAAAATGGACTGATTCAGGATTTATTGCACATTGATCACTTGAGTGGTTACCTGCACATATTTCACATATCGTTTCCATTTTCTGAACTGATTGTACCCCAAGTGAATCTATCTTCTTTGTAAGAGCAGACATCTGAGCTGTCATTTGAGCTGACAATGCTGTCATAGCATCCACTTCATACACTCCTACTGTCCTTGTCGGAGTTGTTCTTGCTGTTGGCCATTGATAATTATTAGCTGCCATGGTTTCAAGCAACTCATACCCCTCATCACAATTCTTGGCCATAATAGCTCCTCCTGCTGCAGCATCTATACTCGATCTCACTGTGCCGAATAAACCATTATAAAACGTTTGCACCTGAAGCCATTTAGGAATTCCATGGTGTGGACATTTTCGCAATGAATCCTTAAATCTCTCCCAGGCTTCATATAGTGATTCTGAATCGTGCTGAATGAAAGAGAAGATATCGTTCCGCAACTTTGCTGTTTTTGCAGGTGGGAAAAACTTTGCAAGAAATTTCTGGGCTAAATCATTCCATGTAGTGATCGAGCCTGGTGGTAGTGAATGGAGCCAACTCTTAGCCTTATCTCTGAGGGTAAATGGAAATAGCCTTAGCCTTATTGCATCCTCTGACACATTATTATACTTGAAAGTGTCGCAGATTTCTATAAAGCTGACTATGTGATCGTTCGGATCATCGTTTGGTAACCCTCCGAACTGACATGAATTTTGAATCATCTGTATTGTCCCCGGTTTTATCTCAAAACTTGTAGCAGTAATGGCAGGTCTCGTAATACTCGACTGAATTTCAGTAACCCGCGGCGTAGCATAATCCCGCATTGCTTTTTGCTCTTCTTCAGCCATAGTATCTTCCTTATCAAGTGCTTCTTTGGTTTCTCTAACCCACTTACGCAGCCGCTGAAATCTTTTCTCGATGTCGTCCTCGTGAGGCAATAAATCTGGCTTCTTCGATCGCGTTTGCATAAACTGGTCAAAAGCACCTGAATAGAACAGAACAGAAAAAATTTAAATTAAGATTAACGCTATAAAAATCAATAATGACAAAATATTAAACTAATTTCCCCGGCAACGGCGCCAAAAACTTGTTGCCTAATTTTTTAATAGCACTTTACCACGCAAGTATACGCGTTCAATTGTAATATTCAGCAAGCAAGGATATCGTTCCCATGAGGAAATAGACTAATATTTATCAGTTACTAATTCTAATGCAATTAATCCTATTTTAAACTAAGAAAATTTTGTTTATGCTTTAAAATTTAAACTAACAAACTAATAATTAAAATAAGAATTTCACTAGAAAAACTGCAGATTCAACAGGTTAAGATTACAACTTCCCTTGGTATTTCATTTAAACTAACTTACTTCCCATTTAAAATAAATCAATTAATATGAATTGTTATCCAAGAATGCTTTATAGATATTCATGCTCTTCTTCCAAAGACACATGAACAAATCCTTCTAAATCCAATCTTTAAGATGCAGAATTATAAGGAACACCCCAATTAATCAACTCACTATATTCCTATGTGAATCAAGTTAATTAGGATTTATGCACAAATTCTTTCAATGGATACAAAAGACACATAGGTATATTCCTATCCTACATGCTAATCATATTAACCCTATTCAGATTTTATGAACAGATGTTATCATATCCAGATCTCAATCTATACTCCATCTTCCAATTTTATATAGATTATCACAGTAATTGTTGGCCAAACAATTAATCAATAAGCATAAGATATAATAAACAATTCAATAAAAACTAACTTTCATTCAATGGGAAGCTTGCAATTTAAATTACATACCAAGTTCCGTTGCAATCTTAATTAAAATTTAGTTCATGATAATAATAGAGAAAAACATAATCCAGATAAATAATCCAAACATCCCAGATAGTTACAAAAGATAAAACTAGAGAAGAGAAGAAGAAACTCTGAATTTGCTCTTAAACTCTCTCTTAGATCTTCAGCCTTTGCAATTCTCCTTCGTATTTTTTTTCCTTGTTCTCTCTGCAAATCTCTTGAAAACTTAGTTCATTCCTTGTCAAATTCGTCCCCCTTGCCTTTGTAGAGTCCTCTCCTACTTGTATTGGTCTCAGCCCTCATTCAGACTCCTCTTTGGCTTCAAAAACCCACTTGACAGCTGCAAAACGCACCAATCTACGCATTAGAGCGCCTAGGCGCTCATCATAGTGCAATTCCAAGCGCCTAGGCGCTTGGCCATGTCCTCATATTTACAGAAATGCCACTCAGCTTTAATTTTCATGATTTTTGACCTTTTTCTTCTCCGAAATGACCAATTCGTCCCTCCAACTCCAACCTACAACAGATAAACACAAAACACATAAAAAGATCCTAAAAACAATTAAATATAACAATAATTAAGTTTAATAATACCAGATTCATAGGTATAAAACCTACTCATCACCTTTCCATAGGAAATTCAATTCTCTACAACTTTGTAGAAGAAAGTCTTTCCAAATTCAAACAGAAATTGACCGAAATCCACAAACAAACGATTTTACAGGCTATAATCAAATTTCAATCAAGAAATGGGGTCCACAAACATGAAAAACATGTTTTTAATATTTATTGTAACAAAAATATTCTTCTTCCTCATTTATTCATATATCACACTTTCATTGTAAAAATATTACCATTATTATATTATTAAAATATAATAGTATATTTAAATGAATTAATTTATTAGAAAAGATAAAATATCAATTTTTAACAATTGCCACTTTAAAAATTTTCTCCATCTATATCCACATAAAATAAATATTTTCCTTATCATATAAATTAATAATTAATTATTCAAAAATAATATTACAAAATCATAATACTAACAACCAGGCCGTTCCCAGGAAAGAGGAGGCTTTCTAATAAGAATTTCTCCTTACTGGCGCGCAATTAGGTAACCAAACCTCTCCTTAGACAGAACTTTCTAGTCATTGCCAATAATGTTATCTAATAATATTATTCAAATAATATGAATTATTAATCTGATAGTGGAAAATACTGTGTAGTGACAATTATTGAAATAACAATTATATAAAATATCAACGTAGCAATTATTGAATCAATAAAATAAAATATTAAACAGTAATTACTGTAACAATTATTGAGTAGTGCTTTCTTACGTAAGAATCAATAATTGGTGCAATACCGTGTGCTATTGTGTTTTAACTACCGAGTATTCCAACAGTATTTACGGTAACAATTACGCCGTTATTTATAAACAACTTATACTTGTCATTTTCTTCATCCAATCGCTTTCCGTTATGGGGCCCACATAAGGTTGCGCCGTCATACGAATATTCCCCGACAGCAAGAATATTCCACGACCAAACGAATATTCTCCGACAACAATGATTATTTTATAACCACTTGCTTATTTAAAATATTTGCACATTTTACCTACAACTAACCACATTAATCAAATAAACCCTTACTATTTCAAAATAATAAATAAATGAAATTCCATTTTATTTAAAAAAATTCGGGGTCTTACAGAGAACCTAAAGGGTCACACCATAAAAGGAAGAATAATTATTTAAGAAGTTAATGACATAATCATAATAATAAGTTAAGTAAATTTAATTTAATCTATGGTGATAGGATAAATTAAATAGCTTAATATTTGTTATTTAATATTTTGAAAATATTAAATATAAATTAATAAAAGGAGTCTAATTATTATTATTACTATTATTATTATTTAATTCCTAAAAGAGTTTGGGAATTAATTAATAAAAGTACTCTCATTTATTCCTAATAAGATTAGGATGCTAATTAATTAAAAGTTTAATTAATTATTCCTAATAAGATTAGGAGCCTAATTAATTAAAGGAGTTTAATTAATTAAAATAAAAGGAGTCTTATTATGGGTGAAGGGTAGTTGTTGACTTTTTCACAACAGACGTGATTCCAATAATCGGAAGAGTACGTTCTTTTTCTATACAGATAGAAAAGTAGGGTTTAGCCAAACACCCATCTTCTTGAATCTTTCTTCTTCCTTGGTGGATCACCTCTAGGGGCCAAACACTTAGGTGGCTAACGTTGATAAAAGGAAGGAACCAAACCCGGTGGATTTAAGTTGAATGCGAAAGGATCTGGAGGTGAACTTGTACCTGAGGAAACTCGAATCTTCAAGGGTATGATTCTTGTTCTTAATCTTTTCGTTTAATTAATAATTATGCATAAAGGATGATCTAGGTATATGGTTTGTAAAATTTTAAACTCTGATTTAACACATTTTCGCTTATTTTGTGCAATTTGATTGCGTTCATAAATATTATAAACCTAACAGTTTTGTCCTTCAGATATATGGTGAGAAGAGTTTTGATAGATTGTGGATCATCCTTGAATATCTACCCTTATGCCACCTTGGAGAAGATGAATATCAACCCCAAGAGGATCAAAAACATCCATATAGTTATCAAAGCTTTTGATGGATCGTAACGAAATGTTGTTGGGGAAATTAAACTACCTGTGGAGATTGGTCCACATACATTTAGTGTATCCTTTCATGTTCTCAAAATCGCCACAAGATACAATCTGCTATTAGGAAGACGTTGGATTCATATGGCTGGAGCCGTCCCTTCCACCCTTCATCAGCAACTCAAGTACATTATCAACAATAGCCTAATCACTGTTAATGCTGAGATGGAGTGTCCTGAAAAAGGTGACATACCATTCATCAGCTTTAACACATAAGTTGAGCCAGTCAGTTTCCATGCCCTAGAGGTGAGCAACACTCATTACCATCCCAGTGGGGCTTCACCTCTCACACCTAAAATCTCTGCCGAGGTAATGTTGGCCACTCAAGAGATGAAGTCATTGGGTCATCAACCTGGACAATGGTTAGGCAAAGATCATCAGGGCATTAAGCGCATAATTTAAGTTCCTAGTCAAATAGGGACAACTGTATTAGGCTATTCTGCTAGCTTCAGTCATAGGAATCCTCATAAGCACAAACAAATTCCTTCATCTTCAGTCATACGGTGATTATATTAACCTAAAGATCATGTGCATGTACTATGACGCCCCCAAAATAGGTATACATCACCTATCTTGAGTCACCAAATACATGGTTGATAAGTAGGTTTTATACCTACTTATTCGGTATCTTTTACTTGAATTAGTTGCTTATACTCATGTGCCTTAGTTACTTTCATGCATTTTGTGTTCATTTTGTAGGTTATATGTTTAGGAGCAGTGTGAGCGACTATTGGTAAGGAAAAGCAAGGAGAATACAAAGAAAAACAATCCGGACATCATTTGGGCTTTCATGTTCATTTCATGTTATTGGCTTGGAACTTGGACTATATTTTAGAGCTTCTTCTTAGATTTTTGGAACATCTTGAATCATTCCAATCGGAGTTCAGATGAAAGAGTTATGACATTTCTACCAACGGACGTCGTTGAACTTCATTGTTTTGGGTGGCCATTTGCATAGCAGTAAATTCCAGTCCAATTTCTACCTTCATCCGTTCGTTATTTCTCAAAACGCAAAGAATAAAAGTTGTAGATCTCGTCGAGAGCTTCGATTTGATAGCTTGCACGCCCAGTAAATCCTCTCGGTTTAAAAGTTATGGTAGTTTTAGCAGAGGAGGTTCCAGCAGAAAAATAATTGGCAGATTGGGGGCAAGCCGAGGCTTGCCCTTTTGTGCTTTGATAGCAAGCCGGGACTTGGGGTCCTGGGCGTGAAATCAGTAGCATAGCAAGCCGGGGCTTGCTATTTACAAGGCAAATAGCAAGTCCGGGCTTGCCTATGCGCAGAATAAGTAGTTTTTGTTCGAATTTGAGTCCGAAAAAGATTGTTTCGAGTTGTTTGATTCAAGGACTTCCAAGATGACTTAAATACATATAAAGAGACATATAAAAGGAGGAGAATTAGAAGGATTAGAGGGAATTTTTGGAAGAATTCCATTAGATTAGATTAGAGTAAATTAGATCAAAACCCTTGTTCTAATGAGTTTTGGAGATTGAAGCAACTTGGAGACCATTGAAGATTCAAAGTAGGAGCAAGGAGGGAGAGTCAAATCTACAGACAATAGATTCTATCTTCTTATCTTCTTCTATCTTTGTCTTTTAATTTGTATTCAATTATGGATTCTTAGTTTTAATTCAATAATCATGAACTAATTCTTTGTTTGAGATTACAATGGATCTTATTGTGTAATTTATTTTAATATGATTCGTTATCAATTATTATGTTCTATTGTGAGGATTGTCTATTGTGATTTGGACTTAATTGTTTAATTGATTGGCCAAAAATTACCGTGATAATCTATATGAACTCGAGAGATGAAGTATTGATTTAGATCTAATCATGATAGCATGTGTTCAGGATTTTGTTAATAGCTTAAACTTGATGAGTGTTAAGGTAGAGATATGCTTGACATCGTATTTATTGGATAGAGAACTTATTCTTAAACCTTCTTCAATTGTAATTCACGTAGAGATATAATGGGTTAGTTGATTAAGGTGTTTAACGAATTTCTATCTTAATTGTGGATTGACGTTAATACGGTATTAGTGCATCAAGAGGTGGTAAATACTACTTTAGTGTTCTTGATTAATAATTCGGGATAGAGAATAATTGATGAGAAGTGTGTTAACTTAAATGAAGCAATAAGTAAAGTTGTGATCTTAAAATCATAGTCTTAATTTAATTAGTGGAATTTAATAGAAGTTTAATTTATATAATTTAAAATTCATTCGTTTAAATAAGATTGAGTTGGTTATGCGTTAGTACTTGGTTATTTTTATTAACTAATTCTCTGTGGGAACGATACTCAACTTATCACTTTATTATTTGTTGACCACGTATACTTGCATGTTGTGCGTAATTAGATTTTATCCAACAAGTTTTTGGCGTCGTTGCTAGAGAATTAGTTTAATATCTCTTTGCCAATATTAATTTCAATCAAATTAGTCATAATTTAAACATTTTTATTTTAATTTTTAATTCTCTTCCTATATTTCTCTCTTTTCAGGTACCATGGATGACTTTGCATATCAATGGCCAAACACGAACATGACTCAGCCAAGGGGAGCGGAGATTGATAGACTCGCAACACTTTCCGCAATGTCAGCACAGATTGAAGAAATTTCGAGGAGGTTGGACGTTAGCGTAGCCCAACAGAGTCGAAGGATGGCAGTTATGTGTGACTATTGTGCTGGTAATCACTCGAGTAATCAATGCACCATCAATCATGAGCCGGTATAATATGGTGGTAACTACCTCAATCAGTATGCATATGATAATTACCATCAAGTTTGGGGGTATCACCCGGATTCATCATGGAGCTACAATTATGAAGACCAATACTACGCTCCAAATCCAACATACACAGCGGAATTTTCATGTAAACCTCCATTGCCACAAGAAGAAAAGTCAAATTTGGAGGAATTACTGTCAAAGTTCATAACATCAAATGAGGAGAGGATGATTAATCATGAGCGATCAATTCAGAATCAAGAGATATCAAGGCAAAATATACAGAACCAGGTGGAATAAATACTCAAAGCCTTGAACAACTGTCCTCAAAACAATTGGTGTTATGATGAGGATTCCCAGATTAATGAAGTGCCCGAGCCAAATTTATAACTGGATGAGCCACGAGATGTTGAAAAAGAGGAGACACGTGGGGATAATGAAAATAAGGTCGGTAAAGAACTAATTGTGAGAACCAACGATGATGAGCCGATGTTATTTATGCCTCAAGTGCCTTCTCCTCCACAGTTCAAGAATCTGGTTAGATTTGCAAAACCTTATCCGATTGGTAGTCATGTCGTCGGCAATACTCCTTGTGACATAAAAGCGAGTACAACTTCAAAGCCATGGTGTGATGAGCTGGAGAAGATAAAAGAAGAGATTGTTGTGTCTGACAAGCCTTAATGCCAGAATCTATTCGCATACATAGTGGAGAAAACACCTAGATGTTGGTCGTTCTTGAATGTATTCTTATCTAAAGAAAGCATGCTAGGTGACTTTAATACAATGGCTATCACAAATGGGAACCTACCAAAAGCTATATTATTTTTGATGGATGGAGGGTTCCTCAACTTTCAAAGAGGAATTGGATAGCATTGACCAGACAAAGTCAGGATGAAAGACTATAAATCAAGCGCTGACTGGGAGGCAACCCATGAATTTTTATATTTATATGCTTTACTAGTTTATTTAGTAGATAGGAATTAATTTTCTTATTAAGTTCTCTTATAATCTAATCCATGTTGTCTCTCTTCATTTCAGATATTGGAGGTTCAATGGATAAGAAAATGATCGTCGCCGCCATCGCCACCATCACTTCACGCTTAGCTGATTACAGGGAAGCTCTTTTCTGCTTACCGCTATATTCTTACAATGAGGACATTGTAACTGTTAAGTTTGGGGGAGTTTAGTTTAGTTCGTTATTGCATGTTTAGTTTCATGTTTATGTTATGTTATTTTACATATGTTGTTAATATAGTTTAGGTTCATTATATAAAAAAAAATTTAATTTAAAAATAATAGTTAGTTACTATGTTCGTCTTGCATAAGTCCAGCTGTTTGATAGTTTAAGTTTATTTTGGTCAATGATGAGATTGGGATTGAGTAGACAAGTATAGTACTGACTATTAGATCTTTGATGTGATTTCTTGTTAGGAATTTAGTCCTTTTCTGTTTGAAACTGGTATAATAAGGATAACACAGTAAAAACAACTTGTTGATTGATTGAGTTTAAATTGATACATAATGGGACTCTAAAGGATAATGCTAGTTTAAATGAAAGAATGACAAGAACAAGTAGTGATGGATAAAGTTAAACAAGAACCTAAGTTTGGGGGAATATGTGAGATATATAAGATATTAAAAAAAAGAAAAAAAAAGTATGAATAAACACCATGGCGTGCGTGTCTAGTTTTGTGGCCTTTGTTACTTGAGTAAGTAAGCCTGAGGGGATTATCTTTACACCTAGCACCATAAGGTCTTAATGGTCTGGGAGTCATTGGTCGAAAGCTCGTTAAGGTAGCATTGAAAAGCCTAAGGGAATAAGACATTGCATAGCTATGTGTATAAAAAAATATAAAAGTAAAAATAGAATGAAACGGGAAATAAGAGCAAAAAGCCTCCTAGATGAAAAATAAAGCCTAAGTATCCCATGTTAACCCTCGATATTGGTAATTGTTTGATTTTAGTTGGATCTAGCTTGTTTTTGGATTTCTTGAGTTTAAACTGTATGATGCCTTCGAACACACTTGTTATGTGTTAAATTTGATTTTATATCTGTTAACATTGTTGTGGAACAGACACGCACTATACCAGTAATAACAATTTAAGGCTTGATGATTGACTAGGAAATTGTTGATTGGTTTTGATATGAAGTATTATCGTGTTTGCTTGATTGCTCTAACGCCGAGTGAATATATTTGATTTTATCAATACTGCTGGATTCGTAGGCATATAGATTTGTTGCATTTCATTGCATTGCATTGCATTATGTTGTGTTGCTTGAGGACAAGTAACGGTTTAAGTTTGGGGGTATTTGATAAGTAGGTTTTATACCTACTTATCCGGTATCTTTAACTTGAATTAGTTACTTATACTCATGTGTCATAGTAACTTTTCATGCATTTTGTGTTCATTTTGTAGGTTATATGTTTGGGAGCGGTGTGAGCGACTATTGGTAAGGAAAAGCAAGGAAAATGCAAAGAAAAGCAATCCGGACATCATTTGGGCTTTCATGTTCATTTCATGTTCTTGGCTTGGAACTTGGACTATATCGTAGAGTTTCTTCTTAGCTTTCCGGAACATCTTTAATCATTTCAATCGGAGTTCGGATGAAAGAGTTATGACATTTCTACCAACGGACGTCGTTGAACTTCATTGTTTTGGGTGGACATTTACATATCAGTCACTTCCAGTCCAATTTCTATCTTCATCCGTTCGTTTTTTCTCAAAACCCAAAGAATAAAAGTTGTAGACCTCATCGAAAGCTTCGATTTGATAGGTGACAGGCCCCGTAACTCCTCCCGGTTTAAAGGTTATGGCAGTTTTAGTAGAGGAGGTTCCAGTAGAAAAATAATTGGCAGATTGGGGGCAAGCCGGGGCTTGCCCTTTCGTGCTTTGATAGCAAGCCGGGGCTTGGGGTCCTGGGCATGAAATCAGTAGCATAAAAAGCCGGGGCTTGCTATTTACAAGGAAAATAGCAAGTCGGGGCTTGCCTATGCGCAGAATGAGTAGTTTTTGTTCGAATTTGAGTCTGAAAAGGATTGTTTTGAGTTGTTTGATTCAAGGACTTCCAAGATGACTTAAATACATATAAAAAGACATATAAAAGGACGAGAATTAGAAGGATTAGAGGGATTTTTTGGAAAAATTCCATTAGATTAGATTTGAGTAAATTATATCAAAACCCTATTTCTAATGAGTTTTGGAGATTGAAGCATCTTGGAGACCATTGAAGATTTAAAGTAGGAGAAAGGAGGGACCGTCAAATCTACAGACAATAGATTCTATCTTCTTTTCTTCTTCTATCTTTGGTCTTTTAATGTGTATTCAATTATGGATTCTTAGTTTTAATTCAACAATCATGAACTAATTCTTTGTTTGAGATTACAATGGATCTTATTGTGTAGTTTATTTTAATATGCTTCGTTATCAATTATTATGTTCTATTGTGAGGATTGTCTATTGTGATTTGGATTTAATTGTTTAATTGATTGGCCATCAATTACCGTGATAATCTATATGAACTCGAGAGATGAAGTATTGATTTAGATCTAATCATGATATCATGTGTTCAGGATTTTGTTAATAGCTTAAACTTGATGAGTGTTAAGGTAGAGATATGCTTGACATCTCATGTAATTGGATAAAGAACTTATTCTTAAACCTTCTTCAATTGTAATTCACATAGAGATATAGTAGGTTAGTTGATTAAGGTGTTTAACGGATTTCTATCTTAATTGTGGATTAACGTTAATAAGGTATTAGTGCATCGAGAGGTGGTTAATACTACTTTAGTGTTCTTGATTAACAATTCGGGATAGAGAATAATTGATGAGAAGTGTGTTAACTTAAATGAAGCAATAAGTGAAGTTGTGATCTTAAATCTCCATAGTCTTAATTTAATTAGTGGAATTTAATAGTAGTTTAATTTATATAATTTGAAATTCATTCGTTTAAATAAGATTGAGTTCGTTACGGGTTAGTACTTGATGATTTTTATTAACTAATTCTCTGTGGAAACGATACTCAACTTATCACTTTATTACTTGTTAACCACGTATACTTGCGTGTTGTGCATAATTAGATTTTACCCAACAATGGTACAAAATTCAAATACAACTTAATAATACAACTGTCGTGTAAAATACGACAAAATATAAACTGAGAGTTTTAATAAGAATATTGTCATCTAGACAATATCCGCATTCAATGGAGTCCTCATTACAATTATTGTTACACTATTTAACAGAACAGTGAGGACTAATAATGCAATCATCTGGACCGTCACTCCGTTCCCTGACTCGTCCCAGCTATATTCTCATTTTCTGAAGAGAACAATGAAAGCAAAAAGGTGAGCTCAACTAGCCCAGTAAGAAATATTATGACTAAGATAATGCAGAATAAATTATCATTAGCCTTTAACAATGTTAAACTGATAGAATATAATAGACAACAAGTTTAACTGCAGCGGAACAAGCAATCCATTAGAAGAGTTAAGTAGAGCATAAAATCTAATATCTTCTATGATTTAAAAAGTTTTTCATCAACTTTATCACTGAGACTCAGCTTAATAAATAAAATCAAATCATCCCTGCAACATTGCCAAGGATATTCATGTAATCATCAATAGTCATGATTATACCGAATAATCCTTGGTCATAATCATACCAACAACTGTCTATCAATGAACTATAGGCCAATGAGGACTTTCACCACATCATTCGTCACATTACGGTCATGATTATATCGAATAATCCCTGGTCATAATCATACCAAGTCCATCTATGCACGTAAGCCAAAGATGACTTTAATCACAATATAAGCATGAGGATGATGACAATGACATAATAATTCAATAAAACAAGTTCAAGGATAAATTTTAAAGATTTATAAATTAATTTATCCAGGAACCAATAACGTCCAAATTGTCAACATGATACTGCTTTGTGGAGTAAAATTCAAGAACGCTCAGAAGAATATTTCCATGAAAAGATACTGGATGAAGCACAAATATCCAGGATATTCTACTAATTTCATGGATTATAGAAGCCAAAACTTTAACCAACAGAGTATAATAGAATATATGAAACTGCAAATGGGTTTTTGCCTGCCATGCGGTAATCCACGTAAATAGATAATTTCCACAAATTAATAAGGAATGAATACAAAGGATCATTCACCATGCATGTGGTAATCCACATAGACAAGTATTCCAACAGAATAATAAAGAATGGAATAACAGAAGAATTCACTATGCATACGATAGACGACACAGATAGGTTATTCCCAACAGAATAATAAAGAATGGTACAAGGTCATGCGTAATCCGTATAGACAGGATATTCCAACAGAATAATAAAGAAAGGAACCAGGTCATGCGTAATTCGCACAGACAAGATATTCCAACAGAATAATAAAGAATAAAACCAGGTCATACGTAATCCGCACAGACAGAATATTCCAACAGAATAATAAAGAATGGAATAACAACAGAATTCACCAGTCATGCGATAGACCGCACAGACAGGTTATTCCAACAGAATAATAAAGAATGGAATAACAATAAAATTCACCATGTATGAGGTACTTCGCATGGGCAGGTTATTCGAATATAATAATAAAGAATGGAATAACAACCCTTACGAGTATTGAAAGAAAATAACTTTCTTCATGAATACGAAAGAATAATACCCCTTACCCTAGAAAAACTGGATATTGGAATGTAGCAGACTTCTCTTCTTCTTTCTCTCTATAATTTCTCTCTATTATAATTGATCTATAGCTTTAGTGAATTGGTGAGAAATGAAGGAAGAATGAGCTTTTATTTATAGGAAAATATAGTTTCGATAATTGCACGTTTTGGGACTCGAAATATTACAGAATAATACCTTCCTCTTTTCCTTTATTTTTAATTTAGTCCTGCATGTATTATCAAACTTGCACCCCCTCTCCTAATAGTAAATTATGAGAATTAATAGTAAATCATGTGAATCAATAGTTTTAGACATGTAAAAATATAAATTACAGTATTGTACCTACAAATATACCTCTATTTTAACTTAGTCATGCAAGTATTACCAATCTTGCACCACCTCCCCTAATAGTACAAGAATGTGAATCAATAGTACACACATGTGAACAAATAGTTATAATCATGTGAATTAATAGAAATTAATTCCTTATTTATCAAATTAATTACCCGATTGGTTAATATAACCTCTAGACATCAGTTATTATCGAAATAAATGTCAATTTTCACTAACACTAATAATTCCAACATAATGGAACTATCAATTTCATCTTTAATCAACATGAAATTATTCATCATTAATATTATAATTCATAATATTTAACAACCAGGTCGTTCGCATGAAAGAGGGGGCTTTCCGATAAGGATTTCTCCTTATTGGCGCGCAATTAGGTGACCAAACCTATCCTTGACAGAACTTCTAGACATTGTTAATATTGCAAATAATAATATGAATAACTTTGTCGTCTCAATTACTGATTTAATAATATATAATGCAAATGATACTGTGATAATAATTGAATCAATAATATAAGAGATATGATGCAGCAATTACTGTAGCAATAATTGAGTACAACTGAGTGACTTCTCACGTATGCATCAATAATCAATACCGTGTGCTACTATGCAACTACGCATATTACTGTACTTTTACTACCGGTTAGTTCAACAGTTTTAACGATAACACTTCCGCCGTTATTTTTATAAAAAGATAATTCTGACGTTTTCTAACTACGACAATACTTTCGTTGTTGGGTCCACCAATGATTGTGTCGTCATACGAATATTCCCTGTTAAAACGAATATTCCCCAACCAATCGAATATTATATAACCAATTTCTTACTTTGAAAAATTTGTAACCATTACCTAAACCTATAACATTATATCAAATCCACAACACAATATTCAAAAAATATATTTCGAGAAAATTATTCTTTATTCATAAAAGTTGGGTTCTTACATGTACAGTCTCTGGTAAAGGTTTCTGCCCATGTTATGGCCATGCTATTTCCCAAACCGATATTGGTTAAAGCAAAAGAAGTCCTTATTCCTGATCCCGAAGTGGAAGAAAGGGAATAGAGTCATAAACAAGACATCGCCGGGAGTTTGTCTCGCCTATGTATCCTTTTACATGATGAGCACACAAATAGATACACTCCAGACGATGATTGTCCCGATATTATGGTCATTATTCGAGAGAAGGAGGACGGTGATAACCACTTCATCATTGCCATTCATCAGGAGTTCACCCTTGACAATTGGAGTAGCACTCCTTGCATTGGTCAACAAGGGTAAAATGGGCAAAAACTCTCTCTACCCTATAGATAGCTTTAACTGCTTACTTTACTTTACAGTATTAGCAATTATTTTATCAGTACATGTTAATACTTTGTATGATTGAACAGTTTCATATATTAAGTGAAAGCATATTTTTTTTTTCAGAATTCTGAACTTAGATGTGTTTATACTTGCTGATGAGGTGCCTTTTCTCCATAAGGGTTGTAACTTTGATGAAATGTTTAACACAGACTTGATGGAAATACAAGAGGATATTGAGATACCTCAGGAGATCAAGGAATTGGTCGAGGATAAACCCAAGCCAAATCTTGATCAAACCACCTCATTCAACCTAAGAACCTTAAAAAACCCTAAGCTAATCCAGATTGGTACGGACCTCACTCCAAACCAAAGGAATGATATGGTTGTATTATTAACCCAATTCTAGGATGTGTTTGCATGGTCTCATGAAGACATGGTGGGTTTGTCCATGGATATCATCATCCATCACCTTCTCATTAAAGAGGGATTCAAGGCAGAAGCTCAGGCGATTAAAACCTGAGTGGAGTTTAAAAGTTAAAGAAGAAATTATGAAATAATTTCAAGCCAACATCATCATGATGTCCACATACATTGAATGGTTATCCAACATAGTCCCAATGCCTAAACCAGGAGAAAAGGTGCGTGTTTACGTGGATTACTAGGATCTGAACTAAGCTTGTCTTAAAGATAGCTTTTCCGTGCCATTTATCCACATACTAATTGACAATATTGCTCAATATAACATGTACTCCTTTGCTGACTACTTTGTGGTGTACCATCAAATTATTTTTTCTGAAGAGGATAATGAGAAATATACATTCATCACGCCTTGGGGAACCTTTTTCTAAAGATGATTGTCATTCGGCCTCATCAATGCCGTAGCTACTTAACAGCGGGCTATGGTTGCTTTTTTCCATGACTTAATGCACAAAGAGATAGAGATCTATGTGGATGATATCATTATCAAATCCCGAAGGGAAGATGATCATCTAGACCATCTCAGAAAGCTCTTCAATAGGTTGCGTAAGTATAACTTGAAGTTGAATCCAGCCAAGTGCGCCTTTGGTGTTAAAACAGGCAAGTTGCTAGGTTTCCTAGTCAGCCATAAAGGGATTGAGCTGGATCCCAACAAAATATAGGCCATTACAGAAATGCCCATTCCTCAGACAGAGAAAGAAATACGGGGATTTTTGGGAAGGATCAACTTCATTAACAGGTTTATTTCCCAACTCACAGCAACCTGTGAGCCTATCTTCAAGTTGTTAAGGAAGAACTCCTTCATGAAATAGAATAATGAGTGTCAAAAAAGCCTTCCTTACCATTAAAGAGCAGCTGGTTAACACTCCTATTTTGGTACCACCCAAGGATGATGTTCCCCTGTTCATGTACCTGTCCATTAATGACAATGCCATGGGCTGCATGCTGGGACAAAAAGAAGATAGAGGCCAAGAGGGAGCTATCTACTACCTCAGCAAAAGATTCAGCAATAGTGAACACAAGTATACTCTAATTTCGAAGACTTGTTATGCTTTAGCATAAGTTTCCATGAGGTTACAGAATTGCCTCCATAGTCAAATAACCCATCTCATATCCCACATGGATCCTCTCAAGTTCGTGTTCAGTAAACCCATGTTAAATTTTTAGCTATCCAAATGGCAGTTGATCTTACAACAGTTTGACATCGTCTACATGATGCAAATGTCTATTAAAGGTCAATAAATTGCAGATCAACTGGCCATTGCATCTTCAGGAGATTTCAAACCCTTAGAAACATACTTTCCCAATGGGTAATAACAGTGCAACAACACCATCATTATGATACACACCAATAATGGAAAATGTATTTTAATGGAGCTGTTAACATGGAAGGTTCTGGAGCTTGAGCAATTCTAGTATACAATACGGGGGAGCAGTATCCTGTCGCCATTAAAATGTAGTTTGTCAGTACCAACAACACAGCTGAGTATGAAGGCTGTATCATGGGACTCAAACTTGCCCAATCAATGGGTATCAGGCGGTTAACTGTCTTTAGGGATTCAGAATTGGTAATCAAATAGACCATAGGAATCTATCATACCAAAGAGTTACATTTGTTGCCTTACCATCAACAAGTTTTATAGATGGCTTCAGAGTTTGAAGAAATAAACTTCCTCCATATTCCTTGGAATATGAATGATTTTGCGGATGCGCTAGCAACTTTGGCCTCCTTGATTAACATACCTAACAAGGAAAATACGCCAAACATCCCATTTTCCCTACAAAAGGCTCCAACCTATGGGAATTATATTGGAGAAGTATTGGATGAGCTACCTCTCTCTAACACCCTTGATATCATAATACCAAGGAGTACTTATGTGATGCCCCCAAATTCGGGTTACCTAACCCACGAGTTTGGTGCTCATGATCCACAAAAATATAACTTTTAACTACCCATTTAATTATAAATAGGAATACATTACTCATTATATCATATGTTGTTAATACATTAATCCCAGGTCTGCTAACCTTAACATTTCAGTCCTATCCCTTAGATATACAAAAAGGGTTTACAATATAACAATATAAATAATACTGTTCATAAAACTAATGTATTACGATGCCTTTGCCCTTATTCTTCTTTGCAGCACCTTCTGCAACTTCGTCCCTAGCTAAAAAGTTTTATTTATAGCAAGGGTGAGCAACAAGTTTGCCCACAAGTTAAGACATATGATAAAGATATAGAAATAAATATCAAACCTTCTCACATTCTATGCAACAACAATTTGATAATGAAATAGTACAATGCTTTCAAAGGTTTCTATGATATTGAAGTGAATAATTAAGAAATTAATTCTACGATATAGCAAAGTGGAATGTTTTCCGAATTTATGCTGAGAGATCCATTGGATCTTGAACTTCTCTTCTCGACTAACTATCAAAGTTAAACTTTGATATACTCAGGTGTATCAGATAACCATAAAGATTAAATCATACTCCTCTGCAAGTATATAAAGTGATCAACTTTAGTATACCCTATATTATGCATAATACTTAATCGCGCGCAAAGGCCGAAAATACGACAAATAAATTATTCCCTTTATATAAAAGGTTGTTCTTCTCAGTCTCAAAATCAAGATTTTGATTTCACAACGAAATACTGTGATTTTAAATTCTATTTACTTCTCGATCTAGCCGAAATAGTTGGCATTGATCTATCAATAATAATTAAATTCTCTTCTCGAACCTATCAAGTTCTATCAAATGTTCGTCTTGGCAGAATCATTAGCTAAGACATTTCTCAGTATAATTTGACAATAAATAGGAATTATCTGTACTGTCAATTCTAACTTCTACAGATATAAATATCCAACAACAGTTATTATACAAAGGTATATTTTTGAATTACTAATTCAATTTGAATTAATAAGCATGCACTAACTGCGAATAATCAACAATAAATTCCCTGGATGTGGTGTAATTAGCAATAATTAACCACTATAATAATTGAATAAATATAACTCAAAGTTGTGTTAGGAAACTTGTCTTTTCCGCTAATTACAGCTACACAATATAATTTACTGCGTTCGTAAGACCTATCATCAACAATGTCGGTCTCATAATTAGCACAGTCAATTATAACACACAACACTGTAGTTTACAGTCAAACTTATTCTAAACACATTACCACATAGCCACATAAGTGTTTATAACCTATATAAACCCTTAACAAGTTCAACTAGTTCAGTCTGGTTGGACTTCGATCTCATCTCGGTGTTCTGGTCACCCTATCAGACAATTAACACAGTTATCTGTCAATCACACTTGCTTTCTAAGCTTCAATATTATTTTAGATAAATCAAATATCAAATATAATATTTTTCGGAAGCTTTTAATAATTATCAAGCAATTATTATAATTTATAATAATTTTTCAAACATCGGAATCATTTTTAAATGATTTCATTATCAAATAATCTTATCATTATTAATATTAAAATATTATTAACATACATGTCAAAATATTAAAGTTATTATTAATAACTTAAAATATTTTTAAATCAATAATATTCTCCTTAAATGATTTTCAAATAATTAAAATCATTTTTAAATCATCACCATTAATATTAAAATATTAATGAAATTATCATCTAAATATTAAAAGTCATTAATTATATCTTAAAATATTTTTAAATCATTTTTCTCATTTTTAAATGATTTTTAAATCAATAAAACCATTTCTAATTCATTTATTTAATAAAACAATTAAATAAATCTAACATCATTAATATAAATTT
Source organism: Panax japonicus (assembly GCA_020205505.1). NCBI lineage: Eukaryota > Viridiplantae > Streptophyta > Magnoliopsida > Apiales > Araliaceae > Panax > Panax japonicus. Next base: position 25,096,445 of record CM035099.1, read on the forward strand.
ATTAATGAGAATTTTCCAAAAATATAAAAATTTATATTTTATAATTTAAAATATTTTCTAACACTTTATTCTCAATTAAAACGATTTTTAAATCATTTAAATCATTTTTATCTTATTTATCTAATTTAATAATAAAATAAATCAAATATCATTAATATTAAATTATTAATAAAAATCCTCCAAAAATATTAAAAGTTACATATAATAACTTAAAATATTTTAAAATACATTAATCTTATTTAAAATGATTTTTAAATAATTAAAATCATTTTTCTCTAATTTATTTAATATACTAATTAAATAAATTAAATATCATTAATATTTAAATAATTATAAATATTAATGAAAAATATCTCAAATAGTCAGAAATTACTTTTCATAATTTAAAATAATTTTTAAAACCATTTTTGTAATTTTTTATAATTTATTTTCTATTTTTAAATAATTTTCAGAATTTCAGAAATTAAAATTTTTGAAAACCGTCGCTAAAAGCCTTTAGCGACACATTCTGTAGCCTTAGGTGTTCTTCAGCTCAAGAACACTGACAAAGTCAGTGTTCAAGATGCCTAGTTTGACCGAATTTCAATCTCAGCTCACATTGTTTCAGGGTCATGTAAAAGACGGATCATGTAGTGTTTATGTAACACTACAATAAACAATCAAGATCCAAGCAATAACATAAAAATACATACAGATCTGGGCAACCAAACTATTTGTTAGAAGTCACCTCGGTTTTTAAGAAACCTATGCAATTCGAGTAGTCACCTTGCAACCCGATTATCTAAGGGTTCTGATCACTATTTACATGATCTAATGGCTTCAATGTATACTCCTTATGTCAATGAAAATCAGGAAATCTAGAAATTATTTTATCATCAACAAGATTGCCAGGAATCAAACGGTCAAACTATGTCAGACATTCTGTTCTTCAGGTTTCTGGGTTTTTCCCAGAAACGTCAAAACTGAGCGAGTAGCTCACTTTGACCACTTGTTCTGTTCCATATGTTAATGTTTTAGGGCATATGAAATCATTTATATATATTCCAGACAACAAGGTACAAGTTTGTTACTAAAAAAACAACAAACAACACAACATCAGACCTTAATCGAGCTTCAAATATCTTGTCAGACGTTACATTCAACTTTCTAGGCAGCCCAGATTTCATCCGATCAACTTCGGTCAACAGGTTTTGACCGAGTATAGAATGAAATCTAGACATCCAATGATTGCACTACCACTTCCAGATTAAAGCCAACATATCAAGCAATAGAATTAAACAATAAAACGTCAAGAATCATAAACACACCATGATCTAGAGCGACTGACATTTCATGTCAGAACACAAAAATTTGCTCAAGAACAGTTTTGAAAAACTTTATTGTAAGGCACTTTGACGGTATGGATTCATGAGAGATCATCATAGATCTTCATATAACATCCATTAGCAAGACTCTAAACACAAAAACACAAAAAATTTCTTAAGCATACAAGATCAAAAATTAAAATTTTTTATACCTTTCTAGCTTTGATTCTTGACCTTAACCCTCTAATTTGTTTATGGTTGATCTAAGGTATGTATTTGGGACTGATATTCTTGAAAAAATCGAAGGGTTAGAGAGAGAGAGAGTTGTTTTAGACTTTGGAAAAAAATGGCCAACTTATGTGAATTTTCTCTCTCTAAATCTCTTAAATAATGTGATAAAATCTTGCTAGATCTTGTGTGCTGTCACTAAGAGACTTAAATGGCTGAGATTTTGTGCCACAAAGTCAAGTTAGTAGTTCAACAACTAAAGATTTTGCCAATTCTACAAGTTAACTCACTAAAATAATAAAAAGGGCATTTTTCCCATTTTCAAAATATAATTAATGGCATTCTTGTCATTTTCACAAATCCTTAGGGTTTAAACCTTAGGGTTTGACCCTTAGGGTTTAACCATAAGGTCCTAACTCTTGGGTTTGGCAACTTTAGTTTCTAAAATTATAATTAGGGTTTTAATAAAATTTTAAAATTACAATTAGGGTTTTTAAAAATAAAAAATTAATATACTAAAAATACAATTGGGGTTTTCTAATTATATTTAAGTTTAAATAACACAGTAGGCTTGCCAATTAGAATTAGGGTTTCTTAATTTAAGGTTTACAATTCCTGGTTTTGAAATTAGGGTTTTCCGACTATCGATTAGGGTTTCTAACTGTGCATTAGGGTTTCTAATCTCGACATTAGGGTTTCAAATCTCTTGTTAGGGTTTATTAATATTAAACCTTATACAGTCAAACATTGGTCAACATCCCTATACAGTACATACACATATTCAACAGTATAATTATTTTAATTGTATTTTCTATCGAATCCCTATACAAAATTTTGGGTTAGGTTTTCTACAGCTGTTAAGCACAACTCTACTCTATTATCTTAGTCAGTACCTACTTTGACCAGTTCTCGAGACTTGTCTCACAGATACACAGTACAATATTAACAGTAAATGTCAATATTAAATAAAAAACATTTATTCGTAAAATTTTGTTTATTCGGAATCCCGGGTTATCACATTCACCCCTCCTTAAAATGATTCCGTCCTCGGAATCACCGCTTTCTTGTTCTCTACAATATTTTGAAGTTTTATCATCAATTCATTTTTATCAACACAATATTGATTTGTGTTTCAAATTCTAACCTATTACTTGAATCTATAAAAGAAAACAATTCACAGCGATATTTAACCAGAATTACTCGCGTAATTAAATATTATGCGAAATTGTTACCTGCTGCCACCTCCTAAGTAGCCACTACATCTAGCACTGTCATGTTAAATGTACGGGCCGTTGATCTTCCGGGCTGCGCAGGTACTCGAATCGTCAAGGTTCCACCACCGGGTCCCTTGCTGACACTTTCCTTTTTAACATTTCTCTTCGGACAGTTTCTTACCATATGGTCAGTTGATCCACACGCAGAACAACCTTGAATTTTCTTTGGATTGGGACAATTGGGCGACATGTGCCCCTCTTGTCCACAATTATAGCAGACTCCCTTCTTCTTTAAACAAACCCCAGCATGGTTCTTTCCGTAATTTGCACATGGCTCCCTCCCTTGCTTGTTTCCTTCAGTCTTACTACCCGATTGGGTATTCTCGCTCCACTTCCTTTTGTTAGGGTTACTACCACCACTGCTTCCACCCTCATTGGTCTTCTTCTTCTTCTTCTCATGATGAAAACGAGATGCAGCCTCGCTTCCTCCTTCAGCAATTAATGCTTTCTCCAGTAGAGCCGCAAACGTGTTGATCTGCAATACTGCCACCTTGTTGAATATCCTCGGTTTTAGTCCGTTCTCAAATCTTCTTTCTTTTCTTACTTCTGTGTCCACCTGATGAGGTGCGAATATTGCTAACTAGTTGAATTTAGCCACGTATTCGGAAACAGACATATTTTCCTGCTTTAGTTCCAAGAACTTAACTTCCATCCGAGCTTGCATACTCGGTGAGAAGTAGTTCTCAAAGAATAGTTCCTTGAATCTGGTCCACATCACCACTGCTGTACCAGCTTTCGCTTGATTGGTCTCCCACCAGTAATTTGTTTCTCCCTTCATTAGATATGTTACAAAAGCCGTCTTTTGCTCTTCTGCCACTCGCGCAATCACGAACGCTTTCTCCATCTCCTCCACCCATGTTTGGGCTTCAATCGGATCCGTGGTTCCCTTAAATTCTGGCGGTCCCACAGCTTTAAAATCCTTGAAATTAGCCAATCTGTCGGATGGCTGATTCCTTGCTCTTCCCCTGGCTGGAGCCCTATTTTTTATAGCTTGGGCCAGCATATCCACAAAATTCTGCATCGGGTCTGCTTGACCTCCTTCGTTATTTACTGATTGTTCTTCTTGTTGGTTTCAGTTCTGTCGTCTAGGCGTTATGATCTGATTTAAATAAAAAATCTTATATTAATATTCTTTCTCTATACAAATTCTTAACACAATAAGAATTCAACATATAGTTCTCATGTAATCGCATATTTATTCAAATATCACGTAGTACCTATAGTACTTAACACATATTACTACCCCTTTAAAATAATATTAAGATTAACACACTCAACTTTACAAAAGTTGCAATTCTCCAACTTTACACAAAAAGTTGACATTCTCTAATTTACACTACTATATCCAGTTCATCAAACTTACCACACTTAGGAGTTCAGTAACTTGCCATAATTATATAAGTGTATGAAATTATCCTAGTCAGACCTTTGGCGTCCATTCGCTGTTGGGTTCAGAACATTTCATATAATTATGAGTCATGAACATACCATATGTATGAGTTTTAAGAACACACAAATAAATCTTAATCTTATATTCATATAGAAAATAAAGATTTCATTCATAAAAACACATATTTACATATGCTTAAGCATCATTCTCGATATTACAACACTTAATACCAAAAGCTTCTACCAAAAGGTGCTAACACTTATATCTAAGTTATCTAACGACCACTCCCTTTACCAGTCCTCTTCTTTCTAGGACACTTGTTGAATCCGTGCCCCGTTTGCCCACAGGAAAAACACTTCCTCAAATTCAGCTTAGGACAATGCTAAGAGATATGTCCTTCTTGCTTACAGTTGAAGCATACATTCTTCCACATCATGCATTCTCCCACGTGAGTCTTCCCTCACTTGCTGTAAGCTTGTCTCTTCTTCGGGTTTGACTTTTCAGAATTGTCGTTGTCCTTGTTCCTCTTTCTCTTCTTCCTGTCCTTCTTGCTGGTTCCTTCAGATGATCCAGCACCTTCAGTCTTTATTCTTTCCACTTGCACTTTCAGCTCGTTCCGTTCTTCAGTCATTTCACGTAATACCCTCTCCGTCTTCCACAATTCCTCCAAGGGAAATACCTTACTCCGGAGTTCCTGGACTTCTGCAGATAGTTGATCTTGTTTACCAACCTTGATCTTATTCTTTAACTCTGCCATAGCTTTTTTAAACTCTGCCTCCTCATCACTACTTAGATACATCTCGGGATAATCATCATGATCACTCCTGAGATTAACCATGGGTTCATCTTTTCCCGCCTCTTTAATTGATTCGCTCTGTGCTGGCACCTCGGCTACTGGCACTGGTGCGACAGCCGCTGGCATCTCCGTACTCATCTTATCTTCTCCCGACATCCAACAATCAGTTTAAACAATTTCATTAGTACTTCACCAGTACAAACTACTTACACTAAGTGTCTAGTTATCTCATTATCGATATGCTTCTGCAATCCCTCACTTAGTAATCTAAATGAGTATTCTCTATCTAGCTTATGGTTATAATCCTAGGGTTTTCCCCACCCCACTTAAGGTTTATAACCTACAGCTTTGATACCAACCTGTGATGCCCCCAAATCCGGGTTACCTGACCCCCGAGTTTGGTGCTCACGATCCACAAAAATATAACTTTTAACTACCCATTTAATTATAAATAGGAATACATTACTCATTATATCATATGTTGTTAATACATTAATCCCAAGTCTGCTAACCTTAACATTTCAGTCTTATCCCTTAGATATACAAAAAGGGTTTACAATACAACAATATAAATAATATTGTTCATAAAACTAATTTATTATGATACCTCTGCCCTTATTCTTCTTCGCAGCACCTTCTGCAACTTCGTCCCTAGCTGAAAAGTTTTATTTATAGCAAGGGTGAGCAACAATTTGCCCCGCAAGTTAAGACATACGATAAAGGTGTAGAAATAAATATCAAACCTTCTCGCATTCTATGCAAAAATAATTCGATAATGAGAGAGTACAACGCTTTCAAAGGTCTCTACGATATTCAAGTGAATAATAAAGAAATTAATTCTACGATATAGCAAAGTGGAATGTTTTCTGAATTTATGCTGAGAGATCCATTGGATCTTGAACTTCTCTTCTCGAGTAACTATCAAAGTTAAACTTTGATATACCCAGGTGTATTAGATAACCATAAAGATTAAATCATACCCCTCTGTAAGTATATAAAGTGATCAGCTTTAGTATACCCTATATTATGCATAATACTTAATCGCGCGCAAAGGCCAAATATACGACCAATAAATTGTTCCCTTTATATAAAAGGTTGTTCTTCTCAGTCTCAAAATCAAGATTTTGATTTGACAATGAAATACTGTGATTTCAAATTCTATTTACTTCTCGATCTAGCCGAAATAGTTGGCATCGATCAATCAATAATAATTAAATTCTCTTCTCGAACCTATCAAGTTCTATCAAATGTTCGTCTTGCCAGAATCATTAGCTAAGACATTTCTCAGTATAATTTGACAATAAATAGGAATTATCTGTATTATCATTTCTAACTTCTACAGATATGAATATCCAATAACATTTATTATACAAAGGTATATTTCTGAATCAGTAATTCAATTTGAATTAATAAGCATGCACTAACTGCGAATAATCAACAATAAATTCCCTGGATGTGGTGTAATTAGCAATAATTAACCATTATAATAATTGAATAAATATAACTCAAAGTTGAGTTAGAAAACTTTCCTTTTCCGCTGATTACAGCTACACAATATAATTTACTGCGTTCGTAAGACCTATCATCAACAATGTCGGTCTCATAATTAGCACAGTCATTTATAACACACAACACTGTAGTTTACAGTCAAACTTATCCTAAACACATTACCACATAGCCACATAAGTGTTTATAACCTATATAAACACTTAACAAGTTCAACTAGTTCAGTCTGGTTGGACTTCGGTCTCGTCTCGGTGTTCTGGTTACCCTATCAGACAATTAACACAGTTATCTGTCAATCACACTTGGTCTCTAAGCTTCAATATTATTTTAGATAAATCAAATATCAAATATAATATTTTTCAGAAGCTTTTAATAATTATCAAGCAATTATTATAATTTATAATAATTTTCAAACATCGGAATCATTTTTAAATGATTTAATTATCAAATAATCTTATCATTATTAATATCAAAATATTAATAACATACATGTCAAAATATTAAAGTTATTATTAATAACTTAAAATATTTTAAAATCAACAATATTCTCCTTAAATGATTTTAAAATAATTAAAATCATTTTTAAATCATCACCCTAATATTAAAATATTAATGAAATTATCATCTAAATATTAAAAGTCATTAATTATATCTTAAAATATTTTTAAATCATTTTTCTCATTTTTAAATGATTTTTAAATCAATAAAACCATTTTTAATTTATTTATTAAACAAAACAATTAAATAAATCTAACATCATTAATATAAATTTATTAATGAAAATTCTCCAAAAATATAGAAAATTATATTTTATAATTTAAAATATTTTCTAACACGTTATTCTCAATTAAAATGATTTTTAAATCATTTAAATCATTTTTATCTTATTTATCTAATTTAATAATCAAATAAATAAAATATCATTAATATTAAATTATTAATGAAAATACTCCAAAAATATTAAAAGTTACATATAATAACTTAAAATATTTTAAAATACATTAACCTTATTTAAAATGATTTTTAAATAATTAAAATCATTTTTCTCTAATTTATTTAATATACTAATTAAATAAATTAAATATTATTAATATTTAAATAATTATAAATATTAATGAAAAATATCTCAAATAGTCAGAAATTACTTTTCATAATTTAAAATAATTTTTAAAACCATTTTTTATAATTTTTTTATAATTTATTTTCTATTTTTAAATAATTTTCGGAATTTTAGAAATTAAAATTATTGAAAACTGTCGCTAAAAGCCTTTAGCGACACATTCTGTAGCCTTAGGTGTTCTTCAGCTCAAGAACACTGACAAAGTCAGTGTTCAATGTGCCTAGTTTGACCGAATTTTAATCTCAGCTCACACTGTTTCTGGGTCATGTCAAATACGGATCATGTAGTGTTTATGCAACACTACAATAAACAATCAAGATCCAAGCTATAACATAACAATACATACAGATCTGGGCAACCAAACTATTTTTCAGAAGTCACCTGTGTTTTTAAGAAACCAAGGCAGTTCGAGTAGTCACCTTGCAACCCGATTATCTAAGGGTTCTGATCACTATTTACATGATCTAATGGCTTCAATGTATACTACTTATGTCAAGGAAAATCAAGAAATCAAGAAATTATTTTATCATCAACAAGATCGCCAGGAATCAAACGGTCAAACTATGTCAAACATTCTGTTCTTCAGGTTTCTGGGTTTTACCTAGAAACGTCAAAACTGAGCGAGTAGCTCACTTTGACTACTTGTTCTGTTCCATATGTTAATGTTTTAAGGCATATGAAATCATTTATATATAGTCCAGACAACAAGGTACATGTTTGTTACTACAAAAACAACAAACAACACAACATCAAACCTTAATCGAGCTCCAAATATCTTGTCAGGTGTTACATTCAACTTTCTGGGCTGCCCAGATTTCATCCGATCAACTTCGGTTAACGGGTTTTGACCGAGTATAGAATGAAATCTAGACATCCAATGATTGCACTACCACTTCCAGATTAAAGCCAACATATCAAGCTATAGATTCAAACAATAAAACTTCAAGAATCATAAATACACCATGATCTAGAGCGACTGACATTTCATGTCAAAACACAAAAATTTGCTCAAGAACAGTTTTGAAAAATTCTATTTTAAGGCACTTTGATGCTATGGATTCATAATTGATCATCATAGATCTTCATATAACATCCATTAGCAAGTCTCTAAACACAAAAACACAAAAAAAATCGTAAGCATACAAGATCAAAAATTAATTTTTTTTTATACCTTTCTAGCTTCGATTCTTAACCTTAACCCTATAATTTGTTTATGGTAGATCTATGGTATGTATTTGGGACTGATATTCTTGAAAAATTCGAAGGGTTAGAGAGAGAGAGAGTTGTTTTAGACTTTGGAAAAAAAATGGCCAACTTATGTGAATTTTCTCTCTCTAAATCTATTAAATAATGTGATAAAATCTTGCTAGATCTTGTGTGTTGTCTCTAAGAGGCTGAAATGGCTGAGATTTTGTTCCACAAAGTCAAGTTAGTAGTTCAACAACTAAAGATTTTGCCAATTCTACAAGTTAACTCACAAAAATAATAAAAAGAGCATTTTTCCCATTTTCAAAATACAATTAATGGCATTCTTGTCATTTGCACAAACCCTTAGGGTTTAACTCCTAGAGTTTGATGTTTAGGGTTTAACTCTAAGGTCCTAACTTTTGGGTTTGGAAACTTTAGTTTCTAAAATTCTAATTAATAAAATTTCTAAATTATAATTAGGGTTTGTAAAAATAGAAAATTAATATACTAAAAATACAATTAGGGCTTTCTAATTATATTTAAGTTTAAATAACACAGTAGGCTTGCCAATTAGAATTAGGGTTTCCTAATTTAGGGTTTATAATTCCTGATTTTGAAATTAGGGTTTTTCGGCTATGGATTAGGGTTTCTAACTGTGTATTAGGGTTTGTAAACCCAAGATTAGGGTTTCTAATCTCTTGTTAGGGGGTTTATTAATATTAAACCTTATACAGTCAAACATTGGTCAACATCCATATACAGTACAAACACATATTCAACAGTACAATTATTTTAATTGTATTTTCTATCAAATCCCTATACAGAATTTTGGGTTAGGGTTTTCTACTGCTGTTAAGCACAACTTTACTCTATTTTCTTAGTCAGTACCTTCTTTGACCAGTTCTCGAGACTTGTCTCACAGATACACAGTACAATATTAATATTTAATGTCAATATTAAATAAAAAAATTTATTTGTAAAATTTTGATTATTCGAAATCCCGGGTTATCACAACTTACGAGATGAATCTACACCCGCTGAGGTGAGCCCAACTTAAAAAAGGCGGATCCATCGACTGGCTATGAAATTTTACCTAAGCGAAGATGCACTTTACAAAAGAGATGCATGAATAGGTCTCCTCAGATGTCTGGACAAGGACAAAGCTTTGAGGCTCATAGATGAAATCTATGGTGGAGTATGTGGCCCACACATGAGCGACCCTCTACTTGTTAAGAAGATCCTCAGAATAGGGCACTACTGGCTCTCGCTTAAGGTTGACTGTGATGATCACGTCAAGAGATGCTATCAATGCCTAATTCATGAGAATGTTATCCACGCCCCTCTGAGGGAACTCCATTATATGAGTTCACCTTGACTCTTCTCAATGTGGGGAATGGACGTGAATGGGCCCGTCGAGTCCAAAGCCAGTAATGGGCATTGGTTTATCTTCACCATGATTGACTACTTCACCAAGTGGGTAGAAGCAGCCTCATTCCCCCAGGTTACCAAAGAAGTCATCATTTCTTTCATCAAAAATAATGTCATTTGTCGATATGGACAACCAGAGGTGATTGTGTCAGACAATGCTAGGAACCTCAACAACAAAATAATGGAGGAGTTATCTAGTCAATTCCACATCAAACACCTTAACTCTGTCATCTACCGTTAAAAGATGAATGGTGCTGTTGAAGCGGTTAATAATAACATCAAGAAGATCATGCAAAAGATGTCCACCAATCATAAAGGATGGCCTGACCTCTTGCCTTTGACTCTATTAGCCTACAGAACTTTAATGCGTACTTCCACTGAGGCAACCCCCTACTCATTGACCTATGGGATGGAAGCAGTGCTCCACATAGAAGTTGAAATGGAATCCCTCAAAGTGTTGATTGACGCTCAGCTGGATGAAGACCAATGGTTGCAAGACAGGTATCACCAATTGTGTCTAATAGATGAAAGGCGAAGTGATGCTATATTCCATGGTCAGTTATACCAATAAAGGATCGCCAGATCCTATAACGGAAAAGTCCAGCTATGGCAGTTTAAACATCATTACTTGGTTTTGAAGAAGATCATTGACAACAAAGATCAGACAAAGGGAAAATTCGCTCCAGACTGGGAAGGCCCATTTATTGTCAAGGAGGTATTGACAGGAGGTGCTCTCAGATTATAGGAAATGAACAGCGATGAGTTTCCACAGCTCATCAACTCAAACACCGTGAAATGGTAATATGTCTGAAGTTAACATCAAGCAAACATCCTATTTTTGGATCATCAGATCACCACTCATTTCAAGTTTTCTAAACCTTTCTACACACACCTTTTCTTCATACCCATTGGCCCCATCAGGGAAACAAACACTCTTCAAGCCAGCAACCTAGTTTTTAGGTCATCAGATCTTTCATTCAACTTCATTTTAAACATTTTCGGTTATCCCACTAGAGATTGAACCTTTCACACCCGCCCACTATGGATAAAACTTTTCACACCTACAGTTTGTCTTGAACATGGGATCAAACTTTTCCCCCGTAGTTTGTCCTGAACAAGGGATCAAACTTTTTCGGCTGCAAATCATCTTGAACATGGGGCGAATACGTTGACCTGATCTATGAGACCCCAAATTTTATGAATAAAGATTTAAATTTCTCGAAATATTTTTTTTAATATTATGGTGTGGATTTGATATAATGTTATAGTTGTGGGTAATATTTATAAATTTTGCAAAGTATACAAATTGTTATATAATATTCGATTGGTCGGGGAATATTCGTTTTAACAGAGAATATTTGTACGATAACACAATCATTAGTGGACCCCACAACGAAAGTATTATCGTAGTTAGAAAATGACAGAATTATCTTTTTATAAAAATAACGGCGAAAGTGTTACCGTTAAAATTGTGAACTACTCGGTAGTGAAAGTGCAATAATACGTGTGGTTGCATAGTAGCACACGATATTGATTATTGATGCTTACGTAAGAAGTCACTATATTATACTCAATTATTGCTACAGTAATTGCTGCATCATATCTCTCATATTATTGATTCAATTATTATCACAGTATCATCTGTATAATATGTTATATTATTAAATCAATAATTACGATGACAAAGTTATTCATATTATTGTTTACAATATTGACAATGTCTAGAAGTTCTGTCAAGGAGAGGTTTGGTCACCTAATTGTGCGCCAATAAGGAGAAATACTTATCGAAAAGCCCCATCTTTCCTGGGAACGACCTGGTTGTTAAATATTATGAATTATAATATTAATGATGAATAAGTTCGTGTTGATTAAAGATGAAATTGATAGTTCCACTGTGTTGGAATTATTAGTGTTAGTAAAAATCGACATTTATTTCGGTAATATTTGATGTCTGGAGGTTATATTGACCAATCGGGTAATTAACAGATAAATGAGCAATTAATTGCTATTAATTCACATGCTTATAACTATGTGTTCACATGTGTGTACTATTGATTCACATGATTTACTATTAAGGGAGTTGGTGCAAGATTGATAATACTTGCATAACTAAATTAAAAATGGAGGTATAGATGAAGGTATTATACTATAATTAATTTTTTCACATGTCTATAATTATTGATTCACATGATTTACTATTGATTCACATGATTTACTATTAGTGGAGATGGTGCAAGTTTGATAATACTTGCAAGACTAAATTAAAAATAAAGGAAAAGAGGAAGGTATTATACTGTAATATTTCGAGCCCCAAAATGTGCAATTATTGAAACTATATTTTTCTATAAATAGAAGTTCATTCTTCCTTCATTTCTCACCAATTCACTAAAGCTATAGAGTAATTATTATAGAGGGAAGTTATAGAGAGAAAGAAGAAGAGAAGTTTGCTACCTCACTATTCCAGTATCCAGTTTTTTCTAAGGTAAGGGGTATTATTCTTTTGTATTCATGAGGAGAGTTATTTTCTTTCAATACTCGAAAGGGTTGTTATTCCATTCTTTTTTATTATGTTGGAATAACCTGTCTATGCGAAGTACCGTATACATGGTGAAATTCTTCTATTATTCCATTATTTATTATTCTATTGGAATAACCTGTCTGTGCGGTCTATCGCATGCCTGGTGAATTATGTTGTTATTCCATTCTTTATTATTCTGTTGGAATAACCTTCATATGCGGTCTATCGCATGCCTGGTGAATTCTATTGTTATTTCATTCTTTATTATTCTGTTGGAATATCATGTCTGTGCGGATTACGCATGACCTGGTTCCATTTTTTATTATTTTTTTGGAATATCCTGTCTGTACGGATTACGCATGACCTGGTTCCATTCTTTATTATTCTGTTGGAATAACCTGCATGTGCGGTCTATCGCATGCCTGGTGAATTCTGTTGTTATTCCATTCTTTATTATTCTGTTTGAATATCCTATCTGTGCGGATTACGCATGACCTGGTTCCATTCTTTATTATTCTGTTGGAATATCCTGTCTGTGCGGATTATGAATGACCTGGTTCTATTCTTTATTATTCTGTTGGGAATAACCTGTGTGTGCGGTCTATCACATGCATGGTAAATTCTTCTATTATTCCATTCTTTATTATTCTATTGGAATAACCTGTCTATGTGGATTACCGCATGCACGGTGAATGATCCTTTGTATTCATTCTTTATTAAATTGTGGAAATGATCTATCTACGTGGATTACCGCATGGCGGGTGAAAATCCATTTGCAATTTTGTATATTCTATTATAGTCGTCTGAGATATCATTTCTTTTGTACTCATCATGGAATATCATTTTCTTTTGTAATTTTTTTACGAGTTACTATTCATAGGTTACTATTCACTCAGGTATTATTCAATTGGGTATTTGGGGCACTTTTTGTGCCGGAGTACTATTCACGAGTTACTATTCACCCGATTACTATTCACTCTAGTATCATTCACTCGGGTATTCGGGACACTTTTCGTGTCGGGATATTATTCACAGGGTACTATTCCCGAAGTAGTATTCACGGGGTACTATTCACCCAAAAAATATATTTCTTTTCTGTCCAAATTATTTTTGGTACATGAATATTATTCTTGAATTTTACTCTACAAAGAAGTATCATGTTGACAATTTGGACGTTATTGATTCCTGAATAAATTAAATTATAAATCTTTAAAATTTATCCTCGAAGTTGTTTTATTGAACTATTGTGTCATTGTCGTCATCCTCATGCTTATATTGTGATGAAAGTTATCTTTGGCTTACGTGCATAGATGGAGTTGGTATGATTATGACCATGGATTATTCGGTATAATCATGACCATAATGTGACGAATGATGCGGTAAAAGTCCTCATTGGCCTGTAGTTCATTGATGGACAGTTGTTGGTATGATTATGACCAAGGATTATTCGGTATAATCATGACCATTGATGATTACATGAATATCCTTGGTCGTGGAGCAGGGATGATTCAATTTTATTTATTAAGCTGAGTCTCGGCGATAAAGTTGATGAAAAACTTTTTAAATCATAGAAGATAGTAGATTTTATGCTCTACTTGACTCTTCTAATGGATTGCTTATTCCGCTGCAGTTGTTGATCTAAAACTTATTGTCTATTATATTCTATCAGTTTGTTATACTGTTGAAGGCTAAGGATAATTTATTCTGCCTTATCTTAGTCATAATATTTCTTACTGGGCTCGTTGATATCACCCTTTTCTTTCATTATTCTCTTCGGGAAATGAGAATATAGCTGGGACGAGTCGGGGAATGGAGTGATGGTCTAGGATAAATGGCTTTAGTAGTCCTCACTATTCTACAGAATAATGTGATAATAATTGTAATGAGGACACCATTGATTGTGGATATTGTCTAGATGACAATATTCTTGTTTAAACTCTCAGCTATGTTTTGTCGTATTTTACACAAATGTTGTATAATTAAGTTGTATTTGAATTTATGTACCATGTATCTGGCGAATCAAGATGGGTGATGTATACCTGTTTTGGGGGCATCAGAGTTGCTATGAAAGCTTAGGGATATGATCCCTGGCTGAGATGTGAGACAAGAACTAGGAGGAGAGAGACGGGGAATTCTTCGCTAGTATGACCTACCTAAGTTTATTTGGTATTTAATTGGTTGGTCAGATTATAAGGATAATATGTGATATGTCAATTAAACCTTATTTTATGACAATGTTTGAAAATGACATCTAAAAATGTTGAGATCAGTAATGAAGCACATGAGACCGTTGAGTCACCAACGATCAAGACTCAGGATAATGTGCAACAGGAAGACAATAATCCTCAGGTAAACAATAACACCGATCAGATGATGAAAGATGAGATTTTCAGAGGCTTTATGCAATTCATGCAACATCAGGCGAGAGAGACTCCTATTCAAAATGCAGGTGGAAACATAGGCAACCCACGGTCGGTCACCGCTAAGTAGTTTAAGGAGCTGGGACCACCATAGTTTTTGGGAAAGCCAGAACCACTTAAGGCGAAGACGTGGTTAAAGCAGATCACCAAGAAATTTAATGTCTTGGGATGCTCCAAGGAGCAAAAGGTTCCCTTTGCCACCTTAATGTTGCGTGAAGAGGCGGATTACTGGTGGGAATTTGTAAAACGTACCCAGCCTGACGCACTCAAGATGTCTTGGGAGAAGTTCCAAGAGCTGTTCAACGAAAAGTACTTTCCTGAAAGTATTCGTCACATGAAAGAGGTGGAATTCATCAAGTTAGAGAAAAACAATATGACTGTGTTGCAATACGAGGCTAAATTTGTGGAGTTATCCCAGTTTGCATCCCATTTGGTCGATAATGAGGAGCGAATGACGCGAATGTTTCTAAGAGGTTTGAAACTCGAAATACGTCAATACCTCATTTCTTACAAACTTTGTTTATATTCAGATGTTGTAAATATGACTCAATTATTGGAGCGTGATAATGAGTCAGCACAACCAAAAGGCAACGACCAACAACACGATAATAATCGTAACGGTGGCAACGACCATCGTAACAATGATAACCATCGTGGGGGAAATTTTTATGCCAAGAATGGTAACCACTTCGGTGGTAATCATGGCCAAGATAATAGGAGTGGAAATTTCAAGAAGAGAAGGTTCAACAACGATGAAAAGACAGCAACAGCAACACCTGTTTCCAAGGAATGAGAACGACCACCAATTGTATGCTTCAAATGCGGAGGGGAAGGACATATCATTCCAAACTACGTGATGCAGTCCAAAGTATATTACAATTGTGGAAAAGAAGTTCACCTAGCCCGATTTTGTCGTGCACCAAAGTCAAGTCCAGTTGGGACAGTGGCACCAAAGGCGGATACAGACAAAATAGAGTTGGTGGTTTCAGGAAGAGCGTTTTTCGTGACTTCTCAAAAAGTGAGTGACCCGAACAAAGTTAGCACGGATTAGTTAATTATAAATTCTTGCGAAGTCTATACTTTATTAGATACCGGTTCTACCCATTCTTTTATCTCTCTTGTTTGCGCTCAACGTTTAAATTTGATCCCAGAAAAGTTAGAGTTTGACTTATTGGTTGAAACTTCGTTAGTAGAAACCTTCATTACCTCCACTGTTTATAAATCTTGTTGATTCAAATTGACACTTTCACGTTACCTGTCGATCTTATCTCTTTGAAAATACTTGCCTTTGATGTGATTTTAGGAATCGATTGGTTAACTACTCATCATGTTTTTCATAAGGTTGTTAACTTTCATATTCCTAACCAACCTATTATGCGAATTCCAGTAACCAAACCACTAAAGTCAATCATTGTCATATCAAGCCATAAGTAAAGAGCCCAGAGCCTTTCGTTGGTGACTTCCAAGTCTTGGAATACACCGAAGATAGAATATCCGTAGGGGACATCGTGAATAACGATGGCAAGTTGATAGGTATCAGTGATGTGTTATCCAAGTCTTGGATGAGAGTCACAGTTTTGAATGACATTTCTATTGTTAATAAATTTCATGACGTATTCTCTGAAGACTTCTTAGCCTACCTTTAAAGCGTGAAATCAAATTTTGTATTGACCCCAGTACAAAACCCATTTCTAAAACCCTTCAATATTTCTTCACCTAGAACGAATGTATTATACGCCAAAGATGTTGGCTCAAGCTATTGAAGACTACGACTATACCATTAAATAACATTGTGGAAGAGCGAACGTGGTAGCTGACGCGTTGAGTAGAAGATCAGATGCGTTTACGAGTGCGATTTTGTTAACACAGAAACCCATTTCGTATAACTTACAAATGATGAAGATAGAGTTAAAGACTCTAAGGACCCACATGAAAATAATGAATATACGAGTAGAATCGACTTTAATCGATAAAGTTAAAGCCGTGCAAACTACATACTCACAGTTGATGAATGTGAAGAAGAAGGTTCAAGAGGGCATTATTCTAGAAGCAAGAATCGATGAGGAGAGGAAATCTCAACCCTCGATTATTTTGGCCCATTTAAAATCCTTGATCGAGTAGGAACTGTGGCCTATAGACTCGTTTTACCGCCAAGTATGTCGCGTGTTCATAAAGTTATTCACGTATCGATGTTACGTAAATATGTGGATGACCCAAACCACGTTATTAAATTAGAACTAGATGAGATAGCAAATGATTTAACGTATGAGGAGATACGTGTTAAAATTTTATATAAGAAGGAACGTATTCAACACTCAAAGGTTATACCTCAAGAGTTAGAATCTGAAATGAAATCAAGGTATCCTCATGTCTTCGGCATACCAGGTACATAAGTAAATTTCGAGGGCGGAATTTCATAAGGAGGGGAGATTGTGAGACCCCAAATTTTATGAATAAAGATTTAAATTTCTCAAAATAATTTTTTTAATATTATTGTGTGGATTTGATATAATGTTATTGTTGTGGGTAATATTTATAAATTTTGCAAAGTATGCAAGTTGTTATATAATATTCGATTGGTCGAGGAATATTCGTTTTAACAGGGAATATTCGTACGACGGCACAATCATTGGTGGACCCCACAACGAAAGTATTGTCGTAGCTAGAAAACGAAAGAATTATCTGTTTATAAAAATGACGGCGAAAGTGTTATCGTTAAAAATGTTGAACTACTCGGTAGTAAAAGTACAATAATACGTGTGGTTGCATAGTACCACACGGTATTGATTATTGACGCTTACGTAAGAAGTCACTATATTATACTCAATTATTGCTACAGTAATTGCTGCATCATATCTCTCATATTATTGATTCAATTAACGTCACAGTATCATCTGAATAATATGTTATATTATTAAATCAATAATTGAGACAGCAAAATTGTTCATATTATTATTGTAATATCCTAGATTTTTCCATGTAATTAAATAATTTCAATAAACAAACTTATGTGAAATTCTTACGTGACAATTATTTTTAGATGAATTATTATTATTATTTTTTTATTATATGTTATGTGATAAGATGCATATTAATGGTTGTTACGGTTAGGCCAATTATTTAGATTGGTTAAGGATGGAAGTAATTCTAATTAATTCCATGGGATGACTTACAAATATGAGTTTGAGTTTGGAACGGAATTTAGAGAGCATGTCTACGTATTTGAGTCCGAAACGTCGAAATTGGTCAGGATAGACTGTAACCACAAAAAGGTGTCACGATTGACTTTTTGGTCAAAGTTAACCGGATTGACTACGAAATTTTGAAGTTGAGTTTGATGAAACGGATAGTCCCATGACGTTCGGGACGTCGACTTTAGTAGGAATCGATATAAGTATCGGACACATTGGACAACGAGGGGCAAAATGGTCAAATTAATTATTTAACTGATTAAATGATTAAAAATAATATTTTTAAGTTCATATGAATAATAGCTGGGGCCATGTGACCTGCATATTGGGACAAAAAGTAAGGAGTATATACGTATATAGTAAGATAGAAGAGGAGGGAGCTAGTTTATTTTATAAACTCAAACCTTTTCATTTTCTAAACCCCCTCCATAACTAGGCTAATAATTAGAGGAATGAATGGTAACATAATGATATCTAATCATGGGGGAGTTACAAGGGACTAGAGAGTTTAGTTGATTACACCATATATATGTACATTACATCTAAACTCATTCTCCTCTTTCACATCCATATTCTAACCAAGAGAGCAAAAGAGAAAGAAAAGAGAGAATTGTGAGTGAGAGCTTGGGAGCAACGAGTTCTGGAGATTTTGGGAGAGTCTAGCAATCAAGAAGAAGCATTAGAAGCGATCAAAACAAGAGGAATTCGTCCATAAGGTAAGCATTCAAGCTATTTTCTATGTTCCTAAGTAAAATGGTGGAGAAAATGCATGAATTAGTATGGTTATTGGTTTGTCTTGTTTGTAATGCCATGTTTAGGTATGATTCTACTATGTGGCGGTTAAGGAAGGAAAATTCTGGTATAAACATGTTACTAATTCGTATAGAATCAAGAAATCTTGCCATGTATGCTAGCTAATTGATAAAATGCCTCTTAGATGCTAATTTGATGAAAACATGAAAAGTTAGAGAATTGAATGGTTGTAACATGTATATATATGTTATTAGAAGTGGTCTAGATAATAGGAATCAAAACCCATGCATGCTAGAATCAAAATCATGATTTTCTCAAAAGTTGGGTTAAACTAGTTTGCATGATTTTTTTTGGATTTTTGGTCACTCGAAATCATGTCTTAGATAATCCATTTGGGGCATGTAATAATTTTGTAAAATAGTATGTAGCATGTGGTATAACATGTCTAAATTTCGTTCGGATCGAAGCTATTTTGAGTGAGTTATGAAAATCATAAGCAAACATGTTAGAAACCGAAAAGAAAAAACAAAACTGTGAACTGCTGACCCTAAAGACAAAATTCGGTACTAGCTACAGTTTCTAGAAAATTATGGGCTTTTGGATTATTATAGTACACTGAATAAGCTTTCCATAGACTCCGGAACGGACTAATTCCGACTTCGGAGCAAAGAGTTATGACTTTTCAAAGTAGTTGTGTCAAATCTGTCCAGCAAATTCGGTGCAGTCCTCTTGTACAGATTTCCTGGAATTTTGTGCTTGGAATTTGAAGATGGTCCATGAACGAAAGTTGTAGCCCCAGAAGTTAGCTTCCCGTGGGCGCAAGAATCGCTCAAAAATGTTTTAAAACGAATTAGTTATGCCTGTTTTAGCGAGATATGGTAAAGCTGAAAAAAATGTAAAAACTGTTATGTTTGGGCATTTTTAATTTCTATTTTGGGCTGCCTATGATGTCTAAAATGGGTGGCATATATTTTCTAAATATATTCTTTTATGATGTTTATAGTATATCTATAGGAGACCCTTATACTTCAAACTAGATTGTGTATGAATGGTGATTAACGAGACACGTGTAATTAGGTTACGTGAAGGTTAATTACTAGCGTGTATTGTAGCAGGCTCATCAGGCAAGTTTATTACCCTATTTTTCATTATGAATTTATTCAACTCTTATTCAGTTGATTGCAGCGAGGGTAAGTTTGGGCTTGTGATTAATTAATCATTCGTGCAAGCTTCTTTATTGTAAATTTCTATAACTCCAATTGAAATACGAAACGTTATCGATGATTATTCAGTTCCTATTGCAACTGCTATACTTTAAAGTTCGTATACACTTGATGAACTATATTCAAGCATGTTTTCTAGCTTTCGTTTCAGCTAGATGTTATTGATGCAAAAATAGTATATTGTTTGAACAATTCAAATTCTTTGAAGCTACTGAATGTTTACCAATCCAAATTGTTTTGGTGAGGTCACGCATGAATACTAAGATGAACAACCCGGATAACGGGGTAACTGATGTCGGGCATATAGTCCCATTTACGCTTATGCGTTTAAACTTTATACTTGTGCACAATGTAGGGTACGATAGGCTGATCACCTGGAGTACTTGCAGAGACCGTTTACAATCTATTTGATTGTTAAACCGTCTGATGGTTTTTGATGAAACAAAGTAATGTTCAGGGTATCTAACACCCCTTAGTATGTTGTTGAGAATTCCAGAACTCTTATCTTGTTATTCCAGTTTATCTCTTGATATTTAATTCAACCATTGAGAAATATTCATACTAATGCTTCTACTTCTGATGTATGTTCTCAAACTACTTTATATACTTGCTGGGCAATTTGTGCTCATTCTTGCTTAAACTTTTCAGTTAAGGCTGATAACGCTGAGGGCTCGGGCAAGGACAAAGGAAAGTCTAAGATGAAATGATGAGAGTTATTTATGTAATAATTATATTTTTGCATATGATGTGATGTAGCGATAAACGCTAAGTTTAAGTTTCAGTTTATTAAAGATTGTAAAGACTTGGGACTTTATTTTGAATAAGTATGTAATAGTTAATATTATTATTATTATTATTATTAGAGTTACTTAAATAGATGATGATGTATGTTATCATGAGCACCATGTCCTGTAATCGATGTTACACGGATTTGGGGGCGTCACAGGTTGGTATCAAAGCCTTAGGTTATAAACCTTAGGTGGGGAACCTTGGGCTATAACCTTAGAGAGAGTTAGTGGAGATGATAGGGAGATGAACTCACATAGAGTTATACGTGTAGTGTCAAATCTATTTTCTAAAAACAAAATCAATATCTATTTTTCTAATTGAGTTGCTTTGTGTTTTGATTATAGGATGTCAGGAGAAGAGGAAGTTAGAGATATTCATGTAGTAAGTGAGCAGTTAGTGACAGCTGTACCTGAGCCTATAGCTGAGGCAGCAGCTGAGTCAGACCCGGAGGAGTATCCGGAAGAGGAAGAGGAGCCCGAGGAGGTACCTGAAGACACTATGCTGGATGAGTTGATGGACAGGATCGTCGAACTGGACGACAAGGTCCACGAGTTAGAGGAGATGTATCAGGGGGAACAACAAGCTGCAGCTTTGCTGGGAGCATTGGTGAACCACCTGGTAATTAGGAATGGGGATCTGGCTGACAAGCTGCGGGTTGAAGGCCAGAAGTCGGTTAGGCTGAAGGATGAGAGGGATGCTATCAGGACCCACTTGGGACATACCATTAATGGGTTGGAGTCGAGGATTCAGAGTCTCCAACTTGACAAACATATTATTACCACTTTCTGGGGAGATGAGAGAAGAGATCGTGTTAGAGCAGAGAAGCTAACCGGAGAGTTGGAGGGAGAAGTTAGAGTCAAGAAGGTTAAGATAGACAAGATGAAATACGTGTTTAAGTCGGCACATGGAAGGTTCCAGCATAGGGTGAGTCACTTTCCACGTGAGAAGCGCCGGTCTGGCCGGGTTATAAGCCGAGAGATGGTGAAAGAGATAGCGGATGAGGAGCATAAGGACGCCATTAGGCGGGGTCTTTAGTTATTATGATAAACTTTTTCCTAGTAGTAAATAAAATGCTTATCTATGTAATAAAAAGCTTGGTTTCTGTTTTTACCAAGTGATTGATGCCACGTGATGTAAATGGCGTAATGCCATAAAACGATGAAATATTTTGAGTATTATGTTTATAAATAAATATGTTTTTATTTAAGTATGTGATGTGATGGTTCAGTTTTTATGAATTTTATATACTGTAGAGTAAATTATGAGAGAATAATATTAAGTTCATTTTGAACAGATAGATGGCTAGAGGAAGACGTCACCAAGCACCCGAGGGGTCAGACGATAATGTTGGGGATCCACCGAACCCTATGCAGCAGTTTGTAGACATGTTAGTGGGGGCACTTCAAAATCGAACCCCGAATGTCAATAACCCTCCAGTGGCCCCTGTGGCACACTTTAAAGACTTCAAAAGCGCGGGACCACCTGAGTTCAAAGGAACTACTGAACCCATCGAAGCCCAAACTTGGGTTAAGGAAATCGAAAAGGCATTCGCTATCGCCCGGGTAGGAGACGACCAGAAAACTATCTTCGCCACGTATATGCTGAAAGGTGAAGCCAACTACTGGTGGGAGGCAAATCAGACCCGAGCTGGAGAAGGTGTGATACCTTGGGAAGGGTTCAAGAAAATCTTTTTTGAGAACTATTTTCCTGTTAGTATGCAGAGTCGCATGGAGATGCGATTCCTGGAGCTGAAACAAGAAGATATGACGGTACCGCAGTACGCTGCAAAGTTTAACGAGCTAGCGAGGTTCGCACCTCATCAGGTCAACACTGAGGAGAGAAAGACGAGGAGGTTTGAGCAAGGCCTCAAACCATGGCTATACAGCAGACTTTCGGTGCTGCAGACGAACAGTTTCGCGACTCTCCTGGAGAAAGCTATAATCGCTGAGGGCGGAAGTGAAGCCCTAATGAAGTTCAACAAGGAGAAAAAGAAGAAGACTGAAGGAGGAAACCGTGGAGAAGGCAGCAACAGCAACGGTGCAAATAAGAGGAAGTGGAACAACAACACCAATAACAACAACAACAATAATGTCAACTCGGGAAACCCTGGGGGCAGATCAGGGGAAGCAAAAAAGAGGACTGAGGCGTGCAAGGAGTGTGGAAGGAATCACTCGGGGGCATGTCTAAAAGGGAAGAATGTCTGTTTCAATTGCGGGCAGGAGGGGCACATCTCTCCCAACTGCTCTGCACCGAAGAGAAATGGATGTTTCAACTGTGGAGCATTAGATCATCAGGCGAGGAGCTGCCCAAAGAAAAACTCAGCAGGAAGAAATGGAGGGAGGGGACCAAGCGGTGGAACTCTCACAATTGGTGGACCACCAACTCAGAATCGACCAACAGCAAGGACTTTCAACATGACAGTTCAGGATGCGGTTGCATCCAGGGACGTGGTTTCAGGTATCATTCCGATCAATGATATATCTGCTTACATATTATTTGATTCGGGTGCTACTTGTTCCTTCGTTTCGCATGAATTCTCCCAACGACTAAACTTACCTCAGGAAGAATTAGAATATCCTATGAACATAGAAGTTGCTAATAAGGAAGTCATTCCCGTTAACCATGTCCATAGGAATTGCATTGTAGATATCAGGGGATATAAGTTACCTGTGGACTTAATCCCAATTCAATTAGGAGAATTTGATGTAATTCTAGGGATGGATTGGTTATTTAACCATGGAGCGATGATAGATTGCCAGAAAAAGTGTATAAACCTTAAGACTCCCGAGCAGTCGAAGGTAGTGTTCTATGGGAGTAGGTCGCCAAGACTCTCGAGTTGTCTGACGATGATGCAAGCGAGGAAGTTACTAAAAAAGGGATGTGTAGGTTATTTGGCCCATATCGTCGATACTCAGAAAGTAGGGTTAGAAATGGGACTAATACCAGTAGTGAATGAATTTCCGGATGTATTCCCAGAAGAATTGCCAGGTCTTCCGCCGGATAGAGAGGTCGAATTCGTTATAGATTTAGTACCGGGAACGGCGCCGATCTCGAAAGCCCCGTACAGAATGGCACCGGCAGAGATGAAGGAGCTGATGGTACAGTTGCAGGAATTGTTAGATAGGAAGAATATTCAACCGAGTGTGTCTCCTTGGGGAGCACCAGTGTTGTTTGTAAAGAAGAAGGACGGGTCGATGAGACTGTGCATCGATTATCGAGAGCTAAACAAGGTGACGATCAAGAACAAATACCCGTTACCTAGGATAGATGACCTGTTTGATCAGTTGAAGGGAGCGAAATATTTTTCCAAAATCGATTTGAGGACGGGGTATCACCAGTTGAAGGTGAAAAAGGAGGATGTACCTAAGACAGCGTTCAGAACTCGTTACGGTCACTACGAGTTTCTGGTAATGTCGTTCGGATTAACAAACGCGCCAGCAGCGTTTATGGACATGATGAATCGGGTATTCAAACAGTACTTAGATAAATTCGTAGTTGTGTTCATTGATGATATCCTAATCTATTCCAAGACTCAGGAAGATCATGCTGAACATTTAAGGTTGGTGTTGGAGGCGTTGAGAAGGGATAAATTATACGCAAAATTTTCGAAGTGCGAGTTCTGGTTAGAAAAAGTTCAATTTCTAGGTCACGTGATCGACAAGAACGGAATCTCTGTGGATCCAACAAAGGTGGAAGCGGTTCAAAATTGGGAACAACCAAAGACACCAACGGAGGTAAGAAGTTTCTTAGGATTAGCGGGCTACTACAGGCGGTTCATTCAAGATTTTTCGAAGATAGCAGGAACATTGACTAATTTAACGAAGAAGTCGGTGAAGTTTGTCTGGACTGAGAAGTGTGAAGAGAGTTTTCGAGAACTCAAGAAGAGATTGAGTGAGGCACCGGTGTTGTCGTTACCAGACGATACATGTGACTTCGTGATTTTCAGTGATGCATCACACAAGGGGCTTGGCTGTGTGCTTATGCAACACGGTAAAGTCATTGCGTACGCATCGTGCCAGTTGAAAGATTATGAGAAGGGATATCTTACCCATGACCTGGAGTTGGCAGCGGTAGTATTTGACCTCAAGATCTGGAGGCACTATTTATATGGTGTGAAGTGTGAAATATACATGGACCATAAAAGTCTGAAGTATATCTTCACGCAAAAGGAGTTAAATATGAGGCAGAGGAGATGGTTGGAGCTAATAAAGGATTACGATTGCGATATTTTGTATCATCCGGGGAAAGTGAACGTGGTAGCGGACGCGTTAAGCAGAAAAGGCAGTGGTAGATTGGCAATGCTAACAGCTCAGGAGGATTTAATCAAGGAGATGGCCAGTTTGGAGATATAGATAAAGAGGCCGAGAGAGCCAGATGGGAAATTATTCGTAGTGGACGTTCGTCCGACTCTATTGGACAAGATCAAGGAAGCACAAGGCGGTAATGAAGAATGTGAGAAAATGAAGAAAAGAATTTACGACGGAGAGGAGCTTAAATTCAACATGGGTGGTGATGGTCTGTTAAAATTTGAGGAGAGAATTTGGGTGCCAGCGTTATCTGAGTTAAAGGAAGAAATCTTGCAGGAAGCTCATAGTTAAAGTTACTCAATCCATCTAGGAAGCACAAAAATGTTTTAGGATCTTCGTCAACATTATTGGTGGCCCAATATGAAAAGAGAAGTCGCAGAGTGCGTCAGCAAGTGTTTAACGTGCCAACGGGTCAAGGAAGAACATCAGAAACCGAGCGGGTTACTTCAACCGTTAGAAATTCCGGAATGGAAGTGGGAGCATATCACGATGGATTTTGTGGTAGGACTTCCAACTACGCAGAAGGGTTACGATGCAGTGTGGGTGATCGTCGACCGATTGACCAAGTCAGCACATTTTTTTGCCAATCAAGATCAGATATACCTTGGATCAGTTGGCTAAACTTTATATCAAAGAGATCGTTTCCAGGCACGGTGTACCAGTTTCAATTGTGTTAGATCGCGATCCGCGGTTCACAGCGAACTTCTGGAGAAGTTTTCAAGAACGCATGGGAACGCATCTGAGGTTGAGCACCGCGTATCATCCTCAAACTGATGGGCAGAGCGAGAGAACTATTCAAACGTTAGAGGACATGCTGAGAACATGTGTGATGGATTTCAAAGGGAGTTGGGATGACCACCTACCGTTGGTGGAATTTGCATACAACAATAGCTACCATGCGAGCATCGGGATGCCACCTTATGAAGCTTTATATGGAAGGAAATGCAGAACGCCATTGTGTTGGGATGAAGTAGGAGAACGTCAACTGCTAGGGCCAGAATTGGTACAGCAGACTGCGGATGTGATCAAAACTATTCGAGCGAGGCTAGTGACGGCTCAGGATCGACAGAAGAAATATGTTGATCAACACCGGCAACAACGAGACTTCAACATCGGCACTTATGTGTTTTTGAAAGTGTCACCTTGGAAAGGGAAAATGAGATTTGGGACGAAGGGAAAACTTAGTCCCAGATTCATAGGACCCTTTGAAGTTCTGAGACGAGTCGGTGAGGTAGCTTATGAAATAGCTTTACCTCCGGAGCTAGAACATATACACAACTTATTCCACATTTCAGTCTTAAGACCGTATAAGCAGGACTACAAGCATGTCATAGAGTATGAACCCATTCAGTTCGAAAAAGACTTAACTTACGAAGAGGTTCCAGTGCAGATAATTGATAGAAAAGAACAAGTGTTAAGAAATAAAATAATACCTTCTGTTAAGGTAATATGGAGGAACCACAACGCCGAGGAGGCTACGTGGGAACTCGAGGAGAAAATGATGAAAAACTACCCTAATCTGTTTGTTTGATGTGTAATGATTCCGGGGACGGAATCCTTATAGGGGAGGGTGAATGTAATATCCTAGATTTTTCCATGTAATTAAATAATTTCAATAAACAAACTTATGTGAAATTCTTACGTGACAATTATTTTTAGATGAATTATTATTATTATTATTATTATTATTATTATTATTATTATATGTTATGTGATAAGATGCATATTAATGGTTGTTACGGTTAGGCCAATTATTTAGATTGGTTAAGGATGGAAGTAATTCTAATTAATTCCATGGGATGACTTACAAATATGAGTTTGAGTTTGGAACGGAATTTTGAGATGCGGTCTACGTATTTGAGTCCGAAACATCGAAATTGGTCAGGATAGACTGTAACCACAAAAAGGTGTCACGATTGACTTTTTGGTCAAAGTTAACCGGATTGACTACGAAATTTTGAAGTTGAGTTTGATGAAACGGATAGTCCCATGACGTTCGGGACGTCGACTTTAGTAGGAATCGATATAAGTATCGGACACATTGGACAACGAGGGGCAAAATGGTCAAATTAATTATTTAACTGATTAAATGATTAAAAATAATATTTTTAAGTTCATATGAATAATAGCTGGGGCCATGTGACCTGCATATTGGGACAAAAAGTAAGGAGTATATACGTATATAATAAGATAGAAGAGGAGGGAGCTAGTTTATTTTATAAACTCAAACCTTTTCATTTTCTAAACCCCCTCCATAACTAGGCTAATAATTAGAGGAATGAATGGTAACATAATGATATCTAATCATGGGGGAGTTACAAGGGACTAGAGAGTTTAGTTGATTACACCATATATATGTACATTACATCTAAACTCATTCTCCTCTTTCACATCCATATTCTAACCAAGAGAGCAAAAGAGAAAGAAAAGAGAGAATTGTGAGTGAGAGCTTGGGAGCAACGAGTTCTGGAGATTTTGGGAGAGTCTAGCAATCAAGAAGAAGCATTAGAAGCGATCAAAACAAGAGGAATTCGTCCATAAGGTAAGCATTCAAGCTATTTTCTATGTTCCTAAGTAAAATGGTGGAGAAAATGCATGAATTAGTATGGTTATTGGTTTGTCTTGTTTGTAATGCCATGTTTAGGTATGATTCTACTATGTGGCGGTTAAGGAAGGAAAATTCTGGTATAAACATGTTACTAATTCGTATAGAATCAAGAAATCTTGCCATGTATGCTAGCTAATTGATAAAATGCCTCTTAGATGCTAATTTGATGAAAACATGAAAAGTTAGAGAATTGAATGGTTGTAACATGTATATATATGTTATTAGAAGTGGTCTAGATAATAGGAATCAAAACCCATGCATGCTAGAATCAAAATCATGATTTTCTCAAAAGTTGGGTTAAACTAGTTTGCATGATTTTTTTTGGATTTTTGGTCACTCGAAATCATGTCTTAGATAATCCATTTGGGGCATGTAATAATTTTGTAAAATAGTATGTAGCATGTGGTATAACATGTCTAAATTTCGTTCGGATCGAAGCTATTTTGAGTGAGTTATGAAAATCATAAGCAAACATGTTAGAAACCGAAAAGAAAAAACAAAACTGTGAACTGCTGACCCTAAAGACAAAATTCGGTACTAGCTACAGTTTCTAGAAAATTATGGGCTTTTGGATTATTATAGTACACTGAATAAGCTTTCCATAGACTTCGGAACGGACTAATTCCGACTTCGGAGCAAAGAGTTATGACTTTTCAAAGTAGTTGTGTCAAATCTGTCCAGCAAATTCGGTGCAGTCCTCTTGTACAGATTTCCTGGAATTTTGTGCTTGGAATTTGAAGATGGTCCATGAACGAAAGTTGTAGCCCCAGAAGTTAGCTTCCCGTGGGCGCAAGAATCGCTCAAAAATGTTTTAAAACGAATTAGTTATGCCTGTTTTAGCGAGATATGGTAAAGCTGAAAAAAATGTAAAAACTGTTATGTTTGGGCATTTTTAATTTCTATTTTGGGCTGCCTATGATGTCTAAAATGGGTGGCATATATTTTCTAAATATAATCTTTTATGATGTTTATAGTATATCTATAGGAGACCCTTATACTTCAAACTAGATTGTGTATGAATGGTGATTAACGAGACACATGTAATTAGGTTACGTGAAGGTTAATTACTAGCGTGTATTGTAGCAGGCTCATCAGGCAAGTTTCTTACCCTATTTTTCATTATGAATTTATTCAACTCTTATTCAGTTGATTGCAGCGAGGGTAAGTTTGGGCTTGTGATTAATTAATCATTCGTACAAGCTTCTTTATTGTAAAGTTCTATAACTCCAATTGAAATACGAAACGTTATCGATGATTATTCAGTTCCTATTGCAACTGCTATACTTTAAAGTTCGTATACACTTGATGAACTATATTCAAGCATGCTTTCTAGCTTTCGTTTCAGCTAGATGTTATTGATGCAAAAATAGTATATTGTTTGAACAATTCAAATTCTATGAAGCTACTGAATGTTTACCAATCCAAATTGCTTTGGTGAGGTCCCGCATGAATACTAAGATGAACAACCCGGATAACGGGGTAACTGATGTCGGGCATATAGTCCCATTTACGCTTATGCGTTTAAACTTTATACTTGTGCACAATGTAGGGTACGATAGGCTGATCACCTGGAGTACTTGCAGAGACCGTTTACAATCTATTTGATTGTTAAACCGTATGATGGTTTTTGATGAAACAAAGTAATGTTCAGGGTATCTAACACCCCTTAGTATGTTGTTGAGAATTCCAGAACTCTTATCTTGTTATTCCAGTTTATCTCTTGATATTTAATTCAACCATTGAGAAATATTCATACTAATGCTTCTACTTCTGATGTATGTTCTCAAACTACTTTATATACTTGCTTGGCAATTTGTGCTCATTCTTGCTTAAACTTTTCAGTTAAGGCTGATAACGCTGAGGGCTCGGGCAAGGACAAAGGAAAGTCTAAGATGAAATGATGAGAGTTATTTATGTAATAATTATATTTTTGCATATGATGTGATGTAGCGATAAACGCTAAGTTTAAGTTTCAGTTTATTAAAGGTTGTAAAGACTTGAGACTTTATTTTGAATAAGTATGTAATAGTTAATATTATCATTATTATTATTATTAGAGTTACTTAAATAGATGATGATGTATGCTATCATGAGCACCATGTCCTGTAATCGATGTTACACGGATTTGGGGGCGTCACAATTATTTACAATATTGACAATGTCTAGAAGTTCTGTCAAGGAGAGGTTTGGTCACCTAATTGCTCGCCAATTAGGAGAAATCCTTATCGTAAACCCCCTCTTTCCTGGGAACGACCTGGTTGTTAAATATTGTGAGTTATAATATTAATGATGAATAAGTTCGTGTTGATTAAAGATGAAATTTATAGTTCCATTGTGTTACAATTATTAGTGTTAGTAAAAATCGACATTTATTTCGATAATAATTGATGTTTGGAGGTTATATTGACCAATCGGGTAATTAACCGGATAAATGAGCAATTAATTACTATTGATTCACATGATTATAACTATTTGTTCACATGTGTGTACTATTGATTCACATTCATTTAATATTAGGGGAGTTGGTGCAAGATTGATAATACTTGCACGACTGTACTATAAATGAAGGTATAGATGAAGGTACTATACTGTAATTCATATTTTCACATGTTTAAAACTATTTATTCACATGATTTACTATTAGGGGAGATGGTGCAAGTTTGATAATACTTGCAGGACTAAATTAAAAATAAAGGAAAAGATGAAGGTATTATACTACAATATTTTGAGCCCCAAAATTTGTAATTATTGAAACTATATTTTCCTATAAATAGAAGTTCATTCTTCCTTCATTTCTCACTAATTCACTAAAGCTATAGAGCAATTATTATAGAAAGAAAGAAGAAGAGAAGTCTGCTCCCTCACTATTCCAGTATCCAGTTTTTCTAAGGTAATGGTATTATTCTTTTGTATTCATGAAGAGAGTTATTTTATTTCAATACTCGTAAGGGTTGTTATTACATTCTTTATTATTATGTTGGAATAACCTGTCTATATGAAGTACCGCATACATGGTGAAATTCTTCTGATATTTCATTCTTTATTATTCTGTTGGAATAACATGTCTATGCGGTCTATCGCATGCCTGGTGAATTCTGTTCTTATTCCATTCTTTATTATTCTGTTGGAATAACCTGTCTGTGCGGTCTATCGTATGCCTGGTGAATTCTGTTGTTATTCCATTCTTTATTATTCTGTTGGAATATCCTGTCTGTGCGGATTACGCATGACCTGGTTCCATTTTTTATTATTTTTTTGGAATATCCTGTCTGTACGGATTACGCATGACCTGGTTCCATTCTTTATTATTCTGTTGGAATAACCTGCATGTGCAGTCTATCGCATGCCTGGTGAATTCTGTTGTTATTCTATTCTTTATTAATCTGTTTGAATATCCTATTTGTGCGGATTATACATGTCCTGGTTCCATTCTTTATTACTCTGTTGGAATATCCTGTCTGTGCGGATTACGCATGACCTAGTTCCATTCTTTATTATTCTATTGGGAATAACATGTGTGTACGGTCTATCGCATGCATGGTGAATTCGTCTATTATTCTATTCTTTATTATTCTGTTGGAATAACATGTCTATGTGGATTATCGCATGCATGGTGAATGATCCTTTGTATTCATTCTTTATTAAATAGTGGAAATGATCTGTCTACGTGGATTACCGCATGGCGGGTGAAAATCCATTTGCAGTTTCGTATATTCTATTATACTCGTCTGAGATATCATTTCTTTTGTACTCGTCATGGAATCATTTTCTTTGGTATTTGTTTTATGAGTTACTATTTACCAAGTTACTATTCACTCTGGTATTATTCACTCGGGTATTCAGGGCACTTTTTGTGCCGAAGTACTATTCACGAGTTACTATTCACCCGATTACTATTAACTCTAGTGTCATTCACTCGGGAATTCGGAACACTTTTCGTATCGGGTTACTATTCATAGGGTACTATTCCCGAAGTAATATTCACGGGGTACTATTCACCCAAAAAATATATTTCTTTTCTGTCCAAATTATTTTTGGTACATGAATATTATTTTTGAATTTTACTCTACAATGCAGTATCATGTTGACAATTTGGACGTTATTGATTCCTGGATAAATTAAATTATAAATCTTTAAAATTTATCCTCGAACTTGTTTTATTGAATTATTATGTCATTGTCATCATTCTCGTGCTTATATTGTGATGAAAGTCATCTTTGGCTTACGTGCATAGATGGACTTGGTATTATTATGACCAGGGATTATTCAGTATAATTATGATCGTAATGTGACGAATGATGTGGTAAAAGTCCTCATAGGCCTGTAGTTCATTGATGGACAGTTGTTGGTATGATTATGACCAGGGATTATTCGGTATAATCATGACCATTGATGATTACATGAATATCCTTGGCCGTGGTTCAGGGATGATTCGATTTTATTTATTAAGCTGAGTCTTAGCGATAAAGTTGATGAAAAACTTTTTAAATCATAGAAGATAGTAGATTTTATGCTCTACTTGACTCTTCTAATGGATTGCTTATTCCGCTGCAATTGTTGATCTAAAACTTGTTGTCTATTATATTCTATCAGTTGTTATACTGTTGAAGGCTAAGGGTAATTTATTCTGCATTATCTTAGTCATAATATTTCTTACTGGGCTAGTTGAGCTCACCCTTTTCTTTCATTGTTCTCTTTAAGAAATGAGAATATAGTTGGGACGAGTCGGGGAATGGAGTGATGGTCCAGGATAAATGGTTTTAGTAGTCCTCACTATTCTACGGAATAATGTGATAATAATTGTAATGAGGATACCATTGAGTGTGGATATTGTCTGGATGACAATATTCTTGTTTAAACTCTTAGCTATGTGTTGTCGTATTTTACACGACTGTTGTATAATTAAGTTATGTTTGAATTTATGTACCATGTATCTGGCGACTCAAGATGGGTGATGTATACCTGTTTTGGGGGCATCACATGATCTCCTCGATACCTAGGAGTACGGAGGCAACCATTTTATATGGCCTGGTCACAATAAAAAAAAACAAAAACCTTTCTACACCTTTCTCTACAAACAAAACACAAAAAAACATTTCTAAACTTTTTACCCCTTCACATACAACGTCGAACCTCTTACACCAAGTTCAAACTACGCATATCTGATCTCCTCTTCAATAGAAGTATGTAGGTAGCCGTTTATGGTTCGATCTTACCCCTAACAAAACAAATACTTATCAGCGGTACTGGGATCATCCTTCAATCCACCACATTTCATTGGCTTTAGACCAAAGGGATGGAACTACCTGTCCTCCCCATAAATGGAACAACACCAATCCATAAGAGATAGAACTATTTGGGATCTCCTCTTCAATAGGAGTACCAACAACCATCTGTGGTGCGGTGAATCTCAGAGAGGAAAAGTCACAATCATCTCCACATCTACATACAGAAACCAGTCCCAAGACACCAAAGAGGGTAGGGATACACATAGATCAATGATCCATTATGAAAGATCTTGTGATGTCTCAATGTCCACCCATCAAGGATAAGTTCAGAATACATCAAGATCACAAGTCCTAAAGAAACAAGCAAATATCAAGCAAGTAGCAAGGCACAACTAAAAGGGAAATGAATTAAAATATATTTCCCTGCCATATATAATACTGTTTGATATATACAATATGTGTTGTACATGAAAAAATGGCTAAGCTAGTCTGTGCAGGAAAATACAAGTTTATCTATAATCCCGTGGATATACGAACTATCAAGTCCAACATGGCATCTCTCTCCGAAGAAGGAGGCAACGCTACAAGCTCCTACCCAAGGGTATCTACATGAGCTAACAGATTTGCAGCCAACTGCATGGTGGCATGATGCTCATCAATATATGCACTCATATCGACAAGCATTCCAGTAGTAAGGGATATCACTGTAGTACTATCTGTAATGGCCACGTCCCGGGCAGATAGGGCATCATCCTGTTTAATAATCAATGTATCTCTGGATGATCTAGCCTCATCTTGCTCAGCAATAGTGGTGTCTCTATAAGCGACAACCTCCTCTCTCTCTAATAGAGCTGCATCTCTCCCATCAAGAGCTGTCAACATCAAGGCCCTATCCCGATCTCTCTCAAAGGTCATCAGATGAAGATTCAACTCTAAATATTATGCTGAATGTTGGATCACAGTATCACTCATACTGGGAGAATCTACAAGAGTTCCTGGCAACCTGGTTAATAGCTCCTCCTCGATGGGAATATCAATGTCCTCTATGGGCTCCCCATCATTAGAATCAATCTCCGACACTGTGGATACTACCACAGATGATGCTATCTTTGTCTCCATCCATGCAGAATACTCTATCGAATAGCCCAAATGGCTAACAGAAAATGCAGCTAGCTCACGCTGATCCCAATAGGCATAAACCCTAGATCTGTCCTCTACTGACAAGTGGCGAGAAGCCAAGCGCTGACTCAATGCCCCTCAAAAGGATGGAAGTCCTAAAACTGGTTGAACTGCTACATCACAGCAAGTGGGTGGTGAGTAGTAATGCTCCTCAAACCAGCCAAAGGGAGATAATCCATGCCAAGAGCATGAGTAATGAAGCTTTAGGGTGAACTAAGCCTTGTACACGGCAGAATGTCAAATGGATCTCCAATCCCTACCAAGAATACCAACCAAGACGTAGCATCTATACACTCTGTGGGCTGAAATGAGTGAGACATGGCTATTTCATGGGTTAAACAATACTCGTGCCGTCGGAACATGCCAATTGGTCTCAGGTGTGATATGAACCATACGTACAACATGACCGAGCTACCTGTAAACGCCCCTGCAGGGTACGTACTATAATATATTGCCAATCTCAACTTCTCTGCTACAATCATTGGTACAATGGTGTGACCCTCCCTGAGAGCTTTCACTTCCATAATGACGCCAATGTCCAGCTCATCCATGTATCGTGACATATACACGTATGATAATACACACATCAACAATACGTCGACTCTGGCTACACTCCAATAATCTTCTGGCATGGTAAAATCCTCGGAGTGCCGTGTATAACTATCCTCTTAGCCAAATCTATCCATCAGAAAATGTTGGGATACCACGTGGCCGGATGTGATCTCTTCCTGCACAACTCTATGCCTCAGTCTGGCGAGGGTCATAAACTGCCGGCTCATATCGCCGACGGCCATCAACACGCAAGGTCTGTCTAATGGCAGCGCCGTCAATCATACATACCCCTCTAAGGTAGGAGTCAACTCATGGATACCAAATTGGAAGACCCGCCTCTCCGGTATTTAGTGCTCCAGCATACCCTCTACAAAGCCCGTGCGAACATAAAACATCAAGAGGGTCATAGAATGCTGCAATAACTGATCTACAGTCACCCAATTTGGAGGTGTCATACTATCATACCATAATCTCATACGGGATGCCACCAACACTAGTGGGGTATAATCAATGTGGCCAACTGTCGAGGAAGACATCTGTGTGGGATGTATTATAAGACCATCCAGGGGTCAATTCTGAATATCTCTGGAAATACATATATATACGCATAACATAATACATGCATAATAAACAATAAATGGCAATATGATGTAGGGAATAATAGTATATACATTCCTAAATACATCATCATCTAATACATCTATGTACAACTAAAAATATAGTGAAATGGGGCCCACCCCTCCGGCTCGATCCAGTTCAAGTTGCAAAGAAGGTCTAGCAAGCTGAAAAGGCCACCTGAAATCCTGGTTTTTAGAGACATGACTACAGGTCTACCTGTCACTCATTGGTATTCGCCCAAACCTAGGGTTTACTATATCAATGATCATAACAATTGCAAACTACACTCGGCAATAACTTAAAAAGGTCTGATGTCGTCAATTCAGGGCTGTAAGTCCAAAACATTCCCAGCGGTAATTTCTTTCAAATTACCCATTGATGTACACATCGACAAAGGTCAAGCCACCTTGACTACATTCAGTCATTGGCAATTAACTTCGGTGAATCATCGAAAACCACCCGGTGATCTCGTACATTGATGCACATGTCAACAAAGGTCAAGCAGTCTTAACATTATCCTCAGCAAGGAATTCAGAAGTTGATGTACATGTCAACGAAGGTCAGGCAACTCTGGCAATACAGACTATTGGCAGTAACTCCAACAGATCAGCGGAAAGACCCGGCGATACAAGCCAGGAAGGAACATCCTCATCAGGGAGGACCGATGATGGAATATGTTATACACATCCTCAAATAGACAAAGCTCTATCCCCACAGAGTCTCTTGTACATGAGAGATACATCTTCAGTGTAAAGTCTGTATCAAGGATTAAGGACTTTGGTGATAACCCTAACGTCAACATCCTAGAAGTTCCTAAGAACTTTGGATCGCACGTCCAATATAGTTCATCAAGGTTATTAGTAATGACTTCAAGCCCTGACAGAAGTCATAGGTGCCGGCAGTCATCCCACTCTGTTAGAGAACAGTCTAAAAAATCACATACACTTGCATCATGCTATTGTACATTGCATCTTGATTATCCTTTCACATTTCAAGTGTCTAGTATTCTTTATCCTATTCATGCAATTGCATTGCATGAATATAATAAAAAGGGGCATCTGTAAACACTCAAAATTTTGTATTCTAGTTACTAACATTACAAGAGGGCAGAACCGTCTTTCAGAGATAACCCTAGAGGATAAGACAGTTTTAGTTCTAGAAATCACATCGGAGAAGCCTTTTCCATCTCAGAGATAACCCCGAGATATTCAATCCCTAAAACAACACCAAGAGTTTTTAGTCTCAACCTTGGAGATAACCCCGAGGAATGCAGTTGTAGTTCCGGAGATAACCCCAAAGATGTTATTTTCAACCTTTGCAATCAGCTTCAACCTCGAAGATAACCCCGAGGCACTCAGTCTCAAACCCAAAGATAACCCTAGGAGGTCAGGCACACCTCAAAGATAACCCTAAGGACATTTAGCACTTACAGCAGCCCAATCTCAGAGATAACCCTGAGTAACGACTACATTATCAGCCCAAACCAGAGATAACCTCGGTGAGGGGCAAAATTGTAATTTTGCCGCCTCGATCCCACACGCGCGCCATCTAAACACATTTCAACATACATTCCACACAGCAGTGTCCTACAAGAACCAAATAGCTGCAATCTCGAGTGACTACTACACAAGACAGCACTGTAAAACCACAAATTTTACGAATAAAGATTTAATTTTCTCGAAATATTTTTTTCAAAATTATGGTGTGGATTTGTTATAATGTTATAGTTGTGGGTAATATTTAGAAATTTTGAAAAGTATACAAGTTGTTATATAATATTCGATTGGTCGAAGAATATCCGTACGACGGTACAATCATTGGTGGACCCCACAACGAAATTATTGTCGGATTGAGAAAACGACAAAAATATTTTTATGAAAATAACGACAGAAGTTTTACCGTTAAAACTGTTGAACTACTCGGTAGTAAAAGTACAGTAATACGCGTGGTTGCGTAGTAGCACAAGGTATTGATTATTGATGCTTAAGTGAGATGTCACTTAGTTTTGTTCAATTATTGCTACAGTTATTGTTGCATAATATCTCACGTTATTTGATTCAATTATTGTCAATAATTTATATATTATTAAATCAATAATTCAGATAACAAAATTATTAATATTATTATTTACAATATTAACGATGTCTAGAAGTTCTTCCAATGAGTGGTTTGGTCACCTAATTGCGCGCTAATAGGGAGAAATCCTTATTGGAAAGCCCCCACTTTCTTGAGAACGACCTGGTTGATTAATATTGTGAATTATAATAATGATGATAAATGTTGCTAAATATATTGAGGTGTCTTTTTATGAAGTCACGGAAGTTTATATATATATATATATATAAATTTTATTTTATTAGTATTATTTATGTAATAAAACAGAAAAGCTTTTTATATAAAACAGAATACTTTATAAAGTTATTTATTTTATTAGACAATAATTAGAAAATAATATATTTTATTATGCATAGTGTTTTGCATAGTTAAATTTTTTTATATAAAAGAGAATACTTTTATAAAGTTATTTGTTTTATTGGACAATAATTAGAATATAATATATTTTATTATGCATAGTATTTTGCATAGTAAAATCTTTTTATATAAAACAGAATACTTTTATAAAGTTATTCGTTTTATTAGATTATAAATAGAATATATTATATTTTATTTAAAAAATTTTGTTTTACTAGAATATTTTATTAATACTGCATAGTAAATTAATATGGACCTTCCGTTTAAAAGTAAATCAATTTGGATCATTCATGAATTAGTTACTATTCAGTCCATTCTCCTATAAATAGAAGTTCATTCCTTCATTATTTCGTACGAATTCACTAAAACTCTAGAGAGAGAAACTATAGAGAGAAAGAAGAAAAGTATTCTGCTACTTCACTACTCCTATATCCAGGTTCTTCTAAGGTAAGGGATATTATTTATTATACTCGTAAGGGGTATTATTTCTTTCGTATTCATGAAGAGAACTTCTGTTATTCTATTCTTTATTATTATGTTGGAATAACCTGTCTATGCGAAGTACCGCAAACATGGTGAAATTCTTCTATTATTCCATTCTTTATTATTATGTTAGAATAACCTGTCTATGCGAAGTACCGCATACATGGTGAAATTCTTATATTATTCCATTCTTTATCATTCTGTTGGAATATCCTGTCGGTGCGTATTACGCCTGACCTGGTTCCATTATTTATTATTCTGTTGTAATAACCTGTCTATGCGGTCTATCGCATGCATGGTGATTTCTTTTGTTATTCCATTCTTTATTATTCTTTTGGAATATCATGTCGGTGCGTATTACACCTAACATGGTTCTATTATTTATTATTCTATTGGAATAACATGTTTATGTGGATTACCACATGCATGGTAAATTCTTCAGTTATTCCATTCTTTATTATTCTTTGGAATAACCTATATATGTGGATTACCATATGCATGGTGAATGATCCTTTATATTTTTTCCTTGTTAAATTGTGAAAATGATCTGTCTACGTGGATTACTGCATGGCTAATGAAAATCCATTTGCAGTTTCATAATTTTTCTGACCCTCAAAAATTCTAGAAAGTCATAATAAAAGCATTGGACTGATAAAAATTATGGGTATATGTAGTATTAGTAAGTGTTATGATGAGGTATGTTGGTTATTATGTGAAAACATGAAAGTTTCTTAGAAATCACAAATGGTTGAAAATCAGATTTTGGTGAAAATGGAATATGAAATTCAATTGACCATATCTCTTATTATATTTAGAATTTTTGAGTGTGGTCAAGTTCTAGAATTAGATCTATGAGTTTTCTAACTTATCCAAGTGGAATCATTGGAAAAGGTGTTGTAGATTTTCGTGTGGACTGATTTTAGCAAAGGAGTTAAAAACTATAAAGTACCAAAAAGCTACTGCCCAGAAATTTAAAAGGGCATTTTTGGCCACTTAATTTGTAAGAAAAATTTCGGCCTTTTAGGACATGGAAATATAAGTTATAAAGTACCTCCTGTCCAAAAATGAGCTCATTCCGACTTAAAATGACCAAGTTATGACAATTTTAATATTTAGGTTTTTCCAACGAAAAAAGCTATAACCGGAGTTCTATAACTCCGATGACCATAAAATTTACATTGGAAGCTCACGTTAACATGTGTAACATCCTGCCAAGATTTGGAAATTTCTGGAGTTAAACTTGAGGTAGCTAATTTCTTAAGGAATTAATTAGAAATTGATTTTTGAAAAATACTTAAGGGAGTTGAAAAATTATAAAAAAAATACTTGTTGTGTATGAAATATTTGTATATATGTTTGGACAATGGATAGAAAAATAATAAGTTGATTTGGTAATTTTTCATGAATATGGTTTAGCTACGAACATATGAATTAAATATGTTATGTGAAGTAACAAATTTAGAAAATAGGATTTTATGGCTTGGGAATCTTATATAGGCTATATGCAGATTTTTTTATGGGGGATTTGATCATTGGTGATGAAATCTTACGAGTATGGCATTTTTAAATGAATAAATGTATTATTTGGTAAAGTGTAAACAATTGAAATAAATTGTTTATAAGTTTAAGAAGTGAATAAAATATTGTTATAATATTAACAATACTAGATTATGAGTTTATTAAGTGATTGATAATATTTGGATAAATTTAAAGTCTTTAATATTTATCCTTATTTTCGTTTGATTAATTCTTATATCATTGTCATCATCTTCATGCTTATATTGTGATGAAAGTCATCTTTGGCTTACGTGCATAAATGGACATGGTATGATTATGATCAGGGATCATTCGGTATAATCATGATCTATAATGTTATAAATGATATGGTAAAAGTCCTCAGTGGCCTGTAATGCATTGATGGATAGTTTTTGGTATGATTATGACCAGGGATTATTCGGTATAGTCATGACCATTGATGATTTAATGAATATGCTTGGCCCGTAGTACAGGGATGATTAGATGATGTGTTTTATTTATTAAGCTGAGTCTCAGCGATAAAAATTGATGAAAACATTTTAAACCATAGAAGATAGTAGATTTTATTCTCTACTTGACTCTTCTAATGGATTGCTTATTCCGTTGTAGTTAAACTTGATGTCTATTATATTTTATCTGTTTAACATTGTTGAACACTATGATAATTTATTCTGCATTATCTTAATCATAATATTTCTTACTGGGCTAATTAAGCTCACCCTTTCTTTCACTGTTCTCTTCAGGATATGAGAATATAGCTGGGACGAGTTGGGGAACGGAGTGATGGTCCAGATGATAGCATTAGTAATCCTCACTATTCTGTTAAATAGTGTGACAATAAATGTAATGAGGACTCTATTGAGTGTTGATATTGTCTAGATGACAATATTCTTATTAAAACTCTTAGTTTATTTTTTGTCGTATTTTACATGACAATTGTATTATTAAGTTGTATTTGTATTTCTATACCATGTATTTGGTGACTCAAGATGGGTGATGTATACCTATTTTGGGGGCGTCACAAGCACACCGGATGGAATTTGAAACTTGAAGACTAAGGGCATTGTCCAATCTTCCTGACTTCTTACAACCTCTGATCCCATGTCATTTGTGTAGCTCTCGATAATAGCACTCCGTAAAAGTTCTTATACACCTCAATTGGAGGCCAGGATTGAAGTTCTGAAAGTTCAAGCGGACATCACGTTGCACGCGTGCACGTACTTTGAGACGGCAGAACCCGCAGAGTTCGGGGCACCCCGGGCAGCGGCAGGTGCATCTGTTGCTGTCGTAGGTACACCTGCGGGTTCCCCCTCTACAAATAGAGGGCTTGGGGTAGCCATTTTGTAAGAGAAAATGGCGAGGAAGCTCTATCCAATTTGTTCTGTACACATCATCAATTTAGTGTTTTCTCATTTTAAACACTTGTGAGCTCATATATTGCTATATTTTTTACCGGCAGGAGTCGAGTGTTCATCCATTTAAAGCTATAAAAGTCTTTTTTGGCAGTCCACTATTAGCCTTCTTACACCTTTCAAAGCCTTTTCTCCACATTTTGCACACACTATTCTTCACGTTGAGAGTCGTGTTATGTGTGTATGCCCGGACTTCAGTCCGTGGATTTTATTTCCTTTTGTTAATATATATATATATATATATATATATATATATATATATATATATATATGGACTAACATTATTAAGTTATGCCTCGATTGAGCTTGGACTCACGTCCGGAGTGTTTATTGCTTTTATATATATATATATATATACTTATATATAAACTATGGTCGAACTCTGTTCGATGAGCCTAAATTTATATTTGGAGCATTTAATGCTTTTATATAAATATATATATATATATATATATATATATATATATATTATACCCATCAAACTTTGTTTGATTGAGCCTGGATATAATATCTGGTGCGTTTACCGCTTATATATATATATATATACATTATTGTCAGGCCTGGAATTTACTTCTTGGCTTTTTACTGCTTTATTTACATTTCGTCCCGCCTGGAGTTTACTTCGTTGTGCTTGATCGTCTTTACTACTTTATTTACATTTTTGATCCCTTATGGAGGTTCTTCATATTGGTTGATCATGTCTATATATTGGTTGATCATGTCTATATATATATATATATATATATATATATATATATTACCGCTTTTATATATTTACATTTCCAGTCCCCCATGAAGTTCATTTCGTGGTGGTTGACAGTCTGTATATATATATATATATTTACATCTTTTATATAAATAACTGCTTACAGCTTTTATACAAACTGCTACATCGTGTGAGTCTAGAAATCATGTGATCATAGATTCGGTTCCCTGAATCTAGATTCGGTTCCCGTGATGGACATATTTGGCTGTAAACAGCTTGTACATTATTCACGGTGCCTGAATTTCCTTAGATGGCTCTCATGCCCACAAGGAGTTCGGTGCTGCTATATATTATTTTCTCGAGGATGTTTCGCATCTCAAAAATAAAATCAATTAAGCCAAACACTTAATAAATTGGAATTATCAAAGGCCTCAATTACTATTGAGCACGGGGTTTGAAAAATCTCTTTTACAAAACATCATTACTATATCTTGTTAAAACTGAATTTTTACACAAATTCAAACCCTTTGTATATAGGTACGAACGAGGCATAGCACTATTTCCAAATAATTTCACATTGACCCACACACACACACACACACATTCATATAATAGTTTAATTAAAAAGTGGCGGTCACCGTGGTAACACAGATGTCGGGAGGTGCCTAACACCTTCCCTCTGCATAAGCAAGTCCCCGGACCCTAATGAATCTCGATTTCACAGACTAGTTTAGCAGTGTTACATCACATGGTCAATGCGCAAACCTTTTCTTGGTTGAGTTGGTGCAACCATTTAAAAATACCAACTGGCGACTCTTACAGTCAAATCGTCGA
Source organism: Panax japonicus (assembly GCA_020205505.1). Taxonomy (NCBI): domain Eukaryota; kingdom Viridiplantae; phylum Streptophyta; class Magnoliopsida; order Apiales; family Araliaceae; genus Panax; species Panax japonicus. Next base: position 25,139,508 of record CM035099.1, read on the forward strand.
CATATAAATGTCGGACCTTTTCGCAATTTATTTTTTCAAATAAATCTCACCTAACATGAGAACACCAAAAGACAAGAACAAAAAAAGGACAGTAAAAATCCCGACGTCGACAGTATACATGTCTTCTTTTCTAGTTTTTATCCATTGGAAAATGAAATATCATATGAAATGCTTCTAAACATATAGTAGTGAATATGCATGCTCATATGACTTAATTAAAAATATTCAACATATTAAATGTTAGTATTTAACCATGTTGAACATAATGATGTAACTAAATTTAACATTTAAAACAGTCAAATTGGCACCTTTTTTTGTTATTTCTTATCATATTTGAGGACAAATTAGCTAAGGTGAAAAAGCAAAGTAATCTTGGTAAGTAGGCTACCCTTACGAATTTTGACTTTGATATATGTATGCATGTAGGATATTAATAACTGTGGGTAGGGGTTCTACTAAATGGCCACCTAGTCATGCATATGTGCATGTGGATAGTCCTATTTACAAAGGGGACTATGGAAATTTTTTCCAAAATATAGGCATTGGGTAGACATGCATTTTTAACTATACCGTAAACGTATGTTAAAATAATGTATGTAGTCCTAAAAATGGATTTGAAAAAGCTCCAAGTTAAAAGTTACCACACCCTTTCTGAGGTGATTTGGAGACTTGCGTCCAGATATATGGATCAAGATCAGCCAAGTAGTTCTCGCAGGACCACTTCAGGTGTGCAAAGGAGGGTTTCTAATGTACCTCAACCCCGTTTAGTTAGATAGCCTCATCGTCTAGCAGAGGCGGCGATACGTCCTATCCGAGTTGAAGTACCGGATGTTGAGGACGAGGAGGAGGATGTACCTATTACAGAACCTGCTTATGCAGCTCATGTTCCCCTTAGTGATTTTCCAGGTATTCAGGTAATGATCCCAGAGTTTCTGGGTGGTTTGAGTCAACACCCTTTGGCTTACTTGACTAAAAATGAGTTACAAGCTAAATTTTGATTTTCCTTCTTTCTTATTGACGAGGAGTAAGGATTCTGATGTTGATCTACTATGTAATGCAAGTTCCTGACTTTACACAGCCTAGAGGGAACTGGTTCAACATTCACTCCACATATCAGGCTCTGCATCCTGACTATCGAGTGATTGTGCATGGCTGTGATTAGGGCTCCTACACCTTTGCATATTTCCTCAAGGGTATGCACATGCGTTCGCAGGGCTTGACAGAGGCTTGGCTAGGATTTTACCCATTTTTGCTGGTGAGTATTTCTCTTGTGATTTCCCATGTACAGGTTAAGAGTGTTGACTGACAGCAGATGTTTACCTTTGTGTTGGCAATTTTGGGACTACGAGAGGCTCTCATGTTTATGTCATGTGCGTGTGCTAGGATTGGAGACGTATTCATGAGGACGTCGATGGCTTCACTCCATATTGACGGAGGTTCTTGTAGCTGAGGGTTTCACCCATTGTCGTCTACAGTTGGAGTTATTGACAGCTAATGCTATCACATGGATTCCCTATTATGGGGAACATTTGACCATTGGGTTTGAAGATGGATACCCGACTGGTGGTGAGTACGTGATTTCCACCCGTAGGATTCCTCTCTTTATTGATGGAGGATGGGAGCTCTATTTGGGAGAGCGTGCTATTAGGAGCACCACAGGGGAGATCCGTGTACCGATCTTGCCTCCTGCCAGGTATTATTGGCCTATTTTATAGTCGCCCTTTATTGATATCCCATTAATGGGTGTTGACGGTTTTACACTATCAGAGGGTCCTTATACTCAGGAGATGTTCCAGCATTGGTGGTCCCCTCGTACCATCGGAGCCCAGACCTGTGCCACTCAATTTATGGGGGATATGGTTCTTGGATCTGTGATTATGACGAATTGGATGGCATGTGTCAGAGATCCAACTCATTTGACATAGATTGACAGTTTGACCCGACATTTGGACTGGGCACATTTCTTTATCCGGCATTTGGGTAGAGATCCTTTAGAGGCAGATACTTTTGATCCGTCCAGTTCAGGTGCTAGCCCTTCATGTGACCCATATGGCTTTACCGGTGAAGATCCTCTATTGTATAGGCCTAATATCCCCGTTGATGGAGATCTAGTAATTCAGGATGAGTTACATCAGGTGGACAGGATTGATGATGTAAACATTGACATCATTATCTTCTTCTGATGTGTATTCTCGTTATATCTTTTGATAGGCCTCTGTTAGATACTAGGTGGTTGGGCCCCATTTTTGCTATACCTTTTGATAGGCCTCTGTTAGTTGTTGGGCGTTTGTGCCCCATTTCCCTATATTTTTAGTTGTACAGAGATGTATTAGATGATGATGTACTTAGGAATGTATGTATTATTATTCCCTACATCATATTGTCATCTATTATTTATCATGCATGTATTATGTTATGCATATGTATGTATATCCAGAGATATTCAGCATTGACCCTGGATGGTCTTATGATACAGCCCACACAGATGTCTTCCTTGACAGTTAGCCGCATTGATCATACCCCACCAGTGTTGGTTGCACCCCGTTTAAGATTATGGTATGCTAGTATGTCACCTCCAGACAGGTTGACTATAGATCAGGTATTGCAACATTTTATGACCCTCCTGATGTTTCAGGTCCCCATAGGCTTTGTAGAGGGTATGTTGGAGCACTGGATACCGGAGAGGCATTTTTTTGGTTTGGTATCCATGAGTTCACTCCTACCTCAGAAGAGTATGCACGGTTGACGGTGCTACCATTGGACAGACCTTACGCGCAGATGGCTATCGGCGACATGAGCTGACAGTTTATGACCCTCACCGGGCTGAGGTGTAGAGTCGTACAGGATGAAATCACATCTGTCCATGTGGTATCCCAACATTTTCTGATGGATAGATTTGGCTTAGAGGACAGTTATACACGACACTCTGGGGATTTTACCATGCCGGAGGATTAATGGAGTCTAGCCAGAGTAGACGTATTGTTGATGTGTGTATTGTCAGACGTGTACATGCCACGGTATATGGATGAGCTGGAAATTAGCGTCATTACGGCAGTGAGAGCTCTCAGGGAGGGTCACACCATTGTGCCGATGATTGTAGCAGAGACACTGAGATTGGCCACATATTGCAGCACCTACCCTGCAGGGGTATTCACAGGTAGCTCGGTCATGTTGTACGTGTGGTTTATGTCACACCTGAGACCGTTTGACAATTTTCGATGACATGGGTATTGTTTTACCCATGAGATAGTTATGTCTTACTACTTTCAGCCAAGAGAGTGTATAGACGCTATGTCTTAGTCGGTATTCTTGGCAGGTATCACAAATCCATTTGACATTCTGCCGTGTACAGGGCTTAGTTCACCCTAAAGCTTCAGTACTCATGCTCCCAGCATGGATTATCTCCCTCTAGCTGGTTTGAGGGGCATGACTACTTACCACCCACTAGCTGTGATGTAAGAACCCAACTTTTATGAATAAAGAATAATTTTCTCGAAATATATTTTTTGAATATTATGGTGTGAATTTGATATAATGTAATAGTTGTGGGTAATATTTATAAATTTAGCAAAGTAAGCAAGTGGTTATATAATATTTGATTGGTCGGGGAATATTCGTTTTAACAGGGAATATTCATACGATGTAACAATCATTGGTGGACCCCACAACGGAAGTATTATCGTAGTTAGAAAATGACAGAATTATCTTTTTTATAAAAATAACGGCGGAAGTTTTACCGTTAAACTGTTGAACTACCCGGTAGTAAAAGTACAGTAATACGCGTGGTTGCATAGTAGCACACGATATTGATTATTGATGCTTACGTGAGAAGTCACTCAGTTATATTCAATTATTGTTATAGTAATTGCTACATCATATCTCTCATATTATTGATTCAATTATTGTCACAGTATCATATGCATAATATGTTATGTTATTAAATCAATAATTGAGACGACAAAGTTATTCATATTATTAAATTACAATATTTACAATGTCTAGAAGTGTCTAGGAGAGGTTTGGTCATCTAATTGCGCGCCAATAAGGAGAAATTCTTATCGGAAAGCCCCCTCTTTCATGGGAACGACCTGGTTGTTAAATATTGTGAGTTATAATATTAATGATGAATAAGTTCGTGTTGATTAAAGATGAAATTGATAGTTCTATTGTGTTGGAATTATTAGTGTTAGTGGAAATCGACATTTATTTTGATATTAATTGATGTCTGGAAGTTTTACTGACCAGCCGGATAATTAATCGGATAAATGAGCAATTAATTGCTATTAATTCACATGATTATAACTATTTGTTCACATGTGTGTACTATTGATTCACAATCATTTATTATTAGGGGAGTTGTTGCAAGATTGATAATACTTGCATGATTAAGTTAAAAATGGAGGTATAGATGGAGGTACTATACTGTAATTCGTATTTTCACATGATTATAACTATTGATTCACATTACTGAACTATTGATTCACATTATTTACTATTAGGGGAGGTGGTGCAAGTTTGATAATACTTGCAGGACTAAATTAAAAATGAAAGAAAAGTTGAAGGTATTGTACTGTAATATTTTGAGCCCCTAAACGTACAATTATCGAAACTATATTTTCCTATAAATAGATGCTCATTCTTCCTTCATTTCTCACCAATTCACTAAAGCTTTAGAGCAATTATTATAGAGAGAAATTATAGATAAAAAGAATAAGAGAAGTCTGGTACCTCACTATTTCAATATCCAGTTTCTTTTAAGGTAAGGGGTATTATTCTTTCGTATTCATGAAGAGAACTATTTTCTTTCAATACTCATAAGAGCTGTTATTCCATTCTTTATTATTATGTTGGAATAACATGTCTATGCGAAGTACCGCATACATGGTGAAATTCTTCTGTTATTCCATTTTTTATTATTCTGTTGGAATAACCTGTATGTGCGGTCTATCTCATGCCTGATGAATTCTTTTGTTATTCCATTCTTTATTATTCTGTTGGAACATCTTGTTTATGCGAATTACGTATGACCTTGTTCCATTCTTTATTATTCTGTTGGAACATCCTGTCTGTGTGGATTGCACATGAACTGGTTTCATTCTCTATTATTCTGTTGGAATATCCTGTCTGTGCGGATTACGCATGACCTGGTTCTATTCTTTATTATTCTGTTGGGAATAACCTGTCTGTACAGTCTATCGCATGCCTGGTGAATTCTTCTATTATTCCATTCTTTATTATTCTGTTGGAATAACCTGTCTATGTGGATTACCGCATGCATGGTGAATTATCATTCGTATTCATTCCTTATTAAATTGTGGAAATGATCTGTCTACGTGGATTACCGCATGGCGGATGAAAATCCATTTGTAGTTTCATATATTCTATTATACTCAGTTGGTTAAAGTTTTGGCTTCTATACTCCATGCAATTAATAGAATATCCTGGATATTTGCGCTTTATCTAGTATCTTTTCATAGAAATATTCTTCTGAGCATTCTTGAATTTTACTTCACAAGGAAGTATCATGTTGACAATTTGGACGTTATTGATTTCTGGATAAACTAAAATTTTAAATCTTTAAAATTTATCCTTGACCTTGTTTTATTGAATTATTATGTCATTATCATCATCATCATGTTTATATTATGATGAAAGTCAGCTTTGGCTTACGTGCATAAATGGACTTGGTATGATTATGACCAGGGATTATTCGGTATAATTATGACCTGTAATTTTATAAATGATGTGGTAAAAGTCCTCAATGGCCTATAATGCATT